>OV884049.1:10377500-10977500 GCA_930367265.1 Catocala fraxini | reverse complement strand
TGACATTTATTGTTTTTGTTTATTAATTTTCTATGTTATCTGACACGTAAAGAATATTGATAGACTATTATTGAATGTGCATTTAACTAAATTATCATGTATTTAACGTTTTTATTATTGTACACCCTATGGGTATGTTGCAGTGAAACATGCTAAATCTTACCACCTGTATCTATACTGTACCTGTGACAAACAATAAATTTTCATTTCACTTCATTTCAATATACGTTTGCTTACCCCTTCGGAATATAGGCATATGGCTAGATTATAACAACCGAGACTTGTTTTTAAAAGAGGAAGGCAGATACTACGGATGTTCTCTTACTGTGTCCCTAGCGATAGTTCATTTACTCTATCACTAGTTAGTAAAATATACAATATTAGATTCTGCCCGCGACTTCGCTCGCTTAAATGTAGGTTAGTAAAGGTTAGTGACAGTACTTTTTTTTGGATAAAGGGTACCCTATGTCCTTTTCAGTTCCACTGACAACATGTATGCAAAAATTCATGATGATCGGTCAAGTAGTAAAGTGAAAGCGTAAGAAACAAACTCACATCCGTATTTATAATATTAGTAAGGCGATAAATTCCTTCTGGTTACGCGAATATTATTCATTGAAATTAAACTACTATATACTGATAAAACAGGCAAGGGTCTCCCCATGACCATGGCTGCTGAAAAGCAACCGAAATGTCGGGGAAAGTGTAAAAGTAAAATTAAATTAAATCTAAATAGTTTTAATAATAATTCAATTAGCTTAAAATTAGTAAAGTTTAATAGTAGTAGTAGTGTAACAGTTTTTCAAATTTATGTAATAAAGTGTCAAATAAACAACGCGATAAAATCCGTATATAGTAGTTTAATTTCAATAGATAAATTCCTATTTATTTCCCGACGTTTCGACCGACTTGCTTTAATCGTGATCGATGCAAGTTATACCTAATTGTCACTATAGAGTACTTTATATAAATAATAAAACATCCACGGGCAAATTGTCCCGTTGTATAAAAACAAATGGCCACTAGAGTCATAGAACTTAGATATATCGCACCCTTAATAAAACAGAGACTTATCTCAGTATTTTGGATTAAACAAATTTGAACTCTATTGCAAAGATTTAATACAAACATAATATTAGTATTTAACATATACAATTAGAGTTCAAATTGCCTTACTTTCAAATTTCGAGTTAAGTCGCTGTTTTATTAAGAGTGCGAATTATCAGCGATGTGGCTATAAGCTTACTACAGTTCCTAGGCGGTAAGCGGTTACTTCTGCATAGAATCGCTTACAAAACCAGAAATATTTTAATAACGCTCTACTAACCATAAGTAAAAGGAAATAAACATGAGTTAAATGGAATAGAATAGGAGAGATACTAATGAATAATCCTTTGAAACTCTTTCTCATTGAGCCAAACGCAGTGACTGAGTTTCTACAGTTACGATGGTTTTATTGGAGGATGTTACTTTCTCAGGCAAGCCCACTCATTTGTAATGTTGTCAAATAATTACATATACATTCGGCTTACATAGCAAAATCTTAAAATTCTGAAATAATATAGTGATCTGTACACTCTTAAAGAGTTAAATATCGGTGTTTGTCACCTACTTATTGCCGGCTATATTTACACCTCCCCTTACACAGCATAACAAAGAAACAATGTTCTAATATATTCCATCCAGGGTAGACGACGTTGGCGACTGTGTCATAGTTAACACTAGTACAGAAGTCACCTCATTTCTCTGAGATAAAAAAAATCATTGTTATGTATATGTAAATGAAGCTAAAGAGAAAATTGTAAATATTGATTTGGTAATAATAATCTA
Source organism: Catocala fraxini (assembly GCA_930367265.1). NCBI lineage: Eukaryota > Metazoa > Arthropoda > Insecta > Lepidoptera > Erebidae > Catocala > Catocala fraxini. The sequence continues at coordinate 10,975,670 of OV884049.1, read as the reverse complement.
TACTATTCTATTCTAATTATTATCATATGCCGCGTATAGATCCACATGTCGCCTAGCCTGCGTGATGCGACTTAGAATATTATTTTCTTTCTCTTCAAATAACACTAACCAGAAGCAATCAAATATTATACGTTGGCCACAAACTATCTATCTAAAACAGAACCGGAAATAACAGAAAACGTCATAGTTCACAAAAGGATACCATAGATAAAAGACGAGGCACATTTCATAGAATGTGAGTACTTGCATCCGTTATCTATGGTGAAACCTTTTCCGGCACTCACCCCGAATCACATCACTTCCGTCAGATATGGGGTACAACCACATCAAAAAGTGTTTTACGATAACAAAAAGTAATACATACATAGCATATATCTAGCATATATACATACATAGACTCAAGATTGTATTCCCAGTTTGGAACCATTCCTGTCAAAATAGACTACATTCTACAATACATATTTAAATAATGCATTTATATTTGCTTTCAAACTTATTTTGCAAAATGAAAAACAAAACATTTACCATCAGGAGGTTATTTTCTTGTTTATTGAGCACATTTGCAGACTTTGTGCTAGCAGTAAAATCGAAACATAATAAAATTGAAACTGGTTGGTTTTTCTGTACATAAAAAATATTTTGATATAGAAGATAATAAATTAAGATATAAGAGATATAGAAACCAAAACAATAGATTTTTTAGCTGTCTGCCTATCTTTATCTTTGTACGCATCACGCAAAAACTACTGCACGAAATGAAGTGCGGTTTTCTCAGTTGTAGTGCTCAAAAGTAAAACATATTTTTTTTTAAGAGCAGCGGTATCTCAGTCTGGAGCCCAACAGACTGCAATGCAGAGGGTCTCGGATTCGAACCCACGTCGCGCACCTCTGACTGTCGGAAGTTATTTGACTTTTCGAAATTATGTGCGTATTGATTGACAATTATCGCCTGCTCCGTGCCTCGGAGAGCACGTTAAGCCATCGGTCCCGGCTGCCATGAACGTCTATGGCAGTCGTTATTGGGAGAGTATCGACACAAAAGATCCCACTGGGTCGAAGTGTCGCCGGTCTGCACTGACTGGCCCCCACATAAGATAAGATAACAGTTTTTTTAATATGTGTATAAATAGGTATATAGGTACTTCCAAATTACACGTGTACGACATAGCAAGTATAATACGCGGATTCTCTTTCAAAAGAGCCTAAGCCACCTTGGCCTCTGTGTTTACAACCTACCGGTTTTAAGTAAAAGGTTTTTCATATGTATTTGAAATGTATTTTACCAAATTCTAATTTTCGAATGTCGAAACAAAATATTACTGTTTTACCAAAAATAGTAGTTAGAAAACTAATTCGCTAACACTATTGCTTGCCAGTATACTAACTAAACGTAGTTCTATAACTAATATATGATATGTCATGGCGACACCGCTTATAGGGGTGAGAATCTGGCGGTTAAAATTTATATAGTATGTCTGTATCAATCAATCACATTCATGTTACTTTAATAGCTTGAAATTACTTATTAGTTTGTTATTTTATATAACGTACTCACTGTTATATACTCGAAGGGGTAAGCAAGAGTTCTGCACTTCCATGTCGCAATAAATTTTTAGGTTCCACAATACTGGTACTAAATTTAGCTGCTGAAAAGCAATCGAAACGTCGGGCAAAGTGTAGATATAAATAGTTTTAATACTATAATTGACTTAAAAAGTATTAAAGTTCAATAGTAACAGTTCCAAATTATGTAATAAAGTGTAAAATAAACAACGCGATAAAATCCGTATATAGTAGTTTAATTTCAATGTAAAACATTCGCGTAAACGTTAGACAATATTATACTAAATTTATGTTATCATCGATTGTAAACATCAAATATTAATTGAATATTTGAATGTTTGATCTAAAAATTATTATTATCATTTTTTTAAATAAAACTAATTATTAAGCATCGATAGCCTGGTGGGAAACCGTTGGACTGCCACGCAGAGGTCTCGGGTTCGATCCCAAGTCACACATCTCTGACTTTTCAAAGTTATGTGCGTATTAAATAGTTAATAATTATCGCTTGCTTTAACGGTGACGAAAAACATCATGAGAAAACCTGCATGTCTAAGAGTTTTAAATAATATTCTCAAAGATATGTGAAGTCTACCAACCCGCACTGGGCCAGCGTGGTGGACTATGGCATAACCTTTCTCATACTGAGAAGAGGCCCGTGGCCAGCAGTGGGACAGTTTATTACAGGGCTGATATTATTATTATATTATTAATTATTAAGAATTTTATCACAGATTGCTTCGTGACAAGTAGGTAACTGAAAAGCAGTCAAAGCAATTAACTTAATCACAAACATTGAAGTAATTTTAATAAATCTCAATTAAAACGTAAAAAAATGTTTAATTTAATGTGCAACATTTGCGTAAACACAAGACAATATCATCTAACATTTTTAGACTAACTCGTCGGTGCCATAGGATAAGTTAGCGTCTATTTTGAAAAACCGATTTAAGGCTCCAAGCTTAAGTTTTATTTGGTTATTACTAAATTTCCAGTAACAGCACGGCGTCTAAAAGACGTATACGGTATACTAAAAGGCTCTCTTTATATCGTATGACCTATAACATAGCTCGTGAAATGTGAGTGTATTACAGCTGCGACAGCCTATTGGGAGACCGTTGGACTACCACTCAGATGTCTCGAGTTTCATCCCAAGACGCGTATCTCTGACATTTCGAAGTGATGTGCGTATTGAATAGTTAATTATCGCTCGCTTTAGTGGAAAAGAAAAACATCATGAGGAAACCTGCATGTCTTAGAGTTATCCATTATGTTCTCGAAGATACATATGTGAAGTCTGCCAAACCACACTGGGCCTGGCACTGATAAGAGGCCCATGCTCAGCAGTGAGACAGTTTATATACAGGTGTGTTCTATACAGATGCATAAAATACTTTAATTTTATTTGTCGTCTTATCTGTTTGAAATGTCATAATAACAGCTTTTTACTCAACGCATATGAATAAACGGTAATAAAATTTTTAAAAATTGTTGCATTTCTGTTTGTTCTGGGTAATCTCTGAAACGGCTGGACCGATTTTGACGGGACTTTCACTGGCAGTTAGGTAATGTTATAAGGGGTAACTCAGGCTATTTGATTTTAGGGAAAAGTCTCTGCGCTCTGAACAAACACTTTTTTTAAATCTCCGCGCGGTCGAAGCCGCATGTAACAGCTAGCATTATAAGTTATACCTACAGAACAGATAAATAAGGACTAAACCTCTACCTGCAGTGCTTAACCCTTGAAGGGATATACATATGTATATGCGCGTCTACGTTATGCATGTCAATATTTCTCAAGTGATAATAGCGTAGAGATGTGCAATTGTTAAAGATAAAACAAATTCGAATAATAAAAAATGATAGGTATACCCCGCATACCCAAAATAATTCGAATCGTAATCCAATAATAGCCATAGATGATGCCGCCGGTCAATAAGTGATGGTTGATCGTGGTGGCGAAGTTCTTCTTTGCAGCGGAATACATAAAGATGAAACTTTTTAGGTCATGCTCCTCTAATTTAGTACGCTGAAACCTCTTTATTTTATGACAATATTCTCGTACACGGCGGACAATGATTTTTGTTATATAGGTATGCTCATTCTACAATTACTACCTAAACAAGTGAACGACCTATTAAATCTACATTAAGTGGTACTTGCGTATAAATTATACGTAAATAGCTAAATAATAGGTCAATTTACCACAATAATAAAATCTTAAAATTATCAATGCATCGAATAATTTGATACATATTCATGTATGTATATGACTATGTAGACTCACGGCGATTTCGTCTAGAAGCTAGGCAGAGATATTTCACACCCACATTTCGCCTTCTACCGGGCACAGTTCTTGATTACATGCTACTACTAAGAATTTCTTGCCAAGAAAACCTATCAACGATTGGCGCGGTCATAGAAATAGAATCGAAGACCTCAGTCGCATTTGCTACCGCTGTTTTGAATAATTTGCTTAAAGATTCAAATCATTCGATATTTTTATCGCCAAGCGTACATTACTATAATAGCGTATCGCTAATTAAAATCGTAACTCATTTCTTTTTAAGTACAAATTTAAAAATACGTCATCCGTGTCTCATTTAATACCGTACTGTTCCGTTCGTATTCCACACATGTAGTTTATGACTCAATTTAGTTTTAATAAACCTATTTGAAAGTTAATATAGTTGTATTAATGTACGTAGTGTGTGACCCAGATTGTCGATATTATTTATCGTGGCACATTTGTGCTCTTTGGAATATAGTTGTAGATTTCTCTGGCTCTGTGTGGCCACATAAATGCAATTTATTTGCTCTTTGAAAGCTTCCAAAAAGCTAGATGTAGCGTCCAAAAGCTGCACTGCACACATATACATAAATTATATTTCCTCTGTCTCTACAGCGTGTAAGGTATGCTCATATCTATATAAGGTGTCCCTCGGGCGTGGTCATGTTTAAGATCATTTAATGGATCACGTGACTATCGTTGAACTAAATATTTAATACATACATAGGTACATACATACATTATGCCAACATTTTCGCCAACTGATTTTAGGTGCCATGACAGCAAGGCTATTGACCTTTTACCGAGCAAAGTTCCAGATACCGTGTTACTATTAAGAATTCATTGTCAGTAAACTAATAGCACATTGCTCGATCTGGGAATCAAAGTCGAATTCTACGTTTTACGTTACGTCCAGGCACAGTTCGCGACTCTATTCTGTTACGGCAAATCGCCTGACAGAAAACGAAATAACACTTTGTTTGACCCGGGGAATGCAACCCGTAACAAGTTTCGAAAGCGTTCCCATTATGCATCTAGACTTATGATGCAGAGTTATAATAATGCAAGTTTAAGCCTGATACAGTAGTTGCTATAGACTTTGCATTTAAGATGAACTGTTATAACAGCAATATCGGTAAAGAGATCTTTAGTACGGGCTTGGTCCGGGCTAAGAGAGATGAGCGAGCTTTATTTAGTAGAAATAGTATGTTACACATATGGCGCAATGGTTCAAGGGATAGTCACACTCTAAATAATCTATTCATGAACCGTGGCTTAAGACTGCGCCGAGCGTAAGACAGATAATGACAGAGCTCGTGCTGCGCATATTAAAATCGGCGCGCGGCCGCCATAGTAAAATTGTATGGAGGATTTGAGTGCTTTTTTGATAAATATGTATCTTTATTGTCAACCAATAACTTAAATATTTGGAACGGACAAATTGTAATATAACTATTTATGTTTCGTTTAAGCTGTATAATAGGATAGATTTCTACTGTTATAATCTAAAAATCATGTAACACGATCTTACGTTTTTGTATTTTTCGTGCAAATTTACGTAATGTTGTAGGCGAAAATATTAATTATTTAAAGTTTTTTACACGGAGTAATTGTAAACACATTCATTGTTATGGTAAATGTATATTTTATATTAGTATTAAACAAAAAGTGCTGATTTTTCGCTCGGCGCAGGCTTAAACTCATTCACGACTTACTACCGTATGCCTTTCAAAACAAGAAAAATGTATATTTAAATTTGCCCAACGCGCAACGTGGCAATCGGATTCAAACTAGATGCAGAAGACGCAGTAATATTGCTATTGTTTTTTCTTCGAGCGGGGCGCCTCATCCTACTATCAATTAATAGTTAATGGGCTCTTTCTTTAATAAAATCTCTAAAGCCGTTGCCTAATCTTTCAGGTATACATATATCTATATACAATCATGTATGCATAATTATGACTAAATCTACAAGGAAATAGTAACATGTCGATAAACCGCCAGTAGCATATACTTTAATAATAATAAGCGTTTATTCACAAAAAATCAATTTCTATACAGACATCTTACTTCTACCAAACTGCATAACAGTTTGACGGCAGACGTAGCTCCCATAATATAATTATTCTTAATATAGTTTAATATAATTAAATTTTACACTTTTTCACTAATTATAAATACAAATATTAAATCTATAATTAAACATGCAAATTAGATTCTGCTATATTTTGATGCACAATATCTAGGAGGTATTTAATCAATTTATTTTTGAATGATGTTTTGGTAAGACAGCTGTTTTCTATGTCTAAAGGAAGGCTATTGACAATTGACGGAACAAGGTACTTTCTACACCGGCAACACACACTGTAACACTTATTGGAGTTGACTGATCTTATCAATGTCTAGTAGGTACAATCGACAACAAAATTCATAGTTACTTTTGTTATAATACTTCTAAAACTTACTGCACGGACAGTGCTGGAGGCAAGTGATCGTATTGCTGTTGCAGCCACGTTGTGTGTTCGAATCCTACAGGATATAATATATTAAATCTTTTCAATACGAGAAAGAAATGCATACATTCTACCGCACTCTATATGTATGTCCAGGTCCTTCAGACCAAATTTCGGTCATAGTGGCCAATTTTAACAACAGCTCTACGCAGGCAATAATGCACAAGTTTGTGCGCATGGGCGTGCACGCGCAAGCACAAGTAAACAGGAATCCGACACAACCGGAGAAACCAACGGCTAGACGTGATTTTTGAGATACGAAGCATGTAATACTGCTAACTGATTATCTCCGGTATAGATATTTTTTTGATCGAAGGTTTTAATAACTTTTTGTTGTCCCAATGCCTCGGAATTGAACCTGAGACCTCATGCACAGCAGTCATATTCACTACTGTTGCACCACTGACAGTCAAGATAGACTCTATATGTACTTATAAAATATATACATTTTTAAGTTAGTAGAAAATGCGATCATCGTAACATTTATATAAAATGTTTTTAACAGACTTATTGCTTTTACGCTGGGCCCGAAAAAAATACTAAAGCTCTAACTAATTTTACCTCTGAAATCATCATATCATATTCATCCGTTCCTTCATTTAAAACTAGACAGATATTAATGATTTTATATCCAAGACTAGATTTTTCCCGCGGGCTCTCTCATGTTAATCCAGTTTTTGTTATTAAATTGCTATCCCTCGGGAACAGTACTTTTTCTGGATTAAAAGTACTATGTCCTGTTCTGTACCACTGACAACGTGTATGCAAAATATCATGAAAATCGGTCTAAAAGTTAAGGCGTGAAAGCGTAACAAACAAACGAACAAACTCACATTCGCATTTATAATATAGCACTGGTAGATATAGATTACATCTTACTTTTTTGATCAAGTGACATTATTTAATAACAAAACAGGACAATAATTTTGTATAGACAAAACACGACCCGCATTTCCTCTGAAATACCTTAAAAAATAGAACATTGTACATCAATCACGCTAAGTGTACCTGCTCAGCTATATTAAATGACAGATCACGATAAACAAATTGTAAAGTGAGTAAACATTCGCGATAATCTACAGTCACTATGTTTTTAATAACTGGTTACGGACATGGTTCACCCGATTACGCACTTTGATTTTAAACTGATATCTCCGTAATCAAAGGCTAGATCACCTACGTATATAAGTTGATTATGTATCTAGACAATCTACGCTTATCTATGTAAATAGGAGGTCAGTAAAGTCTAATTGATCAAGTTGCGTGAGGTCGATGTTAAATTTTCTAATGGGTTATAGTGTCAAAAACGTGAGTATAGATATAGTGTCACGAGCGTTTAGTTAAGAATGGTTAACAAGAACACTTTGATGTAATTTGACTTTCACTTTTCACTTTCCTTAAGAGTATTAACTTTTAGTTATAAGCCAACCATGACCTTTCTATACAATATCTTTAATTCTCTATTCTGTATAAAAGACAACTGCCGCACCAGGAATAAATCCTATGTCACGGAGGAGCTTTACTAAACAACTGGCACAAGAAACACCCAGATTCGGAACAACTATTCCGGATCTCGCAAATGTTTGTGCCGACTGGGGATCAACCCCATAGCACTTGACGCAGTAGCAAGGGTGAAGCGACCATTTTAACAGAGAAGAAAGCTAAGGCTTACTTCTTTCTCTTTCCTAGTTATTCTATCCCGGGGCGAACCTTAAACAAGTTATTGGACTTTTCTGAGAAGAAATTCTCAATAGCAGCCCGGTGCGGCGGCGTTAGGAATGAGGCGGTGAACACACACCCGTGCCTCGGAAAGCACGTAAAGTCATTGGTCTCTCTCCGGTCGTATCGGATTGCCGTCCCATCGGCCTATGAGACTGAGGAAATAGAGAGTGCACTTATTATTGCGCACACAGTTATATACTATAATATTTCCTGCGCATCATAGCCATCTGGCCTCGTCTCGGTTGATATAGGCCAAAAATTCGCTTTGGAGGACATTAATTATCTTTCTCGTCCCATTGTCTTATTAATATCTACCTTATATATCACATTTCAAACCAAACGCGTTTATATCAAATACTTTAAACAAACTCATATTTGTTCACAAACACAAAAAATATAAAAACAATCCGCAAACGACGGCGTGCCTGAGATAAACATATTCAGATTTTCATCCCTTCGGAAACTTAAATACAGCCGAAACCAAAACGTGCTTACATACACAAAATATTCTTTCAAATACCTTGGAAACAAAGGAACGTGTGCTACGTTATTGCGTCATCCAATCTGGCATTATGGCGGCATACAGGTGGCTGGCCAAACAGTAGAAAGTTATATGAAACTCAAACAAGCCGATCGCGTTGTTAAATAAATGCACACGGGCTGCTTTTGCAAGCGATTGGTTGCGCGACAGTTGAGAAACTTTATGGTGCTGCATCATCTTACTTATATTTTTGATAGTTATATGAAACTCCAAAAAAGCCGATCGCGTTGTTAAATTGATGCACACGGGCTGCTTTGCGAGCAATTGGTTGAACGACAGTTGAGCAACATTACTGTGCTGCATCATCTTACGTATGTGTTTGATTTCTGCCCTATTGACTGTCTAGAATTGCCACTTCTTTTTTTTTGTATATTAAAAAGCCGGCAAAAGTAAATTAGGAACATGGATCCCAACCATTACACCTTTTTTGAACAGGATTTTCGCCGGCGAGCAGTGATGATAAAACTAGTGTTTAATATAAATATACTAAACACTACTACTGGTACATATTCTCTTTATTATTTAAAACAACAAACAGTAATGTATAAAGTAAACTGACGTTATATTATATACGTATGTGAGCTTGTTTCTTAGTTTGCTTGTTGGTTACGCTTGCGCGTTTTAATAACATTTTGCATACACATCAGAGTTACAGAAAGGACCAGGGATATTTTTATTCAGAAGAAGTACTATTTCCAAGAGAGCGAACCCGCAGGTAACAGCTAGTAAATTTGATACTATTATCAGTACGGTTGGGAACTCTATGTCTGCCTACGCTGACATCTCAAGATCGATCCCACAACACGAATCTCTGCCTAAGATCATAGGAATCTGCCTACTGATTCGCCATAATGTTTTCTAAAATGCCAGTAGTTTTCCTACCCACACAAGGTGTTGTGCGTTAAAAGAATCTCATCACCAGCAGTTAATAGTTTTAAAAATGAAGAGTAAAAAAAGCACTGATATAATACTGAATCAGCTTGATTTATAGTACAGTCAACAGGACGCCTACTTAAATGTGTATGGATCCAACTAGAGAAGTATCTACAAAATACACAGTAAAATTATCCTTTCACCAATATCCTTTAAGCATGATATTTATCGAACAATCAGATGTAAATAAGTAAAAAATTTTAAACCTTCGAATAAAATATATTTGGCATATTTTATTCTTACCTTGCCTTTAGTTGCCCGTCTACACCACACAGAGTGACGCAAATATTCCCCTTGTTTATTAGAAAAACCTCATGTGATTTATATTGTTGAATTTTGAAACTCAGCTAAGAAGTATTGAAGATCTTATTTATTTATTAAATATTTTTGTAATAATATTTAGTAGTGTATTTATCGCAGTTTTGTACTGTAATAAATATGTATATAGGTAAATAAATATGGCTTGATACAATTAAAGCTTGTGTAATTAAAATCTCTCAGAACATCGAATGTAATTACGCTAACTCTTTACTAGAAACGCCATGTTTGTGATCCAAATCCTTATGATATAATAATATCAGACCTGTATTAAACTATCCCATTGCTGTGCAACACTCACACTTAGACCCTAATCCACCACGCTAATCCAGTGCGGGTTGACAGACTCTAAGATACGCAGGTTTCCTCACGATGGAAGTAAACGACAAGCAACTAATACTAAAACACACATAACTTAGCAAATTTTTTTTTGTTTGTTCTTTTCTCGCTCTTGATATAATGCCTGTATCTTGGAAACTTAACAAACAATTAAGCAATGGAGGCAACAGCTATTTATGGTTCGCAGAAATTTTTATTCGGTGTAGTCTCGAACCCGCTTAACAATTAAACCACTACACCATCTTTGCAGTCAAAGAATCTTTGTCTCTTGCGTAATCAGTAAAGTGGCTCCAAGTGGATGGTAACGCTCGAATAATACCACTGGTTTGCTATTACAGAGGCATACAGTAGGAATAAAAATCCTAACTAATATTATAAATGCGAAACGTGAGTTTGTTTGCTTGTTTATTACGCTTTCACGCCTTAACTACTCGACCGATCAATATGAAATTTCGGATACACGCTGTCAGAAAAACAGAAAAGGACATAGGGTACTTTTCAACCAGAAAAAGCACTATAACTAACGTAACCTACATATATATATACATGTATATATACGCAACCGAAGCCACGGGCAAAATCTAGTCATTCTATAATTTATAGAACCATGTCAAATCTTGAAAAGATAACCATTTATGGAGTGGCGTCGGGTTTCCACCCGATCCGGTCTCTTGGGCAGGCTTTAGAGGAGTCTAAAGTTTTTCCAAGAGTATAATATGTTCAGTATGACGGTGTTATTGATACTACTTAAAAGTAAAATGTCTAGTTGCAACATTGCATTTGATAATTTTGCCGATAATTAATACGTAACACTAAATCCAACTTGACAAATTTGGTGGCAAGCGTGGATTTGGAAATGAGAATCCTCTCGTCTAAGTGTGCATGTCATAGACAAATTCTATAATAAGTCACGTCGTGAAACGTCTAGGTAACTTTGATTACATTTGAGCATGTAACGTATTCTTGGCAAATACTAATAGACTTTGGTCTGTAATCAAGCAGAAGTGTTATTAAAAAAGCAGTGGGTAGCATTAAATGCGCACAGAATCGAAATTTTGTTTTAAAATGTAGTACAGTATAGATGTTAATTTCACTACTATGCCTAGCGTTGGTAGCTTCATATCCCACACGGGTCAAAACATTATATCCTCGATTGTTGTTGAGTCTGGGCAAGCAATAATAATAATAATATTCTACCACATACACACAACACCATCTAGCCCAAACTAAGCGGAGCTTGTACTATGGGTACTAGACAATGGATAAACATACATATATACTTCTTTTTCTGTAAATACATACATATTATACATAGAAACACCCAGACCAAGACAAACAGCCATGTTCATGCACACAAATGTTTGACTTCTGCGGGAATCGAACCCGCGACCTCAGGCGTGGCAGTCGGTTACACTAACCATTACGCCATCGAGGCAATGTTTCCGCTGTCCGAATGTTCATACAGTAGCGCACTATACAGGATATATTCAGACAGGCAGACGTCTTTAGAACGCCGTTTAGCCGAAATCAAGGCTTTCGAAAAGCAATGGAAAGAGTAATTAAAATTGAAAGTATAATTTCAATAGTAATATATTATAAAATAATCCGCGCTAGAAACCGTATACAGTTAAACAAAAAAAAAGTGAATATTCTTAATACTTATGTTTACTAAATATTGCACATGTCTACTGGTTCCCATTGTAACCCATGAATGTATTGTATTTAATATGTGGTAAATGTCACTGGTGTGCCAATGTGCACAATTATGCTATATTTATTTTGTACAAACTATTGAAAACTAGATATTGTGTCATTGTTTGTTTACCTAAATAAATTTAAAAAAATAACTTTAAAATTAAATAATTTCAATTAGATATTACACATAAAACGGTCATTATTTCTTTTTGCAATTCGAGCGCGAATTTTTCTATTATTATAAATTAGTCACTTTCCAATAAAGCGAATTTCATGAAAATGAAATTCGGATGCAACTCGCAGGATATACTTCAGTCAGCGGAACCCCTTTGAACTCCACAGACGAAACGTATGCCAGAGAGGCAGTATTACATTTGGAGTCTATTTCACATAAATGTGCAATACTGCATGCTGCAGCTCTTGCCGAAACTAGTTAAACTAAATACTTAGTCGACGATTTACTATCGTATCTACAGGGTATTACAGAGAGTTGTAGCAATACTAAGTTTTCGTACTAAAAGGTTTCAAATGGAACCCTGATGGTCTTTGTTACTAAAACCTCTCGAGGGATAACTCCGTTGTTGTTAAGAACATTACAAACATTGATACAACGGAAAGAAAGAACACCAACACCTAGAATAACTACTCGATTTTGTAAATACTGTGGTGGCACACCTACACTGCCACCACAGTATTTACGCCCGACACGGGATTTGAAAGACACTATAAATGAAAACTGTTAAAACACCAATTGATTGAAATCACCGCTAACTAACACTCATGAAATGCAAAGTTTTACTTGGCAAAGGTCTCCCTCAAATGAAAAAGTATTAAAAGTAGTAAAGCTTTGCTGATTTCAGCAAGAATGGGCCGGCTCGACCGAGGAAGTACTACCCTCTCACAGAATATCGACGTGAAATAGCTGTGTTTCTATTGTTGTGTTTCGTTTGGTGAGTGAGAGTGCCCAATCACCCTCACTTCCTTTTTTTCCTAAAGGTTTGGCAACGCGCAAGTGATGCCTCTGGTATTGCAGGCATCCATAGGCTACGGTGACCACTTACCATCAGGTGGGCCGTATGCTTGTTCGCCACGGAAGTTGTATAAAAAAGAACAGAAAATTAATCAAACCGAACAAAAATAGAAAACATTATAAAGTTCTACGGAGCATCGTCTAGCAATGTAAAAGGACAGAACATGTCTGAAACACAATATAGCTCTCCAAAACAAGCACGGCTGATGTAGGCGAGCATTCCGTTAGACTGAAATGAGACTAGCCAGACATATCTTCCACATACCTACACTCCAAGAAACAAGCTCATAATCCGGTGTACGAAACGTTAGCTCCCTACTACAGATCGACTTGTCTTAATCTATATTATAATCCAATCGTATTAGTGACAACTAAACATGCAATATATAGATATTATTTGAGTGCTTCGGATGGCGTAGTGGTTTAAGTGGTCGCCGCGCCACTGCCGCCGCGCCGGATGTTGTAGGTTCGATCCCCACGCGGGAATTTTTTTGTGTGATCCACGAATGGTTGTTCTATGTGTGGATGTTGTTTGTGTCCGTTGTTTAAATATTTGTAAAGTCCCCAATGACGCAGGAATTATTCCTTGTGCGGGAGTTGTCTTATTTAAACAAAAATAAAATATATGACACTTAAATTGCTTGCTTATATAACTTTGTGGCGCAGCGATAATGAATGCGACTACTGTATATGAGATCTCGGTTTCGATAAACAGATTGGGTGCTACTAATATTGTTAAATTGCCTCGGTAATACAGTGGTACCAAATGTAACTGCCGTGATAAGGTCTCAGTAGGATAAACGGGTCGGACAAAGTGTTAATAAGTTTTACTGTCGAGAAATTCTCAGTAGCAACATGAAGTTTAGTACTGTGCCTGGTAATCGGCATTAGGCTTTTATTACGTGAAGCATAAGAACATATGTGGTAAAATAAGGATATAATCTGCCTAACCCTTCGGGAAAATAGACTGGTCGCAACAGATCGGAGTGTTTTTTACTTAAAATAATTAATGGACAGGAGAGTGAAAACACTTTTTACTTTATCCGAAAACGGGAGCGAAGGCACGGTATAAGCTAGCATGACATTATAAGCATACATAAATATGAACATCAACCGTTCCAGCTCGTAAAACAAGCAATTATTTTGATTAAATCCTTTTTTAAATATTAGATAATATTCCATTTCTCACTCTCTTTCCCGCCCTTTATACAAAACTTTGCCACAAGTTTAGAATTAAAATTATGTATTTATCAGCATAATTATTTAATTTCTAATGCATAATGTATACCTAAGTGCAAAACCGTCGGACTGACATGCAGACGACATTCCTTTGACAAGACTTTTCAAAGTTTTGTGCATATTAAATAATCAATTATAACGTTATTGTTAACGCTACACCATAATTATTCATAGGCTAGCCGCGATGTTATAACATATTTTGCGCGAAATCTAAGATTACGAAAGAATTGTACCATATTATACATATGAATGTTAAATGAAACTAGAAATTTATATTTCTGAAAAACAAAAAGATCAGTCTGTTTTTTGCAATATTAACTGAAATATTAAATAATTTTTATACAAATTATTATATTCGCCAGTTTTATATTTATTATACAAAATTTTATATACTTATATGAATTTTTATATACAACGTACTTCATTAAGTAGAAGCGTTATAATGAAGTACCACGTTTACCTACAAATAAACTTTTTTTTTATAAAAGCTGTTTCCTTTAATATTCTTCTAAGACAAAATGTCACTTGAAACAGTTTTTATAACACGACCTTACGCGCACACCAGGACTTGCACGCAGTCATTCTACCTCCATGTATAGAGGCGTACCTATTCAACAGTCGTGACCGTGAAAAAACATGATCAAGAAAACAAATAAAATTGTCTAGGTTAGGTTAGGAAAGAATATTACCAAAAGTAAATTGTAGAATCTTAAAATAAAACTAACTGCTACACAAAACAATAAAAATTATGTCGCAATAATTAAAACTAGAGAGTTCTCCAAAGGCCTACGAAAACTATATTTCTTCAGTAAAAGCCGTAAAGAATAATCCCTTTGAGGAACAAGTCATTAAATATTTCCATCAAAGTCTTTCATGGGAAGATAAACACCTGGTCCGATCCATCTTTCAGTATTTCATTTACCAACAAATACGGTTCTTAAATCTTCATTAAAAACCGATTACGAAGAATACACAAAATTTTAACAGTTTTTTTATTCTGTAGACGCCGGTTTTTTCTTTGGATGAATTTTCGCAACAATCGACAGTTTTAACAGCAAAATATTGCAGAAGTTTTTTGTGTATTGCGTTTGAATAGAATGTTGTGGTTAAGAGATGACCTTAAGTAAGTTACGAAGAATTTATGTCATGTTTTATTTGATTCATTTTATATATTTTATGTAGATCCTCTGGTAAATAAAAGAGTATTACATAGCGATTATTAGCATTAGAAGCATTATAAATAATTCGGCCATGCAATATAGGTATCGCTTTGTGCAAAACTGTATTCAAATATATAGTACTAGATTTTGCCCACGGCTTCGCTCGCGTAAATGTAGGATAGATTAATAACAATACTTTTTTCTAGATGAGACCTTTGTCCTTACCTGTTCCCCTGACAACGTGTATGCGAAATTGCATCATAATCGGCCAATTAGTTAAAGCGTGAAAGCGTAACAACCAAACGTACAAACTCATATTCACATTTATAATATTAGTAAAGATACGCTATTCGCTACTCATAGCAAGTAAAATAATGGTGCGATTGGTTCACACCTACATATTATCAGCTACATGTGAATCCATTACAATGTTCATAAGATGCGAGCCTATTACCATGGCACGGCTATACTTCTAGACTCCATGCTGATACTGATAATACCCTAACAAAAACTCAAAAAGACGATTCGGGAATAGAATTCATAAATGATTAAGTTCCACAGCAGTCCATCAGCCACCTGGAGAAAATGTATCACGACAACGCATATTAGCCAAACCAGGATATAATATAATAATATATAATATAATATAATAATATATAATATAATATAATATAATATAATATTCTACCACATACACACAACACCATCTAGCCCAAACTAAGCAGAGCTTGTACTATGGGTACTAGACAATGGATAAACATACTTATATACTTTTTTTTTTGTAAATACATACATATTATACATAGAAACACCCAGACCAAGACAAACATCCATCCGGGTTATGGTTTATACGTATAAACCATGACCCGTATAAGGTTATATTCGTTTATTATGAAACCAAATTGAATGAAACTTGGCATACTTGTGGCAATTTTCATACAATTTCGTTCCATGGTATACGTGTGATTAAGTAATTTACATCCAAACATCTTCACATACATACATAGGCTCACGGCTAGATCCCACGCCTTATCCACAAGAACGAGCTTATCTACTAGGCAAAGTCTCAGACTTCATACAACTGAAAGTTTTTTTAAAGAAATTTTAAAAATATTTTGTCTGGCTCGAGAATCGGACGAGATCTCTCATACATGGCAGTTACACTAAATACCCGTGCACTATCGATAAGGTCACTTCATGTATAATATTACAAGGATTCATATCTATAACCACACTTTTTAGTTACACCTGTATGAAACTAATAGTAAACAGCAGTGCTTCACACACGCTAGTTATATTTGAGTATTAATTCATTAGTGTACAACAGGAACCGTACTTAGACGCGGAAGGGTGCCGAACAATAGCCGGATTCCTTTTTCAGTAATGAAAAGGAAACTTGTCAAATAAAAGCTTTCTTTACAAGTGTCGCTCGGAGCTACGAAGCGAGGGATGCTTTGTATTAGTACAAGAACTTAAGGTACCTAGACCTATCAAAGATAAGTTTATTTATTTAAAAATACTACGCCCGCACTTGTTATAATGTCATAGGTGACTTTACAAACATTTAAACAACGGGCATAAAAAACACCCAGTCTCGGAACAACTATTTATAAATCACACAAATTACTGTTTTGTATGAGGTAAAATTTTTGTGCCGGGCATATTTATGATTTAAATCTTTGTGCCTACGCTTTTTAGGGAAAATGGGATTTCTACTGTAACATACATATATAGTCGCTCGCCTATATTAATATCTCCGAAAGCTAGCTATGGTTTTAAGTTCTATAAGAGAAGAGCCTCTTGCTTTACACAAATACCGTGCAACTACTGAGAATCTCTTGTCAGAAAAACCCATTAACAATTTGCCCGGTCTGGGCATTGAATCCGATACCAGACGTAACACACAGAGTCTTGAACTAAAGTAAAGAACAAAAGGTGCTTACTGGGCATAGTCCTGGGACTATGCCCATGGGACTGACTATGGGAATTTTGTAATAAATTCTTCATAGCAGAAGGTCTGGACCTTCTGCTATGAAGAATTTATTACAAAATTCCAGTAACACTAGGCTCGACCCGGACAACGTACCCAAAACCTTAAACACGGCACTACCGCTGCGATACGAGAACCTAACTTATAAAATCTAAGTAAAATAGACCAAACCTATACATTATGATTGGATTATTATATACATAAGCAGACAAATTTAAAACCACTCATTAAATAAATATATGGATTAATAATTAATTACCCAAGTCACTCAGCCGTATCGCATTATACTAATTAACTCGATTAACTTTCGTTCAATAATTCGTTCCATTTATTCCCATATTTGTGAAATATATTAGCGTTCATATAATTCGTAATTTATTTCAGAGCCAAACTGCTCGCACGGTACGTCGATTGCTTTTCTACTTATCGATGATTTTATTGCGGTTTTGTTAAGTATTGCGTGAAAATTTAATTATGTATATTTTATTATGTGAAAGGTAATAGTCACAAATCCTAATTATTATAAAATATATTCTATCACATACACACAACACCATCTAGCCCAAACTAAGCAGAGCTTGTACTATGGGTACTAGACAATGGATAAACATACATATATACTTTTTTTTTTGTAAATACATACATATTATACATAGAAACACCCAGACCAAGACAAACATCCATGTTCATGCACACAAATGTTTGACTTGTGCGGGAATCGAAATGCGAATGTAAGTCTGTTTGTTACGCTTTTACGCTTTAAATACTCGACTGATCATCATGCAATTTCGCATACACGTTGTCATGGGAATAGAAAATTACATAGGGTACCTTTCATCCAGAAAAACGTACTGTTTCTAACATTATCTAACCTACATTTATGCGAGCGAAGCCGAGGCTAAAATCTAATGTAACAAAAAGGTTTTAATATAACTGGCTAAACTGTTAGCCTAATCTATTGAATTAGGAATGTATTTAATTTATACTAGTTGTAGCCCGCGGCTCCGCTGGCGTTAATGTAAAAGGAAAGAAAGGGAAAGAGTACTTTATTTCTAGATGAAAGGTAACCTATGTCCTTTTCTGTACCCTTGACAACATGTATGCGAAATTTCATGATGATCGGTCGAGTCGTTAAAGTGTGAAAGTATAACAAACAAACTCATATTCCCTTTATAATGTTAGGTAGCTATCAGCTTAACCCATTGAATTAGGAATGTATATAGATAATTTATATTTTACCATCTCGTCAACCAAGTTCGCATATACAAGTATGGCGGGAGCGTAAGTACGTACGCCATGCTGCATGTAACTGAGAAATGATTGGCAGAAAAACCCAATAACACTTTTTTGTTTACATTTATCCTATTAACTCAGTATGTAAGAGTTAAACTAAGAAGTGGTTAAAGACAGGCAACTCTTTATCTACTCCTTCGGGGTTAAAGGCGTGAGTCTATGTATGTATAAATACAATATAATGTTAGACGGCCTCTAGTCAGGTGAACCATTAATCTAAAAAGTGGGCTTGTTCAGATTGCATGCGGACAGCAGAAGACTGCATAGTGTACTAACGCAGATTGGAAGAGATCTCAGCCGAGCAGTGTGTTGTAATAGACTGATTCATTGAAAAAAAATTAATCGTAATCAAAACCGCAAAGAATCTTCAGTTTCAATATGCATCATGTAAAACAATCATCATCATCATCATCATCATCATCATCATCGGGCTATAATAGTCCACTGCTGGACATAGCCCTCCCCTAATGAGAGCCATAGCGCCATGTAAAAAAAAATTTCGCACTTTTGGTTTCGGTATAACAGAAAAACATAACGTAACGTAAAAATAGAAGTTACAGGTGTAAACATTTCAGAAGTTTCTTACACATGTCAACGCAAATGCCTACTCTATTTGTCCTGCACTTCAGTCCATACGGAGGGTATTAGATAAGGACCATCTTGGCGTATTGCCTGTGGGTTGAAAAGGGTGCCCAACTCAGCCGAGACACCCTGATTAGTACCTGAATCCATTCCTGTGATATATTGCCTTTATTTCTCCCTGTTTTATTGTGCCACCCCGTAAAAACATCTGTTTGACTTTTATTGCCATTAGAGAAGAAGACTTATTGAACCTTTCTTGTATGTTTTGTTGAAGTTTTTCTGCCGGTGAACGAATGATTGTGGTAGTGAATGGCGCAGATTGAAGGGTTGAAAGATTGAATGGGCTCGCTGAAACGGTTGCGTGTTACTTTTTTATGTGTTTATATCTTGTACATTTATTTGAATTATGTTTATAGCGGTTTTGTCAATTATCTGGCATGAATAAGTAAGTTATGATGAAGTGTGTAGATACTTTTTATGAAATATCACTACCGACGTATAGCCACTCCTAACATGGATAATAAGCATAGTTGCAGCTTAGGTTAACAAGTAATTTGTAACCTAAATAGCCAGTGAACTTTTAAAAAAATACACCCAGTCTCGAAACAATGATGTGTGGATCACACAATTTTGGACTCCCATGCGGTCAGCATCGCAGAGAAAGACCAAGAAGAAAGTATACAGATCAACTGAAAGAAAAAGCAAAAGATATACATATATAGAGAACTGAAGGATTTAGCATCAGACCGAGAAAGATGGAAATTGCTAGCCCGACAAGTGCATAGCACTTAAATATCGGATGGATGGATGGGCATCGAACCCATAACACTCGATGCAGTGGTCTCTCCGTCACCCCGCGGAGAGACATGCGTCAAAGTATTGCCCACGTAAAAAAAAACTTACGCTTGTTTGTAATATTGCCAATTATGATATATAATTACGAAGATACTTAAACATATAATAAAATATTATT
The DNA here is from genome assembly GCA_930367265.1 of Catocala fraxini. NCBI lineage: Eukaryota > Metazoa > Arthropoda > Insecta > Lepidoptera > Erebidae > Catocala > Catocala fraxini. Next base: position 10,955,489 of record OV884049.1, on the reverse strand, counting down.
ACAACTTATTAATGAATTGTTGTTGTGTATGTCTGTATGTATTTACAAACAAAAAGTATATACATATGTATGTTTATCCATTGTCTAGTACTCATAGTACAAGCTTTGCTTAGTTTGGGCTAGATGGTGTCGTGTGTATGTGGTAGAATATTATTATATTATTATTATAACACTTGTTTATTCAGAGAGATGAGCAGAATTTTATTATAATCATCTTTCAGTAAGTTTTAAGTGCTTTTATTTAAAAGAAAACAAAACACAGGTAACTAATGGCATGTTGCAATCGAACACGAGAACTCATCGGCACGAAAGCACAACTATGCCACGGGATCAACGAGGCAGTCTTTAAAACCTTCATCCCAAAAAGGGTAAGCAGAGGTGTATTACAATCACTTTTCGCCAAGTATGATTTCAGATTTTAGAGAGGTAAAACAGACATTAAACAAAATTAAATAACTATTGTTTTTCAGAAACTACGGTGACAATAATTCATGTTTACCATCTACTCACAAATATTTTAGTTAGAATAGGGAACAAAAAGGCAAATGAATGTGCCACCATTTTCAATATTAAGGAACAGATTTGAGACTCGCGGCTGAATTGCGGAACAGCAAACGGGTCAAGGTGATACTGTTTTGTTTATAAAACATTTTTATGTTAGTACCTGCAGTTTACTTATATTTTTTTTTTTTGCTTGTTTACCTGTAAAATAGATTGATTTCGTGTATTTCGAATAGGCAGTTATTTAAGTAGTATCTTTGCTACAGTAATCTTCTAGTTCTGAGTCTATTTGTTATAAGATTGGATTTAAATACATACACAGTTTTACGCCTTTATCCCCGAAGGAGGAGGTAGTGTTGAATCAAACGTACATTCGGCAGTGATATAGTTTTTAAATTCAACATGATAAGGGACGAGCTCGTAAAGTTCAAGACTCAGATATTGAGAATTTCATGACGAAAAATCTAATAACACTGTCTGATTTGAGAATTGAACCCTCGACCTCATGCACCGTACGCATTCACTAGCTGCGCTGCACCACCGAGGTAATGAACTTACGTAAGTAACTTAGTAGTAAAAGATAAGACGATAGAAATAAGACTTTCAATCGGTAAGAAAGGCTTCAAACTATCTGCGACGTGAAATCCAGTGATTTCAATAACACAACCTCTCCATATGCAGTTAAGGACACGGTTATTGTATTATGAAGGTTTCTAGGCTGAGAAAATAAAATGTCAAGGTACATTGGAAAAATCTACCTCAGAACGGCGGCCTGAAATCACCGCAAGTATATTTTTGTGACTACGGCCGATGCAACCTGGCCGAAACGTCAAGCCTTTCAAAAAGCTTTGTAAATACCAAGCATGGACGCGTTAATTCTCGCCACCTATTACATAAGCCATGTAACAGGATACACTGATTATGTTGTTCATGTGCACAAGATGTTGGGTTCTATTCTCGCCTCAAGCAAATCGAAAAAACCCACCTTCTATTAAGTGAGACATAATACCATAGCTGGTGAAATTTGGTTATTATACATCTCTGCTTATCCCTTTGAGCATATAGGCGTAAGACATGACTTTATTCTCTTTGGTTCGTTTGAGCCATTCTCATTTAATTGTGACGTCGACTGGTCTGGGTAATTAATCCCGTTCCGAGTCTCGTCGCTGGCTGATTGAAAATTAATGAACAGTTTAATGCATTTACATGTATAAATTAACTTATAATTGAATATCAAATTAGAACCGTATTTGGATGACCTATATTTGAAAGCTGGCTAATTAAGTGATTTTAAATAAGGAACGATCAAAGACCGAAGACAATGATGGTCTCTCGTACTAAAAGCCAACACAAGCTCTGGGTCTCTAAGCCAAAGGAGTAAGTAAATAAGAAACCGCTGAAACAAAAAGCTCGCTATTGCCAGTTCTTTGTTGATGGCATGTATGATTCTTGCCACATTGAGACAGCTCGTGCCCAGCCGTGGGACAGTTTAAAACAGTGGGACAGTTTAATGCTGGCCACGGTCCTCTTCTTAGTGTGAGAAGGGTTAGGCCATAGTCCACCACGCTAGCCCAGTGCAGGTTGGTAGACTTCACATATCTTCGAAAACTTCAAAGAAAAACTATCAGACATGCAGGTTTTCTCACGATAATATGCACATAACTTTGAAAAGTGAGAGATGCAGAGTTCACACCTTCGGATCTAACTCGAGACATCTTCGTGGCAGTTCTACGGTCTCCCACAAGACATCGCTGCTTAACAATTAATTGCCATGGCTAAATCTTAAATCACGAATATTAAAAATAGTACATCAAGGTTTGTGCTAAGAAAAATGGATGGTAATAACGAACTTGTTTGTAAATCAAAAGCATCGCGGCCTCAAAGTCCTGCCCAATTTGCAATATTACATTTCGATTACATTTTCTTCCCTTTGGAAATCAACAAGAAAACCAAAGCGAAGATTTTGATTAAGTAAATAATATCGAAGGAAATACACGGAGATTAAAAGTAAGTAACAGATCGATGTAAAGACTAGATCATAAACACATTCTGTATTATCATATGTGCGGTAGAGATGCACCACAGTAGCATTCACTACCGTTGTGCAGCAGAGGCAGAAATGCGGTGTTTATATCTATTAAAATAACCTCTGCATGCATTTTTCTGCACTTACGTAAATTGTATACTAGCTATCCCTCGGAAACGGTCCTTTTTTGGGTGAATGGTACCCTATATCCTTTTCTGTACCTCTGAGAACGTGTATGTGAAATTTCAAGACGATGCGTCAAGTAGTTAAGACGTGAAAGCGTAACAAAAATATTAATTCATATTCACATTTCTAATATTATTAGTTAGTACCTACATATATCTCTAGCCTACATCAAAATAAAGTTATCTCGAATTCTTCATAACTTCGACGTTCCAGCACAAGTTTTACACACGTATGTTTAATAAAAGTCAATACCATCGGAACACCAATACTGAGCCATAACCGCGCTTGTTCAAAAGCAATCCGACGAGACTTCCGTAGCTTTTTCAATAATACCACAATTCTAAGAAATATTGTTGACTTACTCTAGATAAAAACTTCATGAAGTGGTTTTTGGAAGTAATAAGTCCGCGGCTGGCTCCACTCGCCTCTCGTACTCGTCTCGTAGTGTATAGATAGACTATGTCATATTGAATAGGTATATAAAGCAAATTTGAATAGTATAGAAAAAGATAGATTAATTTTCTCTGACCAAATCAGGGGCTTTATGGAAAACGCCTGGTTAAGAGTACTCTAAGCCGTCTAGCGTGCATGAAGAGAGTGTGATCAAATAAATGAAGCAAGAGAGATATGCTTGAATCAGAGAAGCAAAGAGGCAAGAAGTCCGTAGTCGCCTCTTATCCTTCTGAGTATCATGCGTGAATCTGTATGTAGTATCTTTTTACCTGTCTTATTTAGTCAACAAATATAGCGTACTGATAGCTATAAATTATACATAAAGACTCTTTTCTATGTATCGTCTTTCTTTGTTTGTCACTTCTATTTATTAGAGAACGAATGTAGTCTAATAGTATAAGTGAATGATTTTTATGATGAGTTTGTTGTTTACCGAATAACACAAGTAGGAAAAATTTACTTTAATATGCACAATCGTTAAATACACGAAATTGAGGAAGCCAAAGGAAATAGCGCAACTTATAGTACAATCGAAACACAACATTAAAATTAATTTATTCTCTAAAGAGAATCTGATATTTAAAAATGTTGTTATAAATAATGAGTCTGTATTACATATTGCATACACTGTACTGTCTGTGTACACATTTGGACAATGACTAGTTACAGTACGGAATTATGCTGCCAATTTCTTTTCTTGCTCTGGTTAATGCCGCAGAGCACGATTTACTTACTGTTACTAGAGAAGTAAGTAATAATAACAGTCTATTTTAACCCACTGTTAAGTTTAGGCGTCCCCTTTATTACGACACATTTTGCGATTATGTGGCATTCTACAACTTTAGTGCTACCGTCGTCGGACCGACGAATTTAAGTCCCTACTAGTCTACTACAGCTTAGATCCACTGTTAGTCTTACCTTCGCTTAACCCAACTTTAGGCTAATCTGGCGTGATCCGCTTGGCCACATGTATAGTGCATCATCTTATCCTGATTTTAGACGCGGTTTCTTTCCACTACCTTAATTACAGAAGCATGTTTTATTATTAGAAACAAGTAAATAATAAAATTAATTTCGTTACATCTAGATCCAATAAGACTAATTGCGTGTCCATTATTATAATTAATATTTAAATGCGTATCCAATAAGCTACTTTCACGAGCTTGCGGTTTTAATAATATAAACATGGATACTAATATAGCGAAACCTGTTTATTAAAAGCTATTTATTAATTATGGTCTGGGTGTTTCTATGTATAATATGTATGTATTTACAAAGAAAAGTATATATTATGTATGTTTATATATTTATATAGGCTAGATGGTGTTGTGTGTATGTGATAGAATATTATTTTTATTATTATTATTAATAAATTAAAGCATCCCTGTGTTCTATCTAAACCTACCTGAAATATCTGTTCAATATTTATTTTAAACTACTTCCCAATATAATAAACCCGCAAAAATTCACTACATTATGCATTTTGGACTCTTTATAACTCCTTGGCGGATGTGCGTATGCCATGCTTCGTAGGCTACCTAAAACGATTAAATGTCTGTCTAAGATACTGTAAATGTAATGGATGCATAGGAATGTAAAAGCAATATAAACGATCCTTTAAAGAAAAACGCAGCGTTCGAATTCCGATCTCCTAGTCGTGCAAAGTATTAATGGATTTTTCTGTTTACAAGTTCTTAGAATGAGCTCAGATTTGAATTATGCCTGTTAGTCGGCAACAGAGTCAGACCGCCAGCTATTATACTTAAGTTCAAAACACAACTGGCCATATTTATTTGTTGTACACCTATTTACTCCTTCGGGGATATTCTTTTTCTTTACATTACTTTTTTTTTTTTTTAAATAACCTTTCTTTTTAACCTAGTATGTTGCTGGGGCGTTTACAACCATTCAAACAACAGATACTAAGCTTATGTATATATGTGATTAATTACTAAGCTTGAACAACAGTAGCAAAAGCAAAGCCACTTACAACACAGAAGCAATACTTCTATCTGAGACGAGATTCAGGGCGCATGAACAAACACCGGTATTCTGCTACTCAATAAAATTTAATGGTCTTCGTCTTCAGGACCGTCGACACGCTTGCACTACGAATGCATAGTTCAACATCATGATACATACGGGCTGGGAAGACCGTATGCTTGTTGGAAGATGTCTTATTTTATCGGTCCCAATTATCTACTCAAGATAGGCTAATGTGCACTACATCCGCATTTCGCCAGGCAGCTCATTCGTACTGTCATCAAATAGTTGGTATGATTGGTTTTGTATTGCTGCTGATGATCTTCCGAATAGGCTAAGGTGCACTTCACTCTCATCTTGCTGGGCAACTCATTTGTACCATAACCAAATAGTTGGTTAGATTGTTTTTTTTTGGTGATGATTAAAGCAAGCTAAGTCGTACTACACCCATATATCGCCCGGTGTCTTTGTGTTACCAAATACATAATTGGCAATAACAATGGATTTTTTCTAAACGGTTGGTTGATAGTCACGAAGTTATGTGGCTATTAAATAGTTAATTATCGCTCATTTTAACGAAAAGAGTCCTCCATAATGTTCTCGAAGATATGTAAAGTCTGCAAACTAGCACTGGGCCAGCGTGGTAGACTATGGCGTAGCCGTTCTCACACTGAGAAAAGGACCATGCCCAGCAGTGAGACAATTTAATACAGGGCTGATATCACTTCACATTATAAAACAAACAAAGTCTCCCGTCGCTTCTGTCTGTCTATTCGCGATAAACTCAAAAACTACTGAACGAATTTCCATGCGGTTTTCACCAATAGATAGAATGTTTCACGAGGAAGGTTTAGGTGTATAATTTGTTAAGATTTTGTACTACCCGTGCGAAGCTGGGGTGGTTCGCTAGTTATTATTATAATAATAAGAAGGTACCGCCTCTTTCACAGCAGTGTGTATGATTAAACGTAGTGTTATCTTTGTACAGAGCGGGTGCTGCTAGCTGTACAGATTACTGCCTCAAGATGTCGTCCCTTTAATAGTGTTCGCTCGATTTAAATCGTGTTTAACTAATATCGATTGGATAGCGCCTACTAATTTTATTATTAGTACACATGCCTTTTTAACGAATAACATTCAGTAATGGATTAATTGAACATCCATAAGTGTAGAGAGTACTGAACAACATCAAAAGCTATAGAACTTAATCTAATATGATTGCCGATGATAGGCGAATATCGGTTCAAAATTTGATTATTCGAATCTTTATATGAATCGTAACATTCAAATGTGTAAAACTTAGATTGTTTGATTTCAACAGAACGAATACGGATAGTATCAGCCCTAATTAAGTACAAATGTGATATCCGCCTTTCGATTATTTGGATTTGGATGGCATGGTAATATGGATGAGCTATCAAATTGTCATCATAGCTCAAAGCACAATCGATTGACCAGAACTTATCTATCATCATAACATAATCGTACCATCATCCGACAAGTTTCGAATATTCGATTATGTCACAACCAATCGACATTCGGATGCGGAATCATACAATATGCGATGTCTTTTTTTATAACAATTACAAATCACTAATTCTTTCACTAATAAAAAGCAACATTACATGTAAGTAACTTATGCTATGTTTCAACGACATATCACATAAGTGAAGTTTAGTTTCACACATCTTTGAGAACATTATGTAGAATCAGGCATGCAGGTTTACTTACGATGTTTTCGCTCACCATTAAGCGTGTTGTAATTAACAATTCAATACGCGCATAACTTAAAGTCAGGGGTGCCTTGGAATCGATTTCAAAACCTCGGTGTGGCAGTCTAATGGTCAACCAAGTACGTTATACTATTGCTAGCTTTAAAAGTGACCGAAAACAGGTTTCTTTAGGGTTACTTGTCCTAAAGGGTGTCAACAAGACCCTATTATGATTTCTACCGGTGGCGCTATATACATATATAGCCGCCTAAAATAGGATTAAGTCTAGGATTTAGAATTATTTAGAATGTTGCCCATTCAACAAACCCACTTTAGATATGTATTTGCTTTAACGAAATAAAGTAATTTTTGTTTAATGTCGGTGACACACAAAGTAATATTGAGTATACATATAATAAAATGGTAACTGGTCAATGTCCGTACATCTTAACTAATATAATAAATGTGTATGAGTTTGTTAATTACTTAACCGATCATCATAAAAATGTGTACCGAAAATGAAATGGATTCCATTTTAGCCAGAAAAAGTGCTGTTACCGAGAACTTGAATTATTGACTAAATCTACATTAACGCCAGCGAAGCCGCAGGCAAAGTATATCTAAGAAAAATGATCAGGGTCAGGTGTCTTTATAAGAGCTATAGAAGCCAAAACAATAATTATTTTAATGTTTTTCTGACTGTAGGTATCTTTGTACACATATCTCGCAAAAACAACTACATGAAATTTAAATCGGCTTTCGCAGTACTCTTGTTGGAGATCTACCTTAATATCTGGAGCATGCTTTATCTTGAAATGCCACGTAGTAGTCGAATATTTGTGTATAGATCAACTTCTTCTTACATTAAAAAAAATAAAGTTATATATACTAGATATAAAGTTATATATAATAAATAAAGATATAATAGATATCGGTTACCTTAGCTAGAGGCCCCTTAAAAACCTTTAAATGAAAATAAATAAATGTTTATTACAGCGTTTATCAAATTAGAAAAACTTATCATCTAAAACACTTTAAATAATTATTTAATCTGCTGTTTACTGCCAGTAAAAAACAGAAATAGGCAAGCGTGCCGCTAATATACAATACCATGCTGTATACTCTCTAGAGAAATACCAGTCTTAAATACATGTAATGATCAGTACCAGAGAACCACTAGCGCTGTTTCACATTCGTCCCATTAATCTGCTGTTACCCGCATAGTACTTATGTAATGTACGAAGCATTTGTGGGTAATAGTGTTGATACTTTACCGTCGCACCTTAACCTAACGATTGCCGCATCGCTAAATACACAAGAATACATCCACCGACATTCATTAGAGAGCATGTTTAGCCAACAAATAGTAAAACCAGCTCGTCTATAATTTTGGGACACATCCTAATTTTCCATAGGATTCCGATTTAATCATATACGTTATCAGTATGTAATTTTTGTTATTGAAACCTAGAATTTAGACAAATTGGATGACGCTTTGCTCCGCTTAGGCCTCGTTGCAATCGGCTTGTTACTGACAGTAGCCAGCAGTAAATTACTGTTGCTACAAGTTGCTTCTATGTCTTTGTGTTGCAATTCATGTGTAGCCCTGACTCGTTTGCCTTGGACACAAACGAGCTAGGCTCCTGAACGCGGTCCCCTACTGTCTTCCAAGAATCGAAGGGGTATGAGTATCCGAACGTCGTCGCATTGGCCACATACGTGGCCTAAGTCTGAAACCAAGTGAGTAAAATACACGCGCAACTGACTACCACCGCAGAAACTAACAAGGCGGGCAGGTAACCTTTCTTTTCCAACATATCCAACTAACGCATGGAGTCTCGAGAGAGGAACATACAAAACCCACTGAATGTAAATTGTACACATCTAAGACGGTTTTAGATTGTATTGTTCGCTCCCATTCTCTTCCTTTTAATTTTACCCCTCTGAATTAGTAATGTCCCCGTTTGAATCGTTCGCTCGTTCTCATGAACTGAATGTAGGACGATGTTTTGTTTGGAAAGAATCGCTTCGAGTATAATTAAAATGTTGAGCTGTACTGTTCTAGTTTCAAGAGAATGTGCTATTGAATGTTGTAGGTTGCGTTGAATAAATGTAAGCTTCAGTTTTGTTTAGGTTATTAAGTAAAATTTATATATAGAACTTATGCTCGCTAAAAAGATAGGCAGAGATGCTTTGCAATCTAAGTTTGCCTATTTTTGGGTGTACCGTAATAGAATCAACCCCATTGCAGTATAATTTTAATTCGAATGTGACTTTATTTGTAACTTATTCACACTTTAATTACTCGACCGTTCATCATGACATTTCACATACACGTTGTCAGGGGTACAGAAAAAGATATGGTTTACATTATTTACAGAAAAAGTACTGTTGCCGAGGGATAGAAATTTATTCACTACATCTAGACTAACGCGAGCAAAGCCGCGGGTAAAATATAAAATGTATTGAAATTGGTTGCTCTAATCGCATTAAGACTACACGGGTTGCAATAGAAATTAGGGGCGTAAATAAACAAAACACAGCAGTAGGAGGCGATGTGCGGGCGAAAGAGGCCATTACAATTTTTAAACTTGTTAAAATACGTATTGAAAATATATTGAGTTTTGTAAGAAGTGCTTAAACAAAAGTTGTTAACCTATGAGTCGCAGCAGCACACCAGCGGCCAAACACAATTTGGTGCCCGGTTCTGCGGTTGGGGAGAGGATTCAAGCGCCCCTGTCCTGCTTCGCCGCCTCCTTGATGGAAATAACTTCCTCGCAGAAACAGGCGACGGCGTTCCACGACCTCTCACTCCGGACCATACACTGAACCAAGGCCGGGAGCGAGAGGGCAATAATTCCGACTGCCGTGACCAACTCACGGCGCTGCAAAGCCCAGGCAGGGCAATCCACAAACGTGTGCAGCGACGTGTCTGCACCAATATCACGGCAGTTACTGCAGTGGTGACAATCGGGCGTCTCTAGCCGGCCTATGCGACATAGGAACTGGCCGAAGCAACCGTGGCCAGTCATTACCTGTGTCAGCCAAAAGGTGAGGGCGCCATGCCGCCTTTCCAGCCACTCCTGAAAAACGGGACTTACCGCCATGATCGTGGCGTGCCCGAGGATAATTTTAACTTGCAATATGGTAGGAAAAGTGTGGTTTATAATACAGCTATTTCAAACTGCTAGTTAATAGCATAAGTAGTTTGAAATGCTCACTTGTTTTAATATCTTTTACATTGTGTTATAATTTTAAACTTTATATTTACAGATATATAATATAATAATATACGTTGCTAGACATCTCATGCACAGCAGTATTTTTCATTACCTACACATCATCTCCCTTAGCCTTTATTATTCCTAAGTCACTTGAGGTCGGCTAGAAAAGCTTAGAAAAGACTAGAAAAGTCTAACCGGATTTGACTGGATATCAGTTTTTACACGGAGCGGCTGCCACCTGATCTCCGCAACCCAAAGGCTAGACCAGTGTCAGGATATTAGAAGGTACTGACTTGCCCAATAACTACTGCCATAGATGTTCATGGCAGCAGGGACCGACGGCTTAACGTGCTCTCCGAGGCACGGAGCAGGCGATAATTGTCAATCAATACGCACATAATTTCGAAAAGTCATATAACTTCCGAAAGTCAGGGTTGCGCGACGTGGGTTCGATCCCAAGACCCTCTGCATTGCAGTCTGTTGGTCTCCGCACTGAGCTGTTCATTACCTACACATATAGAGATTATTTATGCGATTCAGTTCTTTATGTCCTTTGTTTCAATGGTTGATAAATTATGGAGACTAACGTACCTTCTTTTTTTTTATACTACTAAAGTGGCAAACAAGCATACGGCCCAACTGATGGTAAGTGCTCACCGTAGCCTATGGGCGCCTGCAACACCAGAGCCATCACTTGCGCGTTGCCGAACTTGTAAAAACCTTTTAACGCCCTTTTTGAAGAACCCCATACTGAGTCTTGTGGGAAAACCTGGGCAGGGAGTTCATTCCACAACCTGAGCGTCCGCGGGAGAAAATTCCTTTAGAACCGCTTGGTGCGGCACCAATTAGGTTGTAACGTGTGAGAATGAAATCTCTGCCGATGGCTAGCGGTGCGATGATAAAAAGTAGCTGAGCTTCTGTTCCCATTTTTTTCTCTTATCCTATCTTGCTTTTCCATGGGTTTGAAACTTTGGTTATTAGATTAAGAGATGCATCGCAGGCATCACTTAGTAAAAAAAAAAATACCTGCATCAATTCTCAAATAAAGTGTTTTAAGATTGTAAAAAAAACAGCAAGAAAGCAGAGAGTTACTTTATATCGCATTAACCTGTCAAGTCTTGGAATTCAAGTCATAATTAAGAACCTTTTATGTTTAGCCGCACGTGTGCCGCTGCGACTCAATAGGTGAAGTTACTACCAAACCATATCTGTTGAAATGAATGTACACCTCTGTTTATCCTTTCACTATATATAGACGGTACACTACAAGTATTTTTTATTAGAGTTATTCGCAACTAATTTACATCTTTGCGCGCTAGTCAAACACATAGCTACGACAAAGACTAGACGTGGCACGCAGCGTTGTTCGCTCAGGGTGTTACCAGACCAATCGATCGATCGTCGATCGACGGCATCGATTGACGTCGATCGAAGTTGATCGACTGGTCTGTTAACACCCTTACTTACAGCCTAAGTTGACACAGCCAGGCCTAAGTTGATACAGATGGAGCCTGTATTGTTCTGACGCTACTGTGAAAATGTGTTTCACTGACGGAGAATAACAGGAACTATAACTAAATAACTTAGGAACAGACCCTTGACAATGTTTTTAGGATATTTTATATTTAGTTGGGCTGTGTTGGTCTGATAGTGTGTATGTAGCCTATGTCAGCGACCGATCGTTAGATCTCGTGTTCAATTTTAGCGTAAGGTGATAAAATGTTATAAAAAATTTATTTTTGGTTATTTTTAGTAGCAATTTCGCTCTTACTACATGAGGCTGAGGCCCAGTCTTCGGACAGTTAATTCAAACTTCTAACGGAGAACTAATTTTTTACATATATTTCATAGAATTATGTCAAAAATTACCTATCCGTAGATAAAACGACTCGTTATTGAATATAGGAACCGGGCCTTAGAGTATAGGTGTCGAAAAGTAAATGGACCACATTTCTGCCGTATGCCTCGAGGCTAATGGGGCAGAAGTAACTATATACCTATGTTAATTACTGTAGCTTTACCACAGCTGAGCTAATCAAGTCTCCTATACATAGCTAACACAAATCGAAGGTACCAGCTAAAGTAACATTTACTTGCACGTACGCAATGGTTTTGGGGCTCCTCGCTGACTGTGCCTATGACCTTACAATATATGGGTTCGATTCGTAAATAAGACAAACATACCGAATCCTGTTCCTTTTGGCCGTTGTTTCAATGTCTGTAAAATTACCCGCGACACAGAGAAATATTAAAAAGTGAGTGTGGTCTTTAAAAAAAATTAAATATAGTACAATCATAAGCAGACTATATGTATTGGTTTTAGTAGTTAGAATGTTCCTTTCCAATAGCTAATTGGATGAAATATCAATTGTTTATAAAGACTAGACACAGGACCTGTCCTGTTTCTAGTCGAGCGACGTGGACTCTTATATCCTGATATAAGAATCCACGTCGCTGACATTTATTACGAATCCAGTCAAGTACGAGTACACCATAAAATTCGGTGTGTGTTCAAGCAATGTGTGAACACTCGCGGACATAACGAGGTGCGACTTCTTACAAAAGGAGACGCAAGACACGTACCACTACGTTCATTATAACAGCAACACTACTATAACTAGCAACAATAAAATTTAAATAAGTATTTATATATACTTTATTTTTACGCATTCAAAATATATTGGACGCCGTCAAACGCCAGTGGAGCGAACACTTATTCGATTATATCAATTAACTAAAACATTCGAATAATTCGATTTTTAATGGATAATCGAACATTGCTCGTGTCATAGGTTTCTGCCTACGTCGTTGGAAAGACATTATGTCCATATTCATACACAACACATTACGAAAGTTGAAATACCTTTACTTATCAACGCAAAAGTCTATCATAGACGCGCTCTCTCCAGAAACACGACCACCTAACTAATACTATTATCTCCAATGCCAACCCAATTATTGACGAAACCTAAGCTAAACTACATAAAGCCGATTCTACATAATATAATGAAACCCTTTAAACCTAATCTGACCGTAACATGACCAAAGCAATGTCATTTGCTTAAACTCATCCAAACGAATTTGTTTAGTGAAATTTGATGGTTTAGCTTAAAACATATTATTATAATGAAATTGAACACGCAGTGCGCTCAAGCAAAATACGGGTGTAATATACAAAGGAATATAACAGCCGTATTTCGCCAGTTATTTTTTATACCCGGTCTTCTTTAGAATGAAATATATCGCCGAAATGCTTATATATATATTTAAATAGAAAATTCTTTGTGCATTCTTAATTTAAAACAACTGAATTATATTCTAAATTAAATAGATTTAAATAAGTGACCCTGCGTGTTCAATTTCCAACCTACCTTTTCTAAGAATGGTAAAACAGAGACAGGGTTTGTTTAAATACAAATTGAAAAATGACAAAGGATTTTAGATAGCATAATATAGGATATTGACATACGCAGCACACATCGCGCAAGTTTTAAAAACCCTTGAATGGAAAGCGAGCTCTAATTGTTTAGTATCAAATGAGTACGGATATATGTAATATATATGATAATAGATAATATGTAATAATATTTTTGTGTCGGATACATATACAAAATATTGGCAGTCCAACTTCCCCTTCAACGATCACCGTTCTTGCTCTCATGAACATTGATATATAATAAATTAAATTAGTTATAACTTGGCGACATTCCACATGCAATGCTCCATCGTTGCCAAGTTCTTCTGACAGTGGCAGATACAATGATTGCAATTTATTTGGTGTATTTGTAACAATTTATAATAACAACAAACAATATTTGTGATACCTGGTCGACGGAATCAACAATCCATACTATATTAACCAATATTATAAATGCGAATGTGAGTTCGTTTGTTTGTTTCTTACGCTTTCACGCCTTAACGACTCAACTGATCATCATGAATTTTTGCATACTCATTGTTAGGGGTACAGAAAAGGACATAGGGTACATTTGATCCAGAAAAAAGTACTGGCCCCGATCGATAGAAATTTATTGTCAACTTTACATTAACGATTGAAATTTACTCACGATAAAAATCGAATAGTATTATAAATGTGAAAAAAAATATTTACCAGTCAATTACCCGTAAGCCGTTGAACTAATTTAGAAGAAACTTATACAGATACACTTTATCCTGTATTAGCACATAAAATATTTTATGTATTCCTGTGGGGGCCATGCCACGAATAAAAGTTAGTATTCAGATTATGGGTGTTCTTTGAATCCTACTGCGGGAGCGGTCTTTAAATAAAGAAAAATAAAGTAAATAAAAGTTTAGTGTAATAGCTGCAACACAAAACGTAAGACCAGGATAAGCAGAACAAGCTTACGTCACTGTGCTACGCAATTAGCTATTTATAATTTAATAGGTATAAATACAATACTTTGGTAATTAATTTGATTAAAGCGAGTTTATCTCATAAGCCCGGGTTTTAATTAATCTTACGCATTAAGAAGGATCTTTAGAGGCTAAGTAAAGATATAAACAAATCAATTATGGCGTGATTTAAATCTTTAATATTGCAAGAGTAACGGCTTAAACTCTAATCTAATCTAAGGAATAAATTAGACATTTCGACTAGCTTTGTATGAAAACTCTGTTTACCTCTAATATGCACTATCAGACGGTTGATGGCCAGTTTCACAACTATCACGTAAAAGTTATTCGAAAGATAAATCGCATGCTGTCTCACTCTTGTTAGGTTAAAGAAGAGAGTTGGCGAGACTTTTATTTTATAGATAAAATTAAATGCTATTTGAAGATGGTGGAACAGGCCTTTGGAGTAATAAGGGATAGCTTATCACTTAGGTAAAATGTTAAGAGTATTTCAAATTTTTTATGTTAACTGTAATGCCCAAGTTTATTTTATTAATTTTTAAATGACAAATATTTTTGAGATTACATTTAATTACTTAATACATGTCAGTATCTGATCTGCGATACCCTTCTAACATATAAATGTTAGAAAGGTTACGCAGATCAATTGCTTAGTGGGTAAAGTGGTCGCCTCGGCACTGCCAAGTGTCGATCCCCACACGGATCAAAAATTTCTGTAACCCGCAATAGTTGTACCTGAATATACATACATAGTTGTATTTGTAAAGTCCTCCGCAACGCAAGAAAATAATAACTATAGAGCGCTCTTTTAATCACCCTCTTTCCCCCTCCTGCTCCTTCTCCTTCCCACTTCCTATCCTAAAGGGTCGGCAACGCGCATGTGATGCCTCTGGTGTTGCAGGCGTCTATAGGCTACGGCGATCGTTTGCAACATTCGGTGTTTAAAAAGAAATAGGATATGTATTACAAACCATATTTCGCTAATAACATTTATTATTCGAATAATAGTTTAGAATTTGATTGACGTCAACCGAGCACATTTTCAGAATCTGCTGCAAATGTTAGAATATAGCAATATATTTAAACCGAAAAACCCTTCAAGCTTTAGGATTGGAGCTAGCATAAGCACATTTCTATCACAGAACATAGCAACTACATCCAAAAATAAAAAGTAATGTAACGTGTTGACATCCGCAACAAATGGAGAAGCATTCAAAACCACGACTAGAAAACACGTAAAAACACCCTTGAAACGCGCCGGAGTGTTAGTTATTATGTCTGTACCGCTCTACGCTCTACCTGCTGCGCTATCGTCACGTAGAAACGCGCCGTGTGGCGCAAGCAACACACGCATACACGCAGCGGGGTACCAATTTATTAATTTTAAAAAAATACTTCTAATCATTATTATTGATAAAAAGCATTGCAACAAACACAACAGCTCATAAAATAAAAATAAGTAAGTAAATGTATAGATTTTTATTTCAAGAAACTTATTGTAAACATTTGGCGATTGATGAGGCCAGAAATTTCTTGCCTGCTTCTTCTAAGATATATATATATATATATATATATATAAGATTAATTTTTATTTACTTTATTAATTTGAATTTTATTGCTTAACTAGCTTTTGCCCGGGGCTTCAATCGCGTAAGAGCAGTTCAGGTTATGTTAGTAACAGTACTATTCCTAAAATAAAATATAGCCCATGTTACTCGGTGATAATAGATTTCCAATAGCGAAATATTTTTTTTAAATCAGTTGAGAAGTGTTTTATTTAAATCGTTACAAACAAACGATCAAAAAATTTAATCTTTCCTATTTATAATATAAGTATAGCTGGGTGTATCAAAGAAGTATAAGTTATAAAGATTTTTGACCTTGATTTTAACAGAACCTAGATATTCTTCTTAAACAGGAACTAGATATAAATACACCAGCGCGGTTCAAAATACATATACTATATAAACTTTTTTTAAAATTTATTTACTTAGACTGTTTATATACCTTACCAATTACAATAATTAAAATAAAATTTAGAAAAAATAAACTACCACTCTTTCTCAATATAAAAGACATACTTGTAGCCACTCAGACAACTTGAAGTAAAATTACTATTTAAAACAAAGAAAACTCTACTACGACATTAATCTGTATGACTAAAGCTAGTCTATGAAATGCTCCTAATAGTGTTGTTATCTCTTCATTATCTAGTTTTCCATTAAACCACAAATTTTAATACAAAGCGTTAATTAATTTATCAAATATCATAATTTAATATTCTACCTATAATAGTTTCATATTGAATATGTCGTGAACGCAGTTAAATTATAATTAATATATCTTGTATCGTATGTGGGGTCCAGTCAGTGCAGACCGGCGACACTTCGACCCACTGGGATCTTTTGTGTCGACACTCTCCCAATAACGACTGCCATAGATGTTCATGGCAGCCGGGACCGACGGCTTAACGTGCTCTCCGAGGCACGGAGCAGGCGATAATTGTCAATCAATACGCACATAATTTCGAAAAGTCATATAACTTCCTTCTTACTATCGTGATATGGTCAATATTGAACCATAAAAATTATGAAAAAGTTAAGGAATACATTAGTATATATATAATAAATGCGAAAGTGAGTTCGTTTGTTTGTTTGTTACGCTTTCACGTCTTAACTACTTGACCGATCATCATGAAAATTAAATGTCGCAGGATAGGGTACGTTTTATCCAGGAAAAAGTACTGTTGCTAACCTAACCTACATTTATCGGAGCGAAGCCGCGGGCAAAATCTAGTCTAAAAATAAAAGCCAGACGTTTTAAATTTTTGAAAGTCCATCCTCGGGCTTGAAGCCCTAAGCTCGTATTAATTAAACGAAACAAAAGAATCGGTTGAAAACAGGGAGAATAAGGTACCTACTCAACTGTTTTGTCTATGCCTACTTATATATAGACTAGCAGTCGCCAAGTGGTCCAAATTCGACCATAATTGATTTAAATTTTAAGTTTCATCGTTATTAAATATACCGCGAAATTGCAATAGGTACTTAAGGTATGTAACCATAGTTACGAAGAATTGTACGACATCAACCGAACCATGCCGAAATACTACGATCATGATTCGACTATGTGTGTCAAATGCATGGTTCTGTGTGTGTGTGTATAGTGTTTTGTCATTAATTTAATGTATTTCTAATGCATATATTATAAAAATATTAGGATTCGCTACTCCTTCTCCATATAAACTTTAACTGTGCTAAATTAAATACTCCTACGCACGCGCAATTTTCGTAAATAGGGGTACAAAGTTTTTGCTCCACGTATTAACATATAGATAACATATAAATGTGATAAAATATAAATGTTCTCCACATATACAAATAAATGTCAGTTTGAGACAATGGATAGACAAATTATACTCAATTTAACGCACTAAACTCAATTTCAATCTATTTCATACAAAAAAATGTATTCACGCATCGCCGTTAATCCTAATCGCCGGTCGCACTATGAGAGTAAGATATTTAAACAGAATATGTTTTGAAAGAGGTAGAAGATTAAGAGCACTCTATGTCTTTATCCAAAGTTCATCAATATTGAAAGAAATATAATATAATGCCCACTTCTCTCCGCTCTCTTTATGCAGACATGAACATGAAGTATGTCTTCATCCAAACAGGACAAATTTTGGAAGTAATTGAATGTCATCCCCACTCCTTGTCATCTTTCAAACAGTATATAATGTGAATGAGAGAGAAAGTCATATCCACTCCTTGCCTTAATCCAAACATTACATAATGATAGAGATAGACGATTATGCCCACTTCAGGTCTTTATCGTACATTCTAAAAGAAATAGAGAAACATTTCCACTCCAAGTCTTCATGCAAACAGTACAAATTTTTCGCTCTCTCTTAAGACCTACGCCATCTTTCCAACTCTCGCCAGACTATGAGAGTGGTGTGCATGAACTATTCAGCACTCTTGACGTGCAGCTAATGTATTTCTTCCTGTGTTTATGCTTACATATACTTGATACGCATCCTGGTGTCGCTTTCATACGCACTACTGCGTATATACAATGAGCCTCTTTTGTTAGATAAGCTCTATTATTACATACGAAGTTCTGACGTCATTGCCATGTTTATTATTAGCTATTTATTTGCAACTTTGCTGCCGTGTTCTAACAAAATTGTTATTAGAAGTAGTCTATGTTAGTAGCCGTTAATGTTACTATTAATTGTGACATTACCAATACTGTAATTTATAGAAGACCCCGCTCTTCTCCTGGCACAAGTATTTCCATACTTGTAAGTAAGTAATTTGAATAGTTCAAATAGTAATAGTTTAAAGTTAAAATATATACTGTAAATGTTGTTTGAAATATCCGTCAACAGTATTTTAATTTCAATGTTTAACATTTGTTTACGTTACGTTACTTTTTTTACGTTTTCGTTACAATGTTACAAAAATTCCATGTCGATACGTTGCTGGGTATAAAATAGAAAAATAACAAAGACTTCCACATTTATAATAAGGTAGTAAGATCAGTATAAGGAACTGACTGATGACTGGTTCATGCATGCGTTGCATGCAGTCTCATGTTCAATTCCCAGATCGGATATAGTATTATTCAGTTATTCTGTCAAGAAATTTTCAGTACCAGCACGGAATTTGGAACTTTGTTATATTAGGTACCTACATAGAACCCGAAAACGATAACTAGCGAATTACATAATATAACCAAAGCAGATTTTGGCAACACCTTTTTTTAGTCTAACTTTTGCCAGTTACGCATAGAATTTGGAAGTAGGTACCTATCTTCTTTCTTTTATATAAGTAGAAACTGATCTACACACATAGTACTCAACTTTTAGGCGGCGTATTAAAATAAAACGTGCACCATATTTCAAGTTACATTTTAAACAATACTATTGTGAAAACCACATTCAATTTTTTGCAGTAGTTTTGCGTGATAGGCAAATATTATAAAATTATTCTTTTGACTTCTGCAGCTGTTATTATGACCGTTGATATAATTTTGATCAACTATCTCCTGCAGACACCGCTCAGTAAAATTATTGGCAGGCTTTTAAAGGCAGGTTTTAATAAAACCTTTATAATCTAATCAAGGTAATCAAATCATCATAATCATCATCAAAGAACTAAAGTTACCCACGTAGCTCTCCGAATAAGTAAGCTCATTTGGTAAGGGGCTGGTCATATCTGCCAAAGCACCGATGGTCGTCGGAGCAAACAAGTCGTTAGAGCTGTTTGCTCCGACGACAGACTGGCTGAAAGCGTTTACCCATTCTTGGTATCAACCAGAAATGGGTAAACGCTTTCAGCCAGTCTAACCCAGGAAAGTTTTTCAGATCATCACCTAAAAAATATGGATGGGTTTGACTAGATGGATAGCGGAGGACCGGTTGTGTAAAATATATAATAAAATCTTATATCCAGCAGAGGACTGCAATAGACAGTTAGATACAAAATAAACTCTTTTAAATGCAACTAATTAAAAATGTATTAGGTATGTGAAAATAATTCAAAATCCATTTGTATGAATGTAAGTACGACTACAACTTTTTATTTTTGAAATAACAATTTCTCTATATTTTCACAATACAAAACTTCACATCCAATTCGAATAAAGTCAGTTATAAAAATATTCAACCAGATTTTCGTCCAAAATCCGAATGTCATGAGTTGACGAGCCGGCTAAAACCGGATGTCATGTCGCTTCAATCAAAACCGGGTTTAACTAATCCTTTACTCGGGTTATTCCGATAGTATACATTTGTTACCGAATACTCTGAACATTTGCGTCAATTTTACAAATGGCGGGTATATTATCTGATTTGAACAACTATTTGATACAAGTATTATTAGCAATTTGTCATAAACATTACTAGTACTCTTGTTAAAATTTTGCTTCTAGCAATAAACCTCCTATGGTTGATCCATAGCAGGTTTATGCCTAGAAGCAAAATTGTATGGCTTTAAGGTTTATGCTTAAAAGTAAAATCTAATATTTAATATATATAAATTGACGTTTACTTAGTTGTTAGCTTAAGTGTTAGCCCATCGTTGTAAAGTATGCGAACTAATAAAATAAATATAACGTATTTATAACGTTTAATAATGTATTGAAAATTAACGTCAATGCCAATTGATTTTATAGCAATACCTTTTTGCCTGCCTGCCTCTCGCTTGCGGAAAAGGGGAGCGGAGCGGTTATGTCGAGCTTACCTGGGATAAGATGAAATGTTCCGGGCACTACCGACTTACTTACTTTTAGCAGTACCTAGTACAAGTCCAGACAGATTTCGATCATGGGACTATTCCTAAGAACAAATAAAAGGTCGAACATAGTAACACAGTACGGTGCTACGGTGCGTTCTTCACACCACACCGCCGCAACACGGACCGTCATATATCTTCCGTACCACAAGTACGATATCGAACCACCGTACAAGTAGGTATTATCAATAATAATGTTCGGCGCATTGTGCGCAAACACAAATGCATTCTTTACTCCCTCACTCTCATAGTTCCATAGGACGACAATTCGACGTGGCCAATGAGAGAAAAGAAGACAAATTCTCATAATAAAATATGTGTAGGAATTTCCTACACTTCTGTTGATATGATGACGGCGATTCTGTTGGGATAGATAAATAAAACCGACCGAGTTTTTTTTAAAATACAGTTTCAATCTAGTCTAATAAGCGTAGAATTTAAACTGAAATGCATTTAATATCCAAGTTTATTTTAATTTAATGTTGTGTTATTTATAGTCCTAATGCTAGCACTCCATTTTGAACAGTTTTTATTAAAAGAATAGACCTGCACAAAGAAACATGCGTGCTTTCCTAATAATTGTATTTTAATAGTAATATTTTTATTATTATTAGATTACAAGTGTGAAAATCGTTTACTAAAAATAACTGATTATTATTTTTGAACGGTGAAAGAATACATCGTGTGTAAACCTGCATGTCTCCACAGCCAACCCGCACTTGGCCTGACCTTCCTCACACTGAGTAGGGGCTCGTGCCCAGCATGGGTCAGTTTATACAGGGCTGATATTATTTTATTTTTTTATAATCGATATTTAAGATTAATTCTGTTCTCCAAGAAAATATACTTTCATGATTCTTGTCGTATAATATACACAGTAAGATCTTATATACCCGTACAATTTCATCGAATGGAAATAAAGTTTCTTTAGCGTGAAGTCAATTTCATTATTAGTGCTGGCTATAAGCAGGTCACTTCTATGCAGCATGCAAAACTAAGATTAAATTTGTTGCAGTTTTTATGCAAATCTAGGCTTACAGTATATACTTAATTTAAAATGATGTATTAGATAAAATGAAGATAAAATATGACTATAAAAATCATTTAATAAAAGGTTTTCACCAAATCTATTGCTATCGCGCCGGGCTCGAACAAAATATCAATGTGCGAAAGAGGTTACTATAGCTAGGACTACGCAACCATCATTCAGGTCGCTAGATACTACCCTTTCAAGTGTGCAAATGTTATGTTTAAGGTACGTAGGAATTTAAATATATATTGAAAAATGTCATACTTGTGATTTTATTATTTACATGTACAAAAGCATCATAATATATAACTTAACTAATATTAACAAACCTAACTATTCATATGTAAAGCAAAATGAAATGGCACAAAATATAGAACAGAAATTTAAAAATACATAGCCTAATTATTTTAATTTAAGTACAATACACATTCCTTACATACACATTTCTTACAACAATTATCATAACATATAATCCAATCAAAAATCATTGATTACACATGCCATCAAAATCATTTTAAATACGTGTTTAAAAATATTGTTTTATCAAATGATGCCGTTGTATGTCGTAATCGTTGTATGTATGTTGTAGCCAGGGTGGTTAGATATTAGAACACCACAGTGTTGCATGGATCTTACCACCCTGGCTTTTACTTTGTCGCACCTAAAGAGCCCAAAATGCGGTTTTACAAAGATGGCCACCTCGAAAATGTATAACGAAGGCAGGAACAAAATTTCTAGCGTTTTAAAATAGTTATGTAGCTCTCAGATAATCGTAACTTACATTTACGGCTCTAATGCCCATGATTTAATGCCGTGGTTATTGCCGTGATAATAAATAATTTGTTTTCGTGCTTAAATGCGTCATCTCTACTAAAGGCGTTTACCCAAATTTTACGTAAGCGTTGTAAGCCATTAGCCCTTCTTCTTGGCTCACAACTTTGGAGAGCATACGAGTATAAAACGCATATGATAATGTATTTACTTTCTGCATATCGATATTTTTATATATACATATTAGCAGGAATATAATAATAATATCTTTGATAACGAATTTCACTCACGGCAGCCATCTCAACGAAGACTAGCCATCTGTACAGGATATTATAGTGGCCGACCTGGAATAAAACCCACGATCTCATGCACAGCAGTCCCGTACACTATGGCTGCGCCATAGAGGCAGTACTAGACACAAATGGAAATAAAATGATTTCGGCCACGATCAGATATAATTATCACAGTTTTACAATCTTCTCACCTGTGCTAAACTATTTATACGAGTGCTCCGTCTTACTATATAATATTAACCATGTGAATGATTGTGACGATTTTTGGATGTTTAATATTTAGATGTTCGGTAGTTGTCCGTTTAATATTTTAAAAGTTTGGTACTCAATCACCTCAATCACACGTAAACCGTGAAACAAATTTAGATACAATTTGGTCCACAGATAGACTATATCCATATTAAACATAATTATACTTTTAATATTTAGCCATTGTGCGTTCACGAAAGCGAAACAGGCAAAGGCGCGGACTGAAACTAGTACTTTATATACTCTAAAGATACAATCATACACCTACTTGAACAGAATTATGATTAATAAGCCCGTAGGAAATTCAGCATCAGCAATTCCAACCATTTCCTATCGCAATCGGGTTGGACACCGAATCATGTATATTTTTGCATCTAGATTCGATCTCATGTCACTCAGCGTGACAAGGGTTGTATTAGTGTCGAGTTATTGACACTCTCTCATGTCGAGATGTCGATGCTTGGGTTTACTATAATCGATTATGGGTTAAGAATCGAAAGTACTTCATGTCGTAGATAATTTGTTATTATACTAAATATGTTTAATTCTAAGCCTTTTGTTATTTGACTGACGTAGTGGCGCAGCGGAAGCAAGTATCGCTGCAATGCATGAGGTCTCAAGTTAGATTCACGAGTTGGGCAAAGTACTGTTGGACTATATGGTCTGGTAATTTTAAATAGCAGCAAAGAGTCTGGAACTTTGCCTAATAGAGAGCAATACACTCTATTTCTTTCATAATTAATTACATTATTACGTGGGACGTTACATACACCTCTGCCTACCTCTTCACGTATTTGGATTGTATTTGTCTACTTTATATTTTACTGTGATTATTTGGTTTCGAATTCGCTTTTCGAGTCAAAAGTCAAAGTGTGGTTTTTCTATTATGAGATTCTCAATAGCATCGTAGAAACAATGACGATCATCGAACTAATGACGTCACAGCGGCAGCGACACAATCGTTAACGCCTCTTAAAAACAAGACAATCTTAACAATTAATTATTCAAAACATAAGCTTTCATCTTCCCGGATAAGTTCTAGAAGATCTCTTCATACATATTCTATTAAATTAACGGAACGAGCCTATTGCCAGGCACAGTTCAGAATCTATGCTGATGAAAATTTCCTGACAGAAAAACTATATTCTTCTTAAAGGCTACTGCACTAGGAATAATTTCTGTATTATGCGGGAGACTTTACAAACATTCAAACAACGGACACATAAAACATCCAGACTAGGAACAACCATTTGGGGATCACACAAATGTTTGGCCCGTGTGGGATTCGAACTCGCAACACTCGGCGCAGTAGCAGTAGCGAGGCGACCACTTAAACCACTACACCATCCGTGCAGACAAACTTAATAACACTTTTCTCCGGAAATCAAACTCACACACAGCTATCATATTCACAGCCGCTATGCCACCGAGTAGTAAATACGATAAACCGCGATGAAATTCGTATGATGCAGATAGTTTAAATTCAATTTGTAAACACACGTAAACGTATCAAAATATACTATGTACCTTTGTGATCAAATGATCCACTTACGGTTACTAGAAGTTACCAGCCCTAAGGAATTATTTATTTATATATTATTCTGTCAAGTCTTAGAATACCAGACATAATTAAAAGTCAATTGTCTGGCCACCGGTGTGCCGCTGCGACACAATAGGTTAAGAACCACCAGCAATCATACAATAATGCATATTTTTAAAAATCTAACGTTATTTCCAATGGTTTGTGTAATAGGTATCTATGTTAAGGTAGCCACTGCATGCGGAATTGTTGTGATTAGAAGCTAAAAGATTTACTTAAATTAGGTTTTGGTAGGTCAATGACCTGAACATTCACGTTGGAAAAAGAAATATAGGAGCAGATGAGATAAGAAAGCGTACTCACAGTTATGAACAGCACAGGACTAGCTGGCGTTTGTTCTTTCAAATTCGAATTTCGTAAAATACTACACTACACTTATAATGTTATGTGTATGTACGGTCGCACGAATGTTAACACAAACACTGATGTTCACTTTAATTACGATATACGCGAAATCACATGCAATATTCAATTATAATCAAGTGTACCTACGTAAGAAAAAGCGCGCGGACACATTCAAACACGAAAATTTTTTATTTCGTATTTTTTTTAATTATACAGCTAACGTTGCGTTCGGAAACGCGTACAAAATTCAGCTAAGTTATTATCACGCGACTTATAAACAAGGTCAAATTAAAAAATAATTCGAAGTTCAAAAATATCTAAAGGACAATATTGTAAGCAAGAAATCGAATAGATAAATACTAAAATAAATAAGCATATTCAAAATGTAACAATGTAATAATGTTAGTGCAGCAGTTATATACAGACCTGATTTTATATGAATATTTAAATAATGTTCGATCAGACACAGACATTCTATATGTTTACAGTTTAACTTCACAAAAAGCGCAGTGTTCGACATAGTGGTATATAGGTTCGATCGACATACAGGATAAAAAATTTGTAATCCATACATAGTTGTACTGAGGCTGGGTGTCTGTTGTAACGGTTGTTTGGAATATACTCCCCTACAAAGGATGGAAAGGGCATTACAAAGTATGGTTTTTCAAAAAGTACAACGGAAATATATTTTGCATACTCCATTCGCAAAAATCACGTGTATTTCCCGAAATTCTAAACATCTAGTATCATGGCAATATGATTGGAATTAGAATAGAAATAAGCCGACAATTCGATGGAAAATCACGTGCAATCACAAAGGTGTGCTTCTCTTTGATATCCGAACGTAAAGACACGAAACTGATAGGCTGAGAGCTTAACGATAAAAAATATGGCGAAGAATACTTACTAAACTGCTGAAATAAATAACAATTCCTCATATACTCTGCCGCTTCGGTTGCGTAGCGGTAGTGCAGTGAAGGCGACTTCTTTACATGAGATCTCGATTGCAATTCCGGTTCTACAAACTGTCAATTAATAAAAAATGTAAAGAGTTTCATTTATAGAATAAAATCGAGAAAAAAAATTATTATTCGGGTTCCAATACAATACATTCTTGCATGCAATCGGTACTCATACTGGTAGACGCCAATAACGAGGTTATCCCCTGTTACATGGGGTCCAAAATCTTCAGTTGGCGAAGCGTAGATGTAAAAACTTCCGTTTAGCCATTTAGAGATGTGAGTGGCATAAGACTATATATCTCATCTCAGAAATGTGCTGCTTTTATAATAATAATGCAATTAGCATAGTAGGTATATGTTACTCAGAAATAACTAGTGTAGCTTTTCTATTAGGGAAATCATTTTAGAATACGTACACTAGTTCCAAAGTTTACCTACCTCCAATAAATAAGCAAACAATTTGCTAATATTATATAGGTACATTTAAGTGCGGACAAAACATTTGCTTTTATATTACTTTTACATTTGTAGTTTAATTGTATAATGTTCCTTTGTTTTTTGTATTGTTGTAAAGCTAGATTTTATTATTGTATTTATTTTTAATAATATGTATAAACATACACTAGCACATAAGTGATTTGGTGTGTACAATAATGTAAGCTTATGTAGTTGAATAAATAAATAAATATTTCTAATAAATTAATTAAATGTCACAAGACAAATCACTGAATCAGGCAATTTTCTAAATTTATCCAGCATCAAATAATTGTAAATACAACCACAGAATTTATTAAATTTGTATGAAAATTTTTGACCCGAATTGCCTCTGGGAAATTTATGAACAAATTCCCGCGGAGGCTACAATTAACATTTCATTCGTGGTTATTTTGGATATAAAGCTGTGGATTAATTGTCTGATATTTAAAAGGGAAGTTTGGCATCAAGAGAATCGCTCCAATTTGGAGCGTTTTAATTTGCAACTGTTTATTTAATTGAGTAATTAGTGCACATGACTTGTTTCAACGAAAAATAACATGAAATGTTGATAGCTGACAAACATTTGTTACGTAGTTATTCATATTAAACGTTTGAAAAATGAACACACGTGATAGCCAATACCTGAGCAGTGTTCGATTATCAGCCATTCTATTACTGTGTACGTACGTTCTTCGAGTATAAAAGAGATTAGACCAGCATGGTAATTAGTTTACAATAGCATGGTAATGCTGGCAACCTATTGCCGAGGCCTTTGTACGTTGCCAAACCACACTTATCAACGAATTTTTAGATTTTGACTGTGGACCATGATCGAAATATCAAAAGTATGTTTCGTGGCAATGAGACTCATGCGATTAAGTTAAGTATGTAAAGTTGTTAAAACCTAACCCCTGGTTTTATAATTATGAATTGTATGTTGAAAATTAATCAAACTCTATATCACAAATTATAATAAAATTTGAGTAAGTTTACTCGTACTTAAGTAAATGCTCAGTTGATAGCTGTTTGATGAAATTCGAATCCGCTCAACAAAGTCTATGTCAGCTCCCCAGCTAAATTGGAAAGGAAATAAAAAGGTACCTCTGTACATCTCCACATTCTTAAAGATTGATTTGAACAGAAAAATCCTTTGGATCGCGAAGATTAGATTTTACCCCTGTAGAATCGAATCTTCGCCATCCAAAGGATTTGTATATAACATTTATTTGGGCAACATACAAAAACATATTTTACTTGAAACGTTTAATTCACGAGATTTTTTCGCTTGTTACGATATAAGAAACACTTGAAGAATATAATAATATAAATGGAATTGAGTTTAGTTATAGAATAATCGATTATTGTTTGTTATATTAAAGTGTTAGATGGTATCATGATTTTTAGTTGTTTACTAGAATGGAAAGCACACAGTATGATATTAAACAGTTAAAGATGCGCAGATATTTTACGCATTACTCAATCATTTATTTGTATTCCACAATGTATAGAGGGTAAGCCTAAAATCCCAACTAATTATGAATGTAAATGTGAGTTGGTTACGCTTTCACGCCTTAACTACTCAGCCGATCGTCATGAAATTTCGCATACCCGATGTCAGGGGTTAAGGAAATAGGTTACCTTTCACCTGGAAAAAATTTTGTTCCCGTGGGCAGCTAGTAAATACATAATCAGATCATTGTAGACCCTATCGGTCACAGCAAAATATAGTGAATTATTATATATATATACATATATTACATTGATACACAAAAATAATAAAAAGTTAATAAAGTAATTAAAATATTTAGAGTTACTTTTATATCCATGTCAAGGAGATTATCAAAAACGTTGGTTTAAGATGGCACAATAGTGATTTGGCGGAATACCCAATTACGAATATTCGGTGAGGCTCTTGGCCGAAACGCAGAATATTCGGCAACATTTATTACCTTTCATGAGTTACAGGTTTGTACATTGTATGCATCACTAAAGTACGTGTGATGATGACGCACCAGGCTCTTGGCCGAAACGCAGAATATTCGGCAACATTTATTACCTTTCATGAGTTACAGGTTTATACATTGTATGCATCACTAAAGTACGTGTGATGATGACGCACCGCCGCGCCGCGCGCCGCCGTGTGCGCTTTTATTTCATTCGTGATTGAGTTTTTTACGCGCTTTATTTGTTGATCGTTAATATTGTTACATCAAACTGTATTTTTTAATGTGATTATTTTTATTATATTGCAACGTTTGTTCGCGAAAAGCTGTACGAAATGACACCATCTATCACTATCCTGAAAACATTTTTACATTCATCGTAACTTACCACTGGTAGATTAGTTAATGGTAAAATAAAAATATATCTATGTATTCTATTTTTGGTGATTTACTATTCGTTTTTCGGCTGATTAGTTCACAGTATTTGGCCGAATACTGAATAGTTGCCGAATATTCGTGGCATCTCTGGTACACGGTACACGGTACATAGCGATTAATTAGATGAATTTGCTTCAAATTATAAATACGTGTTACTTTTCGGTGGCGTAGCGGGTATGTGCGACTGCTGTGCAGGAGGCCTCGGGTTTGACATTTGTACTATGTACTAGGTATGTAAATGTATGTACTATGTAACACGTATTTATAACTTGAAGCAAAATCGTTTAATTAATCGCTTCTTTATATTACTAAAGAAATTCCATCTTTTACGCTTCAAGGGTTAATCCTTAGATTACCTACTTAGACTTAAGATAGGCGCTTAGCACTATCTCTGAAGCACTCAAGTTCCCGTCAAGATAATAGCGAAGGGATCCGTCTCGCATTCTTGTGATACGTCTCCGTAATCTAGATAATTAAGTAAGGGATAGTTTACTTTGTGTAGTGAGTAGAAAGATAAGTTGCTTTGTTCCGATCGTAAGGATAGCTTAGCGGTCTATGAGTCATTGTTATATAAAGTAGACTCACGCCTAAGTATCCCTGAAGGGGTAGGTAGAACAGAATTACGCTTGTTATAATTCAAATATAATTATACTTAGCCACAAGAAAAAGCCCTAAAGCACAGCTAGGTTATAAAATTGAATTTAAGTTTCTTTTCTATTATGTATCAATTATAGTTATTTAATGTACTGTTAAATATAAACTACTTATGTAACTGTTAATGTTTAATATGTTAGGTTAACAGCAAACATTAAGCTTTATGTGTGGCGAAGCTGGATGTAAATGGAAACCAGGAACAACTTTATAAAACATATTTATTTGTTTAAATGGGAAATTAACACACAAAGATAAATAACCACACCAGTATTATTAATATCCTTTTTAAAACACAGGTCACATAATTCTCAATATTCACAATTTCACATGGCCTAAACTATAACCTAAATGTTATAATATTTAGGTAAAAATTGTTAAATAATACAGCTATTATAAAAAAGCCTTTTTTTACGTGGGGGCGGGATCGGGCGGAGGGGTTATGTCGGACTCACCGGGATAAAAGAAAGAGATTCGCACGATGAAAATGAACCTCCTGGAATACCGACTAAACCTACCACGGTGTACCTCGACAAAACTGCTATCGACGGGGTCCCGTGTATCACTTGCACATGCGGTCGCGACCCCGCCGAGTTTTCGGCCCGCCGTATGAAACGGCAGGCCACTACACAACGAGACCTACCCTATAGGCACTCACTCACAAAACCCTACTATATCTCCCTAGAGGGGAGACGGACTAGACACAGAAGTGTGCGTGGGAACACGCACGCCTCCTCTCGGACCTGGTGCTGATCGGATGGCGGGCAGGTCTAAAGTGTCAAACCTCAGGGTGGCTGGAGGTCGTCTAGCGCCCTCCGGCGCCCGGCTCTGCGGTTGGGGAGAGGATTTAAGCGCTACCGCTCCCGCTCCGCCGCCTCTTTGATGGAAATCACTTCCTCACAGAAGGAGGCGACGGCGTTCCATGACCTCTCACTCCGGACCATACACTGAACTACGGCCGGGAGCGAGAGGGCAAACAATCCGACTGCCGCGATCAACTCACGGCGCTGCGATGCCCAGGCGGAATCCGCCAAAGTTTGCGGCGCGGCGCGAAAAATAGGGATCCTTAATAAAAATGCAATAATATAACCCAAGGTGTGAAAAAATTTGTCATCAAAAATCTGTCATCGCGTGCGCTGCGGAAACTATTGATAATAGAACAAAAAGAATTCTACAGTATTATAGAACGTACCACTACAAAAAAGTCCGAGATACCATATGTATTTATTGAATATATAGCTAACTACACCTATATAGGTGTAGTTAGACTTATTAATTTCTTTAGTTGTAGTTTTATATATTAAAATTAGATAACAAATTAAAAGTAGGTATTGGGTAATAAATTAAAGTCCACGCGGACGAAGTCGCGGGCAACAGCTAGTGCAAAGATATGAAAGCTAAGGAATAAAAGAGATACTAGACAAAAATTTAACACGAACTCCATACAAATGAAGTCACATTCCTATCTTATGTAATAGTTATACGATAGATGATGCATAGCATCGTCTAGATCAGTAGTTCCCGAAGTGGTCCAGGTGCACCCCTAGGGGTCCACGGTATGGTACGCGGCCGATTTCGGCGCCGCGCCGTGCCCTCAATAACGCCGCGGCAGTCACCGCAGTGGTGACAACCGGGCGTCTCTTGCCGGCCTATACGACACAGGAATCGGCCAAAACAACCATGGCCAGTCATTACATATGTGGGTGAGGGCAGAAGGCGCCCAACAGACCCCACCCGTGAAAAAAATTCTGCCCAGGAGGGCCTTTTATAATCATTTTACATGTGGGTTGCCATTACTCAATCATACATAGAATCAGACTTGGAAATAATCAAATTAAATAGTACATTTTTATAATAAATATTATTAAATAGTATATCATAATTTCAAAATAACATTTAATATTTTATCCTGATTATTACGCTGATATATTAAATTACGGATAGCGTTGTGTTTTAAGTGCTCGCCTTACCACTGCCACATAGCGAAGTTTTGGTCCGGTTGGGTTTGGCCTCGTGTGGGGCACAGCTAATCAACCAATCAACTTATTCGGATGATAGTGTAGTACAAAGATATTCAAAAATAAATGGCAAAACAGCATATTCTGCCACAGGGTAAGGTAAAAAAGTTGTGAGGTTCACAAATGATGATAATACCGAGTCTGCATGTTCTTTGTGTGCGTTGTTTGAATATTTGTATAGTCCCTCGTGACACAGGAAATATTCCTAGTATTACTCTTTACTAGTGTTCCTAACTACCACTTTTAAAGTAATCTACCACAGGTTAATTTAAAAGCGGCAGTTTACAAAAACCGGACGCCACCTCGCTGCTTTCGCTGGGTGTATTCCCGTTGTCCCCATTGACGCTGTCCCCATTCAATTGGGACAACGGAACTCAATAAAAATAATAAAAATTTATTCCTGTTGTCCCTATTGATGGTGTACCTATTAACGGGGACAGCGGAGCTCAATAAAAATAATCTAAATTTATTCCTGTTGTTCCCATTAACGGTAAACCTCAATTGTTGTAATGACAGGGGAATATCAGGAGGAGGGATGAGGTAATTTTGTTTGTTTGTTTGTGTTAATAAATTTGTTTCTAGCATTCTAGCGTTGTATGGTCGCAGTTCTAACCTAACCTGACCTACTATTTTCTTTTTGGGTACCCTTTTTTCGTACGGGAAAGCGTCAATGGAGACAACTGGAAGGACATTTTATGACGTCCCATAGTCGCCTTATGGGTAAAGCGCTAATGGGGACAACGAGAAGGGAATATTATGACTTCCCGCCGTCCCCATAATGGAGACAGCGTAAATGGGGACAACGGGATAACACTGGTCGCTGGAACGAAACTGCATCAACGACCCACCCAGCCGATGCAGAGATAGAATTTCAGCGGGCGACGACACCTGGACGATGTGCCGGCACAACACAGGACATCGCTCCGACTAATATAAGACCTAAATCAACTAACACAATTCTAGGCCCAGTTTACATAACCGCTAGGGTCGTACGTTGGGTACACACAACGTAATTTATAGAGGTCACAATGGATGGCGACGATCCTTCTTTATCACGCCTAGTTCTACTTAATAATTATTATTGTTTTATTACGCTGTTAGATCAAGAATTATTACTGTTCTATCGATCATTGATTAGGTAATATATTGCCCGCCTGATGGCAAATATTTACCATAAGAATGTAGTGGCCCTATAGATAAGTAGGTTTAAGTTATATTAGACGTAACATGTGTGTCCTAAATACGGACAATAATAAAAATATTATTATTTATAAAGTTGTTACGGAACCCTAATCGTATTATCAAATAATGCATCGTTTTACGAACGTTGCCAAAATTTATTTAGAACAATTATGAGATACATTTCGTTACACGAATCAGTTGCTCCATAGAAGCGAAACGCGATCTTTATAAAAAGCTTACACTTCAGGCATACTTGCGAGGTTTGAAAAATCCGTTGGGGTGCAGAATCCGGTGCATACACCCGCCAACAATGGAAAAAGCTCTCGAAATCAAGATGATAATAATACTTTATATTTGCAACAAAGAAGCGAAGGTAACTCTAGTAGGAAAGACTGGCAGCAATCAACACATCATGATAATTTTAAATTACCCTTGAACAATTTTTAACCTAAATCAATGCCGCTTGGAATTTAAAAACCGGTGTTTAATATGCCTGGTGTCTCAAAGTCATATGGTTTTCAAGGTCAATCAAATCAGCACTGGCGTCCTAATTTACAATTTCATCAGCCACGTGGTCCTTCTAGAACTTTGCAAATGACGCGTGTGACGATGTAACGTGTTTAAAATTCCAAATACATCCCATAACCAATCTTTATTTCAATCTAGTAGTAATAAACTACGACCTATAAGTAGTGTAAGTCATTTTATTCCAAAACCGCTACCACCAACTGGACATGATTGGCGTAAATTTAGTAACCCGCCACCTAATAATTATTTTAAAACGCGCGATATCAATTTTAACTAATACTAGATTATTACAATTATGACGTTAACTATTGCCTCGATAGCGACCAATATACCCCTGATCAATATACAGAATACTATTGCAATTTTATTATTGCGTATAATTTATTGCGTGCGTGCGTGCGTGCGTGCGAGCGTGCGTGCGTGCGTGTGTGTGTACGTGCGTGCGTGGGTGCGTGCGTGCGTGCTTGCGTGCGTGCGTGCGTGCGTGGGTGGGTGCATGCGTGCGTGCGTGCGTGTATGTGTGTGTGATTTTCTGTCTCGTCATAACCAAGGGATTTCAGCCAAGTTGTGACAACCTTTTTACAATTAACTCTTTATTTATTTTCTTATATAAGTATCCTCTAGAAAACCAAACAATCTCGCGGGGAACGCTGTGTTCCACCGAACGTTTCAAGTGTCACAAGTGTGATGCTTTCGACGCTTGTTTGTAAGAGTAGTGGGGTCAAAAGTAAGCGTAGCATGCTGCTTTAGAACGATCCCTAAGACAAACAGTTGCCTCACTGTCAGGACCTCAGTAAACTAGTACATGTCTTTGGTAGGAATAACACCTACTGCGCTCCAAACCGCATTTTCCAATCTTAACGGAGACCATATACGCAGGAGGTATTACAGTGGACAAGTGTGTGCGTAAACATAAGTGCACTCCCTGTCCCCTATCTTTCATAATCCGATTTGAAGGCGATCCGACATGACCGGAGAGAAATCAAACGCATCACCAACGGCGTTACGTGCTTGCTGAGGCACGTGACCAAGCGGAATGCGGAACTTTCCAGGTACTCCAGTTAGGTCTCAACGAATCACCGGAGATCGCACCGGAGACCAACCCATGATAGGAATAAATACTTAGATATACATTGTCAAATTAAGTTGACCTATCTACAGCCTTATCGCGTAAATATTATTACATAATTATACCATTACCCCTTACAATGTAAACGAACATTATTTGTTCAATAAACAAACAATTGATATTTGATAGACAATGTTGCCGTAACAGGTAAAATAAACCTGACAACATTGTCGCCATAACAGGCAAAATAAACAACACTACTTTCTTTATTGACATTATAGGTATACGACTGGCTGTAAGCTTACAAAGTTGCACTACATAATCATATTGTTATGGCATTGTAATACTTTTTCTTCTGATTATGATCAAATTCGTACTTGTATTTTCATAATTATGTAATTATTATACTAGCTTTCGCCCGCGTCCTCGCACCGAAACAGTACTGTTTTGCTGGAAGAAAGGTAGGTATAATATGTCATTTTCTGTACCCATGACAACGTGTATGCGAATTCTCTTGATAGTTGATCAAGTAGAGATAAGTCGTAAAAGCGTACCTAACAAACTCACATTCGCATTTATAAAATTAGTTAGGACTTTATAAAAAATATTCATACCAGACATCATTAAAAATGTATTGTGTTAAAGTTAAAAAATAACGTCTTCACAAATATTCATAGCAATCTTATACTCGGAGATGATCGGCAGGCGTTAGCAATATAGATTATTTATAATCAGACATTCACATTATGCCTCCTTGAACAGTAATATGTGAAACAATATGTATTTTTTTGATAATAGCTATGTTATATATGTATAATTTCGATACAGATCACATACTTATTACTATTTATTAGAGGAATAAAAATTATTACATTTTCCAATCCATTGAATGTTGTTAACTATCTACGTTGCATCATTTAGGCTAAGAGTATTAAAAAATATGTATAAGAATCGTGAGTGGCGCAGTGGTAGTGCTTGCAATTGTAGAGCATGAAGTCCTAGGTGAAATTCCCGAGTAGTGCAATGTGATATTGGGATTTTCTGTTAAGACATTACGGGTGCATTATCGTGACGTACACGGAATTTGGATCGGTCTTCGGTAAGCCTTGCCCTTTATTACGTGGAACTCAAAACATAGTGGGGCAAGTCGGTGAAATAAACTAGCCTCTCTGCTCAGAGAACAATTCGAAACTCCGTGCTGTCTCGTAAAATATCCTTGCAGCCAACTCAATTCAGCCGATCCGTCAATCAAACCTTCGTACAACCTTCAAGCTCGCACACAATACAACATCAGGTTCAACATCAATACTAATAAACGTTATTACACATAAAACAATAGAATCTGCGTCATATGCATTTAGCTGGTCATCGATACCAGTTTGAAATACAGCACAAAGGGGCTTAAATACCTCGACGGGAATGTCACACATAAGAGCATTGAACGCTTCATGAAAGCGGGAAATGATTCATGATGATTGAACACGTTGGTATTTAACGTAAAGGAACGTTAATCCGGGTAATATGATTGCCAATTTTTGTTTTATCCTGCATATATAACTCATAACTGCCAAGCAGAGGTGTTGAGCTCGATCGATAGACACGCATTTCTGACTTTTCGGAGATATGTGCGTATTAAATACTAGCTTTTGGCCGCAGCTTCGCTGACGTAAAAGTTGGTTAGGTTACGTTACCCCATAAACAGTACATTAAAAAATATATATTTTGGTACTCGTTGATAATATAACTTCGGTTTAAATCGGTTGAGTAGTTTTTGATTTAACTCCTTACAAACAGACAAAAAATCAAATCTTTCCTCTTTATAATATTAATATAGATTATAGATGACTGCCACGCAGAGGTTTGAAATCGGATCCCAAGGCGCACCTCTGACTTTTCGAAGCTATGTGCGTATGAAATATTTAATTCTCGTTCGCTTTAACGGTGAAGGAAAACAACGTAAGAAAGCCTGCAGTGTGAGAGTTCTCCATAATGTCATTAAAGATTTGTGAAGTCTGCCAACCCGCACTGGGCCAGCGTTCACACTAAGAAAAGGCCCGTGCCCAGCAGTGGGACAATTTAATACAGGGCTGATATTATTATATAACTCATGTAGCAAGCAGAGGTTTTTCACTACATACTTTTGCTAGCTATGATTATTGTTTCGTCGGCCTCGATGGCGTAGTGGTTAGTGAAACCGACTGCCACGCCTGAGGTCGCGGGTTTCATTCCCGCACAAGTCAAACATTTGTGTGCATGAACATGGATGTTTGTCTTGGTCTGGGTATTTCTATGCATAATATGTATGTATTTACAAAAAAAAAGTATATATATAAACATTTATCCATTGTCTAGTACCTACCCATAGTACAAGCTTTGCTTAGTTTGGGCTAGATAGTGTTGTGTGTATGTGATAGAATATTATATTATATTATTTTAGCGATTCTACAGAGATGAAGATGCTAAGACTAATTTCAAGAGATGGCGCTGAACACAATTACACACTTAGCCATATATATATTCCTGAACCGCGCAAGCAAAGTTTACACAGAGAGTTACTATATATACATGTTGCTAAATCGTCCGTCGGTCCGCCTCCGTTTGTGTTGGCAGAACATTACACCACGTTCCTCCACAGTCATGTTCTATGTACGTATCTAATCTATATAATATATGACATGCATGACCGGTCATGAGATTGACAGAGTTGCGTAACACCCAAATTTGGCTGTTTCTTAACCCCTTCGTACCTGGTGTCCATTGATATGGACATTTATTTATAATTCATGTAACATGAAACATTGTTAATAAAAACAAAATCTAAACATTGAAATGTAATGTTGTTTTTAGAAACAAAATACAATTGGTCTTATATAGGTAGGTCATAATATCGAGTCAAGTAACGACATTCGCCGTGGCTCAGCGCAAGGCAAGTAAGCCTTCAGCTTTGATTTAGTTTTTTCAAGGCATATTCTTTATTTTTCGTCCAATTTTTTTGCTCATATCTAAGGTAATTATTATGTGTAACGTTTATATATAAACACGATTCAATATAACATTGTAATTCAAATATGCAATTAAAGATGTGTCCATTTCAATGAACATTAGGTCTCAAAAGTCGTTAAGATATAATGTATTGTGAAATAGTTTTGAATAGCATTTCTGTGGTATTTATATCTTGTTATATTATATTTAAATCTTTCAAAAAGTCATGTTGGTTACACATTACTTGATATGTTAGAAAATTAAGCAATATCTGATCTCGATCAGGCAACCGATGACAAAATAATACCAAAAAAGAAAGATAGAGAATGAAGAGAAGAGAGGCAGAAAAGGAACGGAATATACCGATCTAGATATAAACAGTAGTAAAAACGTGGTTGTCATAAAGTGGATGAGCAGCAAGAATGTAGTTTTTATTCAAATATTGCTGGAATAGGAGAAAAAGATAAGATCCGAAGATGGAACAAAAGTAATTAATCAATGTATAACAATTCCACGCTACGAACTTGTCTGTTTTGATACCAATGAAGTATGTGGCGTAGATAAAGCAGATCACCTTATTAGTTTGTATCGCATCTTCATCAGATCCAAAAATTTACATAACGCGTGATATTTCACGCAATCAACTGGACATTAATTAATAGTTAAGTGGCATATAAAGAAGATTGTAAAGTCTACCAAAAAAGACGTTCTAGACTAATTGAACTTCAGACAATGAGTTGCTCAGGCTCTTATAAAAACGGGACTGCCACTCATTGCTAGAAAACGAGGTTACTATCGTATTTAGGAAAATAAACTACGGTAATAGTAGTAGTCAGTAGTAAAAAGAAGGAAGCTACTATATGCAAGAAACTGAAATATAACGTTAAAACGCATGTGTACTGTGTGAAGTGCGAAGTACATATGTGGTTTACTTATGAGCGAAATTGTATTCAAGAATTACATCAAAACCATTCATTATTTAGTTATTTGTTGTATATTAGTTATTTTAAAATAGTTCTATGTTATTTGAAAGCTATAACCAGCACTACTAAGCTTTTTATATAATTAAAATTGTGTAAAATAAATATTTTGAGGTAACTGAAAATTGTATGTCATACTACATTGAAGAACTGGTGTCCCATTTGAATTATCATACAATTTCAAAAAAATCTAAGTATAGGATTTTATATACTAGAATTAATTAATTATGACCTAAATAATTAGGGAAACAACAATTTTTTCTGACTTGTTTTATAAATTCTGATTCGAAGGGGTTAAGTCCCATGTAAAAGGAGATTAACCTGTTGTCATCTACCGATCTCATCTTGAGAGTCCGTGCTGTTGACGATAATTTCGAATCCAAACAGCACATTGTCTGATCTGGACAATCTGGGACTTAACAATCGACAGCAGTCAAAATCACGTTAAAATTGAAATGAAAATGTGTGTCAACATTCTTTTCCAACACAAAATCTACTATCGACAGAGCGTGCAGTTTTTATAAAACCGACTTATGCTAGAGTTATTTTCGGCGGGGTCGCGATTGCATGTGAAAGCGATTCGCGCGGCCCCGCCGTCTATGGTTATGTCGAGGAACACCGTGGTAGGTTTAGTCGGTATTACCGGGGTATTACTCCCCCGGTGAGCCCGACATAACCTCTCCGTCGCCCCGCGGAGAGGTATGCGTCAAAGCATTCCCCCACGTAAAAAAAAAAAAAAAAAAAAAAAAAAAAAGAGTTATTTAAATCGATTAAACTATTCAATTAAGTATAATCTATGAAATATAAGAATTGATTTACGTTCACCTACAAACCATTATTTCATTTTGAATAATCGGCAAATGCGCGCAAGCTTTAGAAATCGTATGTAAAAGATATTTTTTTCAGTTTAAAAGTGGAGTAAAAATTGAATTTCCGCAGCGCTCGTATTGCCTCGTATACTTGGCAGCAGTGTTGCACCGAAATGTGAGATATTCGGAGAAGGCATTTTATAGTTCATAGTAAACATTTTAGCGGTATTTTGGAGCATGCAGCCTAATATTCTCTGTAGATGTGAAATGTCCTATGTAATGGATCAATTACAGAAAGATAAGTATTTTAACTAAAATTCAGCCATTTGACATGCATTGGTCCATTGTTAATGATACCATGGAATTTAAATAGAAAACTGTTTTGCGCGACCACGAATAAACGCTCAACTGAGTCGCGGTCGCATCACAGTATGAACAAGTCGTCGATAGTACATTTAGCAAAAAAATCCAAGTTCCATGTCGATTTGAGTGACGCTATGTTCTATCTATCATCATCTGGGCACACGGACGGCGCGTCGTGCGTAGACATCAGCGACGACGACACCCGCCTGTGGACATTTTAGCGGTATTTTGCATCAATTGTCAGTTTCTACTAAGCGACTAGACGCAAGTGACTAGTTTGTACTGTTACCTTAGCTTAGATAAAAGCTATGTCCTTACTAAGGGTAATATGAACACATAGTCGCTATGTGCTTGACAGTAGCGTCGCGCGACTCCGCCGAATAGGTGT
This sequence comes from Catocala fraxini, assembly GCA_930367265.1. Classification (NCBI taxonomy): domain Eukaryota; kingdom Metazoa; phylum Arthropoda; class Insecta; order Lepidoptera; family Erebidae; genus Catocala; species Catocala fraxini. The sequence continues at coordinate 10,915,647 of OV884049.1, read as the reverse complement.
GACCGCACAAACAACCAATCCGAAATTAATTTATATTACGTGCAAAGTAATTTCTTTCTTTTTTATAGAGACAACTCCCACATTAGCAATAATTCCTCGCCACTGTCAGTGCGCTGGGTGTTGTAGGTTCAATCCTCACACGTAACAATAAATTGCGTACTCCAGAAATAGTTGCTCTAAGTCTGGGTGATCTTTGTGTACGTAGTTTGAATGTTTGTAAAGTCCCTCGTGACGTAGGAATGATTCGTAGAGCAGTTGTTAAATATTAAGCCAATAATGATTAAATCTTAAATTTGTAAAACATTATTATATTACATCCTTACTAATATTATAAATGCAAATGTGAGTTTGTTTCTCTGTTTCGCTTTACACCTTAACTATTCGACCGATAATCATAAAATTGCGCATACACGTTGTCAGGGGTACAGAGAAGGACATAGAGGATATATCATTTATCCAGGTAGAAAGTACTGTTCCCAAGCGAAGCGGCGGCCAAAAGTAAGTAAATAATATAAGAAATACCACATCCAACGACCACATCATACGGTTCCGTACAATCGGCCCGGATGTGAGTTGGTCGTGAGATATGGTTCCATTTGACATGCGCTCTATGATTTATCGCGTACACCCTCATACCACTCATACCATTATATCTATGGTAAAAGGTGACCAATTTTACGTGAAATAACGTTTTGTGAGATGCGATCCAGATGCGATAGGTATTTGATATTATTGAAAATAATATGTTTGTTTGAATTTCAATATTTATATGTATGTATCTATATAAAATGCAGGTTCCTGGCGTATGTTTTTGTCCTCGAAGTAGTCGATATACTCGATATTTATACACAACGTTGCATTTGTATATAAAAGTATTTTATATACTTTTAGCAGCGATAGCCTAGTGGGATACCGTTGGACTGCCACCAAAGCCTTTGAGTTCGATTCCAAGGTGTGCAACTTTAACTTTTAGAAGTTATGTGCGTGGTAAATAGTTAATTATCGCTCGTTTTAACGGTGAAGGAAAACATCGTTAGGAAACCTGCATGTGTTTGAATTCTCCACAATGTTCTCGAACATATGTGAAGTTTGCCAATCCGCACTGGGCCAGCGTGGTGGACTATGGCCTGACCCTTTTCACACTGAGAAGAGGCCCGTGCCCAGCAGTGGAACAGTTTAATACAAGGCTGATATTATTATTATATACAGTGTGTATAATAAACCCTGTCCGATCGTTAAAGGTGTTATACAGTAAATTATATTCAATTTTAGAGAAATTGTTTAAAACAGCTTTCAGGCAGAAACATGAATGAGGGTCATTTATGATTGACCTCTTTTTATATAAAAGAAACAAAAGAAGATTTTATGTTTTCTACATTTAAAAGATGTATTTTTAAATAAAGAACACAAACGTAATAATTTATTTTAATTATTTTAAGCAAATAAAAAATATTAGACCTTTTTCCATTAACTCGAAATTTATTGATATTTTCAAAAACTCATGCAGTTTTCACCACAAAGAGAGAGTAATTCATGAGGAAGATTTAAGGTCTGCGCAGACGAGGAATAACGGCGCGCAAAATGTCAGCGGTGCGCTCTTATTCGTACTACAATAAGATTGCACTTTGTCCGTGTATTCCACTAGGCGACATGAGGCATTACGCTGACAAAGTGCAACCTTATTCTAGTATTAATAAGAGCGGACCGCGGACATATTGTCCGGCATTGTCCCTCGTCTGCACGGGCTCTTAGGTCTATAATATTATGTTAAGGTTTTGTACTACCCGTGCGAAGCCAGAGCGGGTCGCTAGTAGATATGTATAAGTAGGTACTTTCAAATTCCACCCGTATGAAGTCTTCTTTAAAAGTTAGTACTCTATATTTTCACTTGACTTAGAAACATAGTAGCTCTATGTGCTCTATGTAGAGTTACGTATTAAAACTTGGTCAATAAACGTAAACCTGGAGTGTGGACGGGAAGGCTTTACGATTAGTGAGTGTAGAGAACTTTGTAATGACTTAGCTCTACCTTAAGCTATGTGCTGTTAAGAAATAGTATTTTAATATAGTAGAGACAGGTAAAAGCTTCATAATTTTTGCTATGGCACTGGAGTTTCTCTGAAGTACATTAGCGTTAAAATTATATATTTATATTATACGTACTAAATGTATCGCACGCATTAAGACTGCGCCGAGCGAAATGTGCCAAAACAGGCGGTCACAGTTAAGTGAATAAAATCAACACTTATTGTTTAATTCAAATATAAAATATACATTTACCATATCAATAAATGTGTTTACAATTAAGTCATGTAAAAAACTTAAAATAATTTATATTTTCGCCCACAAAATTACGTAAATTTACACGAAAAATGCAAAAACGTAAGCACGTGTTACGTGATTTTTAGATTATAACAGTAGAAATCTATCCTATTTTACAGCTTAAACAAAACATAAATAGTTATATTACAATTTGTCCGTGCCAAATCTTTAAGTTATTGGTTGACAATAAAGATGCATATTTATCAAAAAAGCACTTCAAATCCTCCATACAATTTTACTATGGCGGCCTCGCGCCAATTTGATTATTCGCTGTACGAGCTCCATCATTATCTGTCTTACGCTCGGCGCAGTCTTAACAAATATTAAATATGTAGTAGGTACGTATATTCAATATATTAGATCTTTGACTATGAAATTACCGTTTCAGTACAAAAAGTTAATAAATAAATAAATAAAATAAATAAATAAAAATGTTATAGTTATTTTAAACATTCATTTATATTTAGAGAATAGATAGCATAAATTATTATTAATAACATGTATTATTAATTATAAATATAAATAACCTTTTATACAACTTATATTTAAAGTTATTTTGCTCTATGTATGCCCGTTTTCGTTGTTTCAATTTGCCTTCATTACAGTCATGATGAGTGATGTTTTTGTTAATTTAAGACAAACTCTGGTGGCCTAAATACAAGCAATTATACATGACAAAATTAAACAAACATAGAATAATAATCGGCCATCCAAAAATATTGATGAAATGGTTAGTATGAAAATCACAACGTCACCGATTTCCTTAAAACAAAGCGGCAAATTCATATTGAAACCCCTATGATTAATAAATCATCAAGTTTAGATATAAAATTATTTATTTGGTTCAAAAAGGTAAGTCTCAGATTATGCTTACACACCTAAATTACCTACACATATAGCAATGCTTAAAAAATTGAAAGCCATGCAGCAGACACAATAGATAACGTATTATTTGCGGCCATTTGTGACTGGCATGACGTTTAATGTATTAATGAATAAAGTCTATCATAATGGTGAAGGAAAACATCGTGAGGAAACATATATGTCTAAGAATTCTTCATAATGTTCTCGAAGATATGTAAAGTCTGCTAACCCACACTGGGCCAGCGATAGGCTATGGTCTAACTTTTCTCACACAGGGAATAGGCCCGAGTAGGGGCTTGATATCTATATATTAATACGTAAAGCAAAAACTTTATACCCCTTTTTACGAAAATTGCGCGGACGGAGGATTATGAAATTTGGGACAGTTAAAGTTTATATGGAGAAGGAGGGCCGAATCCTAATATTTTTATAAAATATGCATTAGAAATACATTCAATTAATGAAAAAACACTACACGCACACAACCATGCACTTGACACACGCAGTCGAAGCGCGTAACTATGGTTACATATATCAATATATAATGACATATATCAGCAATATCTTACAGGCAAACTTTGGTCGAATTTCGAGCACTAGGCGCCCGCTAGTTATAATTATTGCAGCTTTTACATAAAGTAGTTAATGTTTATGTCTAAAGTTTAATATGTCGATTCAACGCTATTCAGAATGTAATACATAATATTACTAAGTAACAAATAATGTTGCATTCGTGGTACCAAAATCTAATTTACTAAACAATGTTGTCTGGAAGTAAACGGCTGGAATTGTTCAACTATCTGGATGAGAGGTGGAACACATTGTATCTTCTATCCCTGAAGGGGTAGACAATGGTGTATTACGCGGTTTAATAGACCCTGACGCTGCTACTGAAATTTTCTTGATGATAAAGTCGTTAATATTTTGTTTGACTCAGGAATACAATCCGAGGACTGTACTAACTTGTTACTTTATTATTCTACATATTATAACTTAAAAGATAATTCAATAATTTATCACTTATGTATAAGTTACAATATTTAATAGCAATATTAAATATTGTAACTTTAAAGATAAAAAAGATAATGCGGCGACGGCAGTCTAGTTAGAGGATCTCTGGACTGCCATGCAATAGTTTCGAGTTTGATCCTACAGCACTTACCTCTGTCTTTTTGCAGTAATGTGGTAATAGTCACGCTTTACCGGTGAAGCAAGTCATTACAACACCTGCATGTTTGCGAGTTCTCTGTAAGCGTAGGCATGCGTCCATATGTAGATATCACTCTATGTACATATATGATATGTAAAAGTTTTGAAAATCAAATTAACGACAAAGGATATCTTTACCGTTGATTTGATTTCCAAAACTTTGAAACAACACCGGGTCATACGTAGTAAACCTAGATAGAGGTATTCAGAAACTCCATCAAACTTCACCGTCATCATACCTTCTGAACGCTTTTCAATACAATTTTGAACCAAACAACGCGTCTTAGCACAAAATTATAATCAAGAGAATTAGTGATGCGACTCGAGTCTAATTTAGCGACTACTGTTATTCGGGTTCTGTTGAATATCGCTCGAGTTTCGAGTCACTCGATTAGTTTCAAGTCACTTGAATACTCGGTAAATGAATCACCTTATTTTTTGTCAAAATTTACACAATGATACCACAGAGAGGCTTATAACCCACATACACGTGTGTGTACAAAAAATTCAACTCGAATTCACTCGGACTTGAGTTTACTAGGTGTGTACCTAGTAAACTCAAGTCCGAGTGAACTCGACTTTAATTTTTTTTTGACTCGTATTCTTTTTATTGTAGTATCTTATCTTATCTTGTGTGGGGGCCAGTCAGTACAGACCGGCGACACTTCGACCCGGTGGGATCTTTTTATCGTAGTAACTCGAGTCACTCGAGTAACATTTTAATCGAGTCGCATCACTAAAGAAAATCGTTTAAGTTTTAAGCAAGATCACGTTGGCTGTGAGCAATTATCGCTTGTCTAATCAAAACTTTGTACACTTTAGTTCGTTGTGAGTAGCATTGTTTGTCTCTCTTCCAAAGATAGGCCGAATTACAAATGCTTTTAATCAAAATTGTGTAAACTACATAAATATCTACTGTGTAGAAGTAAAACGTGGTAAGCGAGAGATAAACTTTAGAATTTTTGTGACGCCAGAGACTTTACATACATTTAATCACCAGACACAAAGAGCACTCAGACTTAGAATAACTATTTTTATACACGTAATCTTGTGTTATCCACATGGTAAGGTTAAGAAGAATACTAATGTAAAGGAACATGGTGTGATGTCCCTCCAACACAAAGGGAAGATCCTCCGACCAGAGCGGGTGATCGGGCCTGGCAGGCTTTTTTGTGATTTTTGTGTGAGTTAGTTGTTGGCCTCAGATGGCCTTTACAACTGTACGCAGACTGTGGGTGAGCGCAGAAGGCTCCCAACCCGTTATAAGGTAAATTAGACAACGTTGAATCCCCAAGGACGGATTACCATGGACCTCGGCTTGGGGCGTTGTCGGCAACGTGGATCTAAGTTGATCCACGGGATTAACGTTAACGCGACGCATATTCCGACCTTGGCGACGAGGCGGAACCGCGGACGACTTTTTATGGCTGCGCAGGCCGTGTAGACTTGTATTGTGTGAGTGTTGACCTATAATCTATGATCTAAAGTTTGCAAGTGCGTGGAAAATGTGAACATACTTGCTAAATATTTGAAATAGCGCCCAGGGGTCGCCTTGATTGGCCCTAACATCATTCAGCAACGCGCACATTTCTGTGTAATTCGCGAGGCTGAGGAGGCCGCGGCCTGATGGTTTATGTCTTAACTCTATCACTTACATAATTTGGTTATATTCACTATGTACTAACTTGCTATGTAAACTTCACTTGCGTGATTTAGGAATATATGGCGAAGCGTTTATTGAGTGCAGCGCCAGCTCCTGTCAATCATCGAAATTTCGATTACAACGCATGGTATCTATATGGTTTATCTCGAAACAAAAAGTATATTTTATAAATCCGCCTCGTGAATTTCAAGGACTGTCACTCCAAAAATACTTTACTAACTAATCTTAATAACAAACACTTACAAGCAAAACAATGTTATTTACTCCGTTCTGATCTTGACCTCTTTGGTTTGAAAATTGGAAGGCTCAACTACCTTCCACGTTTAATAGAATTAGAATAAGTTCTTCAGAACTTTCTAGATATCTACGAGATTATAGCGGCATATACAGTTCTGTTGTACAGAACAATAATGTAGTACGATATTGGAAAGGGGCAGGCGACGCAGTATATAATATGTTTGTAGATGTTACGGAATATTATTATCTATCCCGTAGTAGATGCATTGTTTTAATTCATTCAACACCGTCATAGTGTTCTAGAAGGTTCAAGAAAGGTGTAGAAATGAGAGAAAGAGATGTTGATGTTATGCTAATTTTATATAATAAATAATTTTCTTGTTAAGGACATTATTATGCTTATAAAGTAAAAAAATCGAGTTAGGTTCATTCGCCGCCCCCAGCATTGCCCCCTCCGGTGGCGAATGGGATATTTTCCAAAAAAAATATCCTGTTCGCCACCGGGGGTGGCAACTGGGATGAGTTTAATGCCAGTCGCCACCCCCAGCATTCCTTCCTCTGGTGGCGAAAGGGATATTTTCAATAGAAAGAATCCCATTCGCCACCCCGGGTGGCAAATGCGCTGTTGCTTACGAAAAATCTCATTTGCTACCCTTAAACATAAAGCAAATACTTGTATTTGGAACATCATTTATAGTTTTTGAAGTAGGTATGGCTAAGAATGTTAGTATGAACTCTAAATAGAATAGGATGACTATTCAGGTTTAAGTAATGTTTATAATTACTGAGTAAAATAAAAAGACCATCACTTTTCCATTTTTATTTGCAAAATTAACTGTATAGACATGAATTTACAGATATTCACTTGTATTAAAAAATTGATATTATCGCAGGTCAGCATTATTTACATAATTGACCAGACTCTCATTGTTTTGGTTCCGTTTGCAAAAAAGTAATTATTTTTATGTTACAGTAAAAACTTTTAACCAATACATTTAAAAGATGAACAATATTAGGATTCTTCTTCCCACTTTTTGGTTTAATGTGTTATACCAGGCTTCTAAGAAGTTTGTGGTTCTATGCTGCTCTCCGTGAGCACACCAAATTGGGATAAACTCTACCTACAGCTATTGTTCTTCTTGAGTACTGTTGCGAGTTATATAAGTCCAGCCATTCATAATTTCATGGGATGGTAATAGCGGTAGCACTGCACTAAGTGCAACCTCTCTTATTTTCTTTTGATCTTTTGATTTTGTTATTTGAAGTTCACGCCCTTTCTTCCACACCGCTTTATTATAATTAAAATAATAGCCTTTTATGATAACTTGTGGAAATACTTTCTTTATTGAAGTCATTGCCACTATTTCAAAGTTAAAAAATTTAACCACTGAAGGAGGAGACCTGGCGTCCTAAAATACAGGCCTTGAGCCTAGTTTAGGCACCAGTCTCCTACAGTATAATAAGTAACTAAATGTCGAAAAATTCATATTTTGTAAAATGTATGTATTGTGGTGAGAAAATAAATACTCATGAGTGTGTAAACAATAGGCATTAATTTCGTACTATTTATTGTACTTCCCATATCTCCAAATATCACATACAGCTGCGAAAAAGGTATAGGGCTACTTTTAAAAGATCCGTCGTTATAAAAATCAGTCGCTTTTCACATTGCAAGTTTTGCTTTTTCTGAGCAGAAAAGTAATATTCGAGTATATATATTACCATCAGCATAATCAGTTTTGGGACTTCAAAGTCTGTTACTAGCTTCGGTTGTAAACAATGTACTCCAGCTTGTACGTTCCTGAATCGATACAAGGATGACTTCACGCTCTTGTAGTTTGGTACTTTGCACAGATCTAATCCACTATTTTCAAATGATGCAATCATATTATTATAAGACTAAGGAACTGCCGTGTAATTTCCTTGTATAAGTTCTTGTTTTTAGGAATAGACCCGTTCATCAACTTCATTTTTAAGCAGTCTGGTTTTCATAAATAAGGTGTCTCACTTGTGCCACTAACCTAACTATAATATAGAAAAGCATAATAACAACAGCTCTACCAGTCTGTATGAAACTAAAGAAAATCATTCCTTTCGAGAAAAAAAAAGACCCACGATTTAACATTTTATTCCAGAATATACAAAGTCTCTATAATAAACAACACATTTTAGAAGCATTTATAGAAGAAAACCCTACATATAATGCCATTTGTATATCAGAATCTTGGCTAACATCGCAAAAATTAGACATTATCAAAATTACTGACTATAAAATTGCATCTTCTTACTCCAGAACCAACCGTACAGGCGGCGGCGTGTGCATCTTACTACAAGAGAATATAGAACATAAAGATATACGTGATATTTCAGATATGTCCATTGAATATATTATAGAAGTATGTGCATGTGAACTACCCAAAGAAGATATACTATTAGTCACTATGTATTGGAATAGAAGAGAGGAAGATGTATTCTTTAATCAATTAAAACAAATTTTAAAATACATAAACAATAAATATAATAGATTTAATGTGATTATAGGAGGGGATTTTAATATTAATATACTAGAAAACAACTTAAAAACAAACCAATTCCTGGACTTCATGTTAGAATATAAATTCACTCAACACATAAATCAACCTACACGTGTCTCACCTACATCATCATCATGCTTAGATTTAATATTCACAAACTTTTATAGCAAAGACACAATTACATTAGTTGAAGAATTAGGATTCTCAGACCACAGCGGTACAGTAATTCAACTCAAAATCCCCAAACAATCAAAACAAACCACCTGGCGCACTAAAAAAAGAATATACAATAAAATAAACATACAGAAATTTAAATTAAAATTAAAACACATAAATTGGAATGAAATCATATTATTAAACCAAAATACTAATGAAAATTACTGTTCCTTTAATAACTTGTTAATAGACGCCCTTAACGAGTGCATACCGGTTCGGAAATATAAACTAAAAACTCAGAAAAAAAAAGTATTGGTTAACACCAGGCATTAAACTCTCTAGTAAAAACAAAAGACTACTAAAAGTCCTTACCCAAAAAATAAACAATCCAATAATATTACAATATTATAAACGTTATGAGAAAATACTAAAAAGGACAGTATGTACAGCAAAAAAACTATATTATAAAAACATATTAAAAAAATCAGACAACAAAGTTAAAACAATGTGGAATATTATAAATGAACGGACAAACAAAAACATTAACAGAGAAAAACAAAATATAAAATTACAAATAAATAACACTCTAACATCTGACCCTCAAATCATAGCCAACTACTTCAATACCTTCTTTGCTTCCGTAGGAGACACTATTAAGACCTCATCAGATACCAAATCAAGCAGCACCTCTGTATTACACCCCACGGAAAATACAATGTTTCTTAGCCCAATTGAACCTTACGAAGTAGCAACGCTATTAAAAAGTCTCAAAACTAAGATAAGTTATGGAATAGACGAAGTTCCGACAATGTTACTTAAATACTGCGCTGACGAACTGACTTTACCATTTTATAAACTGATAAATCAATCATTTGAAGAAGGAATATTCCCCGATCTATTGAAAAAATCTTTAATAAAACCGATCCATAAAAAAAACTCGAAATCAAATCCCAATAACTTTCGCCCCATCGCTCTCCTACCCAGTGCCTCAAAAATCTTTGAAAAAGCTATGTGTAACCGTATATATTCCTTTTGTGAAAAATTTAAAGTATTTGACGAGTGCCAGAATGGTTTCCGAAGAAATAAATCAACAACATTAGCAGTTTTTAAATACATTCAAGAAGCCCTCAATATAATAAATAACAAACAATATGCAATAGGGATTTTGCTTGATATGACCAAAGCCTATGATAAAGTGCAGTTCGGAATACTACTAAATAAATTATATGGTATAGGCATACGTGGCAAAGCTCACGAATGGCTTACATCATATCTAACAGGCAGACAACAACTTGTACAAATCGAATATTTTAATGAAGCAACAAATGAATTACAATACATCCGCTCTAACAAAATAAATATTAAAGCTTCAATTCCTCAAGGTAGCGTAATAGGGTGCTTATTGTTCCTTGTATACATAAACGACCTGCCAAAAACTATTGATGGTCCTTGTGTCTTATTTGCAGACGATATCTCCTTACTTACCTCATGTAACATCAGTTTAAATCTCAATGAAAACCTCAACTCTATATTCAACAAAACAGTAGCTTGGATGAATGACCACAATCTCCAAATTAATTTTTTAAAAACAAAAATAATAACCTTCTATCCCTACCAAAAAAAACCTATTAATATAAATTACAAGTTTAAAGGGTTAGATATTGAGACTGTAAATGAATTTACTCTGCTGGGTATAACAATAGATTCACATATAAATTGGAAATCTCATGTAAAAAACGTCCGAATGAAACTATCTAAATTCGCATATGCTTTACGAGAAGTTAAAATCACCACAGACTTACCCACAGCGCTGGTTACATACTATGCCTATGCTTACTCTTGGCTCTCATACGGTATAATGCTATGGGGAAACAGCGTAGATGCAATAACCCTATTTAGAATACAAAAGAAACTAATTAGAATTTTAGTTAACATACAGGAAACAGACACATGTAAACCACACTTTCAATCCCATAAAATCCTAACCTTGCCTAGCATATATATATTAGAGATCAGTAAGTTTGTTCGTAAATACCCAGAATTCTACACAACACGAGAAAATAAAGTAACTAAATTTAACCTGAGACATAAAAGTAGATTAAATCTTCCTTCTTCACGAATAACTATGCACTCTACAAGCCCTTTGGTTATGTCTATAAAAATATATAATAAACTACCGGAATACATTAAAAATATAAGCAAATTTAATATTTTTATAAGCAAGCTAAAAGAATTTTTAATTAATAAAAGCTACTACACAATACAAGAATTCTTGAATGATAAATTATAACTTAACAAATATATATTTACCTATACATCAATTTTAATTATAAATTTAACAGCAAATAATCTAATTCCATTAAATACTTAACGCAATAAAATAATTATAATAATTAAATAGCAATTATAGTGTGCAATAAGTGCTGTTATAAATAATAATAAGTATTGTAATTTATTAAATATTGAATAAATAATCAGATATATTGTATTATGAACATATCATAATTTAACATAATGAACTAATAATCTAAATTATTAAATTTAATTAACATAAATAAATAGTCAGTAGTTCTAAGAAATTACAAAGTAAGCCCTCTTCTTCCTCTCTCCTACACTGTGCAGTGCCCTACAGGGTCCATAAATGCTACCATAGATTAAGAATACCACCTGTAATTATACATTATGGAAGCAATAAAGTATTGAGTATTGAGTATTGATATTATTTTTCTGCGAAAAATCTAATGCTACTTTATAAATAAAAATAAATAAATAGTGCGTGATACACAGTATCATCTAGCCCAAATTAAGCAAATTATAGCACACTTCAACATTATACAGTTAAATTAAAGCATCTGTGAGTCGCGTTGTTGCTAGTTTTGTCACAATTGACCATTTGAAATGTGAATAGGGGATTATGTAGGTATCTATGATTATTCAATTATTATAACACGGGTATCAATGTAGACTCTACTTATATAAATTAAGTATAACACATAATACCTTAATTACGAACAGCTACAGTATTCCTAAATACATGCAAAACAAACAACAAATTATATAACTAGATTTTTACAAATAATAATAAAAAATAGACTAATATAAATTTATATATATTATATTATAATAAAATGAAAATAATAATTATTTTCTGAACTAAAAATGTTAATCAATGCTTGATGAGATAAGGCAATACATATTATTTCATATATGATAAATAAATAAATTATTCCTTGTGATTAGTAAACATAAAAGTAAAAAACTTACACGAATCTTCATAACTCCTTTGCATTTATTTTTAGGTTGAGTGCATTTACACACATTTAGTCCACCCGGGTATTTCTTTTTCACATAGTATTGGTAGCGCCGTGGAGCAAAACAACACCATGTGTTGAGTCATACACCTCGCCCGTGCCTGAGGCGGGGACTGCGGGGAGCGGGGCGTACGGCACAACGGCCGTCGACCCGGGCGGTGACCACAGGAGTCAGCTGAGATCTGCGCTAACGCATCGTCGTGTTCGCGCTCTCAAATCTCACATTACATACTTACGATTTTTAATTAATGTAACTAATTCGCATTGCATATTATATCATTTTAAATACAGTCCATTTGTTTTTATCGCAACAACTGAGCCATCGTTGCAACATTTTGGTCCTTCTCCCGAGAAGAAACGTTCCAGAAGAAGAAAGAAAAATTCAAATTTATAGAAAAAACGGTTCCTATCACAGTAGCCTTTAGAAGATATTTTCAAACTCCGCTTTTGTTTTGTGCTGGCGCTGGATGTAGTGAATAGCGGCATCGATTCAAGTATATAACATTCGCCCTTGTCGTATTCAATCCAACGGACACAAGAAAAGGACACAAGAAAAGGACACAAGAGGAAAGAATCTTCCACCATAGCTGGCAGAACATCCACGTCTTCAGATTGTCGTCGAGCTTGTGAAATTATCGTGAAGAGTAACCTCGTCACAATCAGCATCAGTGGTTTGGGCCAACTAAATCTGTGAGATCGTTCCAATATTTTTCTTTCTTTCATTCCTCATAATTATTTATTTCCATTTCATTCCATTTATTTTATCATTGTCGTGAGTAATATCACATAATCATTAGTTATATTCATCTCATTAGAGGTACGGATTTGCAAGTCATTCAATCATACTTTTATTCATTCTTAATTATGTTCAGTCATTGTTAAACTGTTTTCATCTCTTCATATTCATAACGGTGGTGTACATAATCATATAAATTAATACACTATCATCGTAATATTTTATTAATATTTCAAATAAAGTAGTTTCCAATAAACTAATTTATCGAATACCCACATTTACTTTTTTTTTTTTCTCTTCATCGTTACAAAGCAGTTTTGCTATGCATATTTCTTTGCTGTATTGCTAGTAACTACTAAAGGATATTTTTTAGTGTTCTTATAGTTATTGGTATTCAAAAAACGCACCTTGTATTCTTTATTGCTCTGCTATTATAATAACTGTTGGTTATTTTTAGTAGTTTGAATAATAAGCGCATCATATACCTAATCACTTTTCATATACCGTTGCTATTATAATATTTTGTACATACTGCTTAGATCCCTTTGCACTTTTACTGCTAATTTAGTAACAAAAAAAACATTATGGACATAAAAACCTTTATTAAGAAACGAGCTTCACTTAAAGCTAAGCTTACGCAATTTGCATCTTGTTTAAACTTAATAAAATCTTGTGAAAAGTTAAGTGAATTACAAGCGCTCGAAATCGAACATCGGCTTAATACTTTCGAAAGCTTATACGAAAAATATGATACGTTACAGAGCGACTTGGAGGCATTGATGGATGACCCCAGCGAGCAATTTGCCGAACGTGAAGAATTCGAGAAGCAGTACTACAGCTTGGTGGCTTCTGGTCGACAGCTGATTAGCAGAGCTCGGACACTTCTAAAGGGAGATAGCACGTCTGAGGTGGGGCCTTGTAGTTCTAATACACACATACACAATTCAGTTCGGTTACCAAAAATAGATTTACCTAAATTCTCAGGCAGTTATCATGATTGGCTGGAATTTAGAGATACATTTGTTTCAATAATACATAATAATGAAAACATAGATAAGATAAATAAATTACACTATCTTCGTGCATCTTTGAAGGGCAGTGCTTCGCTTGTAATTGACAATCTCGACTTCAGGTCAGATAACTATGACACGGCCTGGAAGTTACTGCTTGAAAGGTACGACAATAAAAGATTACTTGTCAATAATCATGTGCAGAGCCTTTTTAATGTACATCCCGTCAACAAGGAGTCAAGTAAGTCTTTACGCTATATTGTCGATACTACAAATAAAAATTTAAGAGCTTTGTCGACTCTTGGTCAACCAGTTCAACACTGGGATACCCTTATCATTTATATTATGACTAGCAAGCTTGACCAAATGACGAATCGTGAGTGGGAAGAGTATAGGAACTCTTTGACAGAACCGCCAACATTAGGTGTTTTTATTACTTTTATCAGCAACAGGGCTGATTTACTGGAAACGCTTGAGGAGACTAGTTGTGTTAAATCTAACCATGGTAGCTCACATATTAATAATACTCAATTAAATAAATCTAGTTTTCATTCTTATACTACTAAAAATAATACTAAAATTTCATCATGTCCCGTATGTCAACAAAATCATTTTATATTTCGGTGTGAAAAGTTTAAAGCCTTGTCTGTTCAGGACCGTATTAAGAAAGCTCAGAATTCTAATGTTTGCCTGAACTGCCTTCGACCAGGTCATGATGCTTTAAAATGTAAATTAAGGCACTGTAATTATTGTCGTGAGAAACATAACACATTGTTACATATTGATAGCGATATTAGTCCTTCTATTGCACGAAATATTGCACTATCCGCTAATCATAATACTAAATCTCGGGTTATTTTACTTTCAACAGCACTCGTGCGGGTGGTGGATGCCAAGGGCAGTCTTCACATTGCACGGGTCTTGCTGGATAATGGGAGTACTGCTAACTTCGTAACAGAAGACTTTGCTCGTAAGCTGAACATTTCCATGTATAATTCGAGGTCAAAGGTGATAGGCATAAATCATCAATCTTCTACTTGTTGCAAAGGATGTTCAGTTTCGTTAAAATCTTTTAATAATGATTATGAGATTGACATTGAATGTCTAATATTGCCAAAGTTATCGTCATTGATTCCTAATACGTATATTGAACCTAGCAGTATATGTATTCCTGATCAGGTACATCTCGCCGATCCTCAGTATTACGTTCCGTCTTCGATCGACATAATTGTCGGCGCAGAAGTCTTCTGGGGAGTCATAGGTTCGGATCGTATTAGTTTAGGTAAAAACATGCCACTTTTGTATGAATCTAAATTCGGCTGGCTTCTAACGGGTGTTTTACAGCAGTATAACTCTTCTCCTCATGTATGCATGTTCACAGATAGCTTGAATGCAGACCTAGCATGCTTCTGGGAGCTGGATTCCGTGTCTTCGAGACATATGTTAACAAGTGAAGAGCGCTTCTGTGAACAATTGTTCGTAAATACTACTTATCGTAATTCAGAAGGCCGGTTTGTAGTACAAATTCCTCTTAAAGAGTCTCCTGAGGTATTAGGTGACTCATTAACCATGGCTAAACGCCGATTTCTTTCTCTCGAACGTCGCTTTACTAGAGATCCTCGTCTTAAGGATTTATATGTTAACTTCATGAACGAGTACATTAACTTAGGGCATATGTCTGAATGTACTGTTCAGGCATGTAACTCAACACCGTCTTATTATTTGCCACATCATGGTGTCTTCAAAGAATCTAGCTCTACAACCAAACTTAGAGTTGTTTTCGATGCTTCGGCTAAAACTACTTCAGGAAAGTCGCTCAACGACATCCAAATGTTAGGTTCTTCTCAACAGGATGATTTAATATCAATTCTACTTCGCTTCCGTCAACATAAAATTGTCGTTAGTGCGGATATTGAAAAAATGTACCGTCAAACGCTTATTCATGATAATCTTCGATCTTTACAGAAGGTTCTTTGGAGATCAGATCCCACGGAACCTTTGAAGTCTTATACATTAAACACAGTGACATATGGCACTGCATCAGCGCCTTTCTTGGCCACTAGGTGTTTAATTCGTCTTTCCGAGGACTGTACGGATCCTTCTATTCGGTTTGCAATAGCACGTGATTTTTATGTCGACGACTACTTGTCTGGCGGAGCATCTGTAGCAGAAGTTACGACAAAATGTCGGCAAGTTCTTGCTGTTCTTCAGAGTGCGAAGTACAACCTTCGCAAATGGCAATCAAATTCACGTGAGTTATTGCAAATGTTTTGCTACGATCAATACATTTCTGACGTAGTTGATTTTAGTGACAGAGAGATGTCAAAAACTCTAGGTCTTCATTGGAGTACCGTCAGTGACACATTTTCTTTCTCTATTAATATAACGCCTGTTGAAAAAATTACAAAACGTCAGATTCTGTCGGTCATATCGCAGATATTTGACCCTGTTGGATTGGTAGTCCCTTCTATTGTCGAAGCAAAGATTATTTTGCAGCAGCTGTGGTTAACTAAATGCTCTTGGGATGACCCAGTACCAACCCAAATTCAGTGCTCTTGGAATGACTTTCAGGATACCTTACCTCTTTTAAACGAGTTCAAAATTGCTCGTTGGGTAATTTGTGATTCAGTAAAGTCTTTACAGCTTCATGTATTTTCTGACGCATCTGAAAGGGCTTATGGTGCATGTGTTTATATTCGCAGCGTATCAGAAAACGGTGAGGTTTTTGTGCATCTTCTTAGTGCTAAGAGTAAGGTAGCTCCCATCAAGCCGACTACTATACCTCGTCTAGAACTATGTGCTGCGTTGTTGGGCACTAGGTTGTACACTAAGATTCGTAATTCACTTACCTTACATTTTGACGACGTCATATTTTGGTGCGATTCGACTATTGTTTTGGGATGGTTATCTGTTACATCGTCACAACTAAAGACATTTGTTCGTCATCGCGTGTCTGAAATTCAGGATTCTGTTGGTGGCTATACATGGCGTTACGTTCCTTCTCTTGAGAACCCCGCAGACCTCGCTTCGCGTGGACTCAGGGTGGACAAGCTGTTGTTATCTTCATTATGGTGGACAGGCCCAGAATACCTTCGCAATGATGCATCATCATGGCCTCAATATCCAGAATCAAATCACCGTTCCTTAAATTTACCTGAAACTGTTACATCTTACCATATAGATACTTCAAATACTGTTCAAAATTTTGTTGCAAATGTATTTCCTAAATGTAGTGATTTTAATTTATTACAACGATTGATGGCATATGTCCTGAGATTTTATAGAAAATGTAAGAGACAATCTTTTGATCTCGGACCACTTAAATCTATAGAATTAAGCAATTCATTATATTTCTTGTGCAGATTAAGTCAACAGGAGTCATATCCCGATGAATTTAAATTACTTTCAACAGGTAAGGAATTACCATCAAAAAATAGACTTCTATCGCTTTCTCCTTTCTTTGATAATAAAGCTAACTTGATACGTGTCGGAGGCAGGTTAAGCAATTCTTTCTACGACTATAATATTAAGCATCCTATTCTTTTATCAAGTTCACATATTATATGTAAGTTATTATTTAATATGTATCATTTACGACTTTTACATCCAGGACCTCAGCTCTTACTTACTACGATTCGTCACCATTATTTTCCTATTGGTGGGAAGAACTTAGCAAAAAAGGTGACACATCAATGCGTAAAATGTTGTAGAATCAAGGCTAACACGATACAACCAGTCATGGGTAACCTACCAACACAACGCTTACATTTGGAATTTCCGTTTTTCGATACAGGTGTTGACTATGCTGGGCCAATCATGATAGCCGACCGAAAGGGTAGAGGCAGTCGGCTCGTCAAATGTTTTATAGGTGTATTTGTGTGTTTGGCTACAAGAGCCGTCCACCTTGAACTTGTATCGGACCTCACGAAGGAGGCATTCTTGGCTGCCATGAGTCGTTTTATTGCTCGCAGGGGTAAACCACGTAATGTCTTTTCAGACAACGGCACAACATTTGTAGGTGCCTTCAATGAACTTGCTAACCTTCTATCACAGGACTTAAATTGCAGCGTGATTGATTCCGGTATAAACTTTTCCTTCATACCTGCGTACACTCCACACTTTGGTGGTCTTTGGGAGTCCGCAGTCAAATCCACTAAACACCACCTCAGACGCATTTTGGGATTAACAAATTTAACGTTTGAGGAGATGACAACATGTTTGATCCAAGTTGAGTATATTAAACTCAAGACCATTAACACCTCTCTCCAATGACCCCTCTGATCTCATCCCTTTAACTCCTGCTCATTTTCTTATTGGACGATCACTGATTATGTTGCCTAATTCACAGATACAGAACGCCAACATCACCAGCTTGCAGCGGTTTCGACGTATAGATTATCTCAAGCAGCATTTTTGGGCTCGATTCTCTGATGAGTACATCATGTGGCTTCAGGAGAAAACAAAATGGCGCAAATCTTCTGGGGAGCTGAAGGAGGGAGCACTCGTTGTCATCAAAGATAAAACCTCATCACCTCTTCTTTGGCTTCTAGGGCGCATTATTAAGGTGTATCCTGGCAGCGATGGCGTCGCAAGAGTTGCCGACATCCGTACACGTAAGGGTGTGTTACGGCGCGCTTTCAACACCATCTGCCCGTTACCAGTGGCTACAGTTGAAGATACTTCAACGGGGGGAGTATGTTGAGTCATACACCTCGCCCGTGCCTGAGGCGGGGACTGCGGGGAGCGGGGCGTGCGGCACAACGGCCGTCGACCCGGGCGGTGACCACAGGAGTCAGCTGAGATCTGCGCTAACGCATCGTCGTGTTCGCGCTCTCAAATCTCACATTACATACTTACGATTTTTAATTAATGTAACTAATTCGCATTGCATATTATATCATTTTAAATACAGTCCATTTGTTTTTATCGCAACAACTGAGCCATCGTTGCAACACCATGTTTTCTTTTAATATATTTATATTACTAACGACGCTTAACCAGAATTACACGATGCACTTGACCCCGACATTGTTGCGAATACGCTGATAGTGCTAATAAGACAAGGAAAGTAACAACGCATTCCGGAAGAGCCCATATCACTTTCTCTTTCACTCTTTACATGGCTTGAGACGTGACGTCATCAAAAAGATGTACACAAATAACACAATGCGCTCACTTACACTCAGAGAATATAATTAAAATATTAAGTTTTTTATATTAGTGCACGAACAGCTTACTATTCACATCAAAACATCGTTTGTTAACAGCTACCAGCATGTGCACTAGACTATGACTCTTATTAACATTATTGTTCACACATAATGTATTTATTTTACTTTATGTGATGTCATAATAAATATTTAAGATAACTTTGCTTGAAGTCATCGGCGATTTATCTTTATTACAAAAATCATTAATAGTTTTAGTAGATACCCACCTACTTAAATAAATTTTCATAATATATACCTTATAACTAATCTGATTTGAAAAATCATATTAATAAAACATCTTTTATTTCTCCCTAAAATGACCAAGCATATGACAAAAAGAAAAGGCATTTTAAAATATTATGATAAAGTAACTATTGACTCCTAGTACTGACTGGACACTTCTGGGCAATGGGCAAACCCAAAAATTCACAGGCAGGTCATGTAAAAGTACACTAACTACAATAGCGTAGTTAGAACAGGAATGTATTTGGACCACGGATTACCCTTTATTTTGTTAACTTATTGGCAAAATATAAGCCCTCGTCGTCTTGTAGTCTATTTATTAAATCTATTGACTATTATTAGACTAAGATGGTAGTTGTCTCAATGTTCCAGTGTAGTTATTTCAAATTACCCAAACATAATTTAATCATTGGTGTTTCTATTTACGCAGAATGAGCTCAAAGTACCATGAAGTCTAGCTGTGGTTTGCTTCTTCTTGGGTTTGACTATTTTAATTACTGGATCCCAAGCTGGTGGTATATTCCAACCATCTTTTCTATTAAAATTAGGATGTTTTTTGATTTCAATAGCCTCGCAAAGCATCCTTGGTAGGAATCAGTGTTCTTCAGCGTGAATCTGTGGTTTGTCAAATCTCAGGTTGTGGTTGGACCATTGTTCTACATGTTCACACACAGCAGACTTCAACGCGCGTTGGTGTTTTCGAGAACATTATGGAGAACTCTCAGCCATGCAGGTTTCCTTGCGATGTTTTCCTTCTATTATCATCATGTATAGTAGACTATGCCTCTATATAAATGTGTGTTTATATACACATCTACATAACCCTCCGCGATTAAAAGGCGTAAACCGATGATCCTTGATATTTTGCGTTGTTTTGACTTTCAACTTTATATACATATATGCGATTAAATTCGAATATTCAAAATCCATCATTTTTAAAGCCGGACCTGTTCCTTCAATTTTTTTATTTTTTTTTATTAGTTATAACTTTGGAGCACAGTCTTTTACAAATATATAATGTCCCACAAAACCGGTTTAGCGGTTTAACTGTGGGTGAGTTGCATTTTATATAACTAATTTTAGCCTAGGTTATCCGTATATATTAATACAATAATACTATAGGTTTATATTAAATCCTTACAAACTAAGTTTCTAAAGACAACATATACTTATTAAGTTTCTTTTTAAACCTTAGTCTATCCGTTTCATGCCTTATGTCCGCCGGTAAACTGTTCAGCAAGTAAAAGTCCTCTAAAGAAACGTGTGCCACGTTTCTTTAGAGTTCTATCACCAAAGTAATTACTAATTCTAGGAACATTAAATTTACCGGCGGTCATCGACCGAGTACTATGGCTATTGGTTACCAGGGATAAGTTATGCTCTTTTCTGCCATGTTGGTTTAATAAGAGAAGGTATTTATGTTTTAAACTAACTGGTTGGATGTTACATATTTTAAATAATTTTCTATAGTCACCTTTACAACTTGCTTTTGTCTTTTTTGTTACTAGCAGTTTGAGAAATCTTATTTGCAGTGTTTCTAATTTATCAATATTAGTTTTAAATGTAAGTCCATAACTATCGAGAGCATAACTTATTCCTTTTTTTTTTTTTTTTTTTTAACGTGGGGTAATGCATGACGCATACCCCTCCGCGGGGGCGGGCGGAGGGGTTATGTCGGACTCGCCGGGGTAAAGAAAGATGTTAAAGATGATAGAGTACCTCCCGGAATACCGACTAAACCTACCACGGTGTTCCTCGACAAAACCACTATCGACGGGGCCGCGCGAATCACTTTCGCATGCGGTCGCGACCCCGCCGAGGTTTCGGCCCACCGTATGAAACGGCAGGCCACTACACGAAAGACCTACCCTATTGGCACTTCTACACTCCCTACTGTCCCCCCTAGAGGGGAGACGGACTCGACATAGAGGCGCGCGTGGGAACACGCACGCCGCCTCTCGGACCTGGTGCTGAACGGATGGCGGGCAGGCCCACAAAGCCCGCCACCCCCAGGTCAAACCTCAGGGTGGCTGGAGGTCGTCCCGCGCCCTCCGGCGCCCGGCTCTGCGGTTGGGGAGAGGGTTCAAACGCTCCCTCTCCCGCTCCGCCGCCTCCTTGATGGAAATGACTTCCTCACAAAAGGAGGCGACGGCGTTCCACGACCTCTCACTCCGGACCATAGACTGAACTACGGCCGGGAGCGAGAGGGCAACCAATCCGACTGCCGCGATCAACTCACGGCGCTGCGATGCCCAGGCGGGGCAAACCGCCAAAGTGTGCAGCGCCGTGTCCTCAACAACGTCGCGGCAGTCGCCGCAGTGGTGACAACCGGGCGTCTCTTGCCGGCGTATACGACACAGGAACTGGCCAAAACAACCGTGGCCAGTCATTACCTGTGTCAGCCGGAAGGTGAGGGCGCCATGGCGCCTCTCCAGCCACTCCTCAAACACGGGACTTACCGCCACGATCGTGGCGTGCCCGATTACTGATTCTACTAAAGTTAAATACAGACATCTTAATATATTAATTGGAACCTTGTAACTTAAATGATAGAATTTACTTAGTAATATCCTCAATTTACCACTAATATAATCAATGTGTTGAGACCAAGAGAAGCTTTCGGCTATTTTTACACCAAGATACATAACCGATTTTACAGTTTCGATAGATTTACAGTTACAATTTAACGTATTATCATGCAGACATGAGTATTCATGCGCAAACAAGTCCAGCGGTGAGATGGTAAGCTGTGAATAAGGTGAACGAATAATTAACAGTTTGGTTTTTTTCGAATTGAGAGTTATTCCGTTATCGTGCGACCATTTAACAACTGCATCTATATCTTGCTGAACTAGCTGTATAGTTTCATAGATGTCAGTGCCAGCGCGCAGCACGCATAAGTCATCTGCGTACATGTATGCCGAGCAATGACTCAACACGCCGCATAGGCTGTTCACATGCATGAGGTAGCAGATAGGACCTATTTGCTACCTCATGTTTCTTTTTTTTTGATGTTGAGTCTTAATCGACTTTGATAATGAATATATAATTACGCAATTCTGAACTTTGAAGATATTAAGAAGTTTATATTAAATCAATTAAACTTGTAACTAGAGGCCTTTGATGGTATTTGTTAATTTTAAATATTATAAGGGTCATAATCACTTTGGTAAGTTGCATTGGAGTTTAAGTAAAGGGTTAAAATAATGCCTGCTGAGAAGCCTCTTAAATGCTTATAGCCGCACTTTGAAAATCTCACTTCTATGGAAATACGTAATAGTAGCAATAGCCCTAGTGAAGGACCGTTGGTCTGCCGAGCAGAGGTCTCGAGTTCGATCCTCAAGGATCGGTGCACCTTTAGCGTTACGTTATGAGCTTATTTAAAAGTTAATTATTATTATTAATTATATGATAATTATTATTATTTATATATATTATACTTAATTAATTAAAATAATTATCCGAAAACATCGTAAGAAAACCAGCATGTCTGAAAATTTTCCATAATGTTCTTAAAATCGAATAAATACTATAACTATAGATCAGAGAACGTGGCAACAGAAAAGATGAAATCTATTTGAAATATTGAAATTCAAAAATAGATATTTGGCTGAAAAGGAACCGATTAAAATTGTAAGAAAACAATAAAATTGAGATTTTAGATGTCAGTAAAATGTCAAGAATGCAAAATTTTCTTCTACAATCCTAAGAAGTAAGTTACTGTGATTTAAAATCAAACGAATTCCAACGAAAATCTTATGTACCGCTGTTTTATTGGAAAATGATTTGACCTTCATATTATTGGTTAGTAATAAAAGTTGAATTATTACTAGTTGTATAAGGCACAATGGTCATGACCATATATTTTTGTGTATATCCCATGTGGTTCGATGCCTAAAGGATTGGAGGCTTCGACAGCATTTGGTTTTTAACCTGGGTTAATTTTATTAACCTCAAACTGTTTAATCTGTTTGGAAGGAGCTGCACGGTATGGCTGGATGGTTAGCCCCCTTTCTGTTTCAATCGTACATTCAAAACGCATATTGGTTTAAGTTATTCGTCTATCGAAAGATCCAATGAGTACGTAAAGATCAGTTCATTGAGAACTACATTAAGTTTACGCTATCAAGCTGTTTTACAAGCATATGGTGCGTTCACAGATGAGTAAAATAAGAAGGGCTCTGCGTCACGCATATTGCAAATAAAGCACCAGTACTGATCTATGTGTGCGTGATTTGAGGGAAGTTATTTTAAATTTATTGAAAATTTTAATTAAAATTACTGAAAATTTCCTTATTTTATTAGTATTTTGCCGGGTAATGTTAGTGAATTACTTTTAAGAACTGTACAAAACATTCACTTACATTATTTAATTAAAATGACAATAATAAAGTTTAAATTAACGTATTTATAACGTTTTAAATTAAATATGCAAAGGTTTGGTTTCAATATTTTCCGGAATAATATTAAAAATACTCACGATAAAAACGATGTACGAGATTACCAAAATAATGACAATATTTCATAGAACTGTTACTGGACGACCACAATGGCATCATCATGGCGCAATTGAAATAATGGAGTCTGTCAAAACTAAAAACAATTATGACGCCATAATGATGTCAATGATCGACCAGTCTGAAACAATTGTAATAGTTCTGCTGAGTTAGGTATAAAGATTTACCTATAAGTGGACAACTTTACCTTCTATAGAAAAAAATAATACTCCAAATAAATATTTACTCAAATTATTTAATCTCAAACTTCGGCTCTTGGCTTTCTCATCAATATAAGAAACACTGTTAGAAAAACATTATTTTTATTATTTTACGATTTTATGGGAAAAAAATTTGTGCGTCATACTCATATGGGTTATTTCAGAAATTTGTAAGTACGGTTTCACTGTGGCGGTCACGGTGGCGCACCCTGGGGGAGGCTTATGTCCAGCAGTGGACTGCAATAGGCTGAAATGATGATGATGATGATGATGATTTGCTCTAAAGGAACACAGTTACCTGTGCTTAAACATTTGATTTCCAAATGTGTAAGTAACTTTCGATAGGCTCCCTTAATTTGCCTAACATTAGGGTTGTCATTAGAGAAACAATTCTAGGTGGTCCTGACTTAATTTATATGTTGGCAAAAATACCAACCGCGCTCACTATTTTCAATTAGCGATTCGTACACATATACTTTAAGCTTCCTATATTAATTAACGCAACTATGAAGCCCGTTTTACATTGTGCTTATACTATTGGCTATAACGGGTTATGACGAAAGTAACACGTCCATCTTTCTTTGTTTTCCTTCTCGTGGAAATTTTAACTGTTAATTTTGTAATATAATCTTTGAGATCATTCATAACGTTAAATATTAAATCTTTGTTCTGACGACAGATAGGTATTTTAAAATCGAATTGTCATCATTGCTCTCGAATTAAAAATAATAATAATATAATAATAATATAATATTCTACCACATACACACAACACCATCTAGCCCAAACTAAGCAGAGCTTGTACAATGGGTACTAGACAATGGATAAACATACTTATATACTTTTTTTTTGTAAATACATACATATTATACATAGAAACACCCAGACCAAGACAAACATCCATGTTCATGCACACAAATATTTGACTTGTGCGGGAATCGAACCCGCGACCTCAAGCGTGGGTTCGGTTACACTAACCACTACGCCATCGAGGCCGACAAAAATGTCAAACATATCATTTATTTTTCTTACAAAAGTTTCTGTTGCTTCTGAATTCTGAAATTCTTGTAATTATAATTTTACATTTTTTACATTGCAACACTTGCACTGAAAACTTGTGTAGCTAGTTTTACTTTCATTATGTTGTTTGTAAAATTTATATGTTTTTTGTTAACTTATTGGCCAAATGTAAGCCCTCGTCGTCTTGTAGTTTATTTATTAAATCTATTGAACAGATCTGAATCAACATAGAGTTGCTTCTTCTGAAAATGTCCCGTTCGCCACCGGAGGGGGCAATGCTGAGTGTGACGAATGGGACTAACCCAAAAATTCACAGGCAGGTCATGCAAAAGTACACTAACTACGATAGCGTATTGAAATTAAACTACTATATACGGATTTTATCGCGTTGTTTATTTGAAACTTTATTACATAATTTTGGAAACTGTTACACTACTGCTACTATTAAACTTTATTAATTTTTAAGCTAATTAAATTATTATTATTGAAACTATTAAAACTATTTAATTTAATTTTACATTTTCTCCGACGTTTCGGTTGCTTTTCAGCAGCCATGGTCACGGGGAGACTAAGATGGTAGTTGTCTCAATGTTCCAGTGTAGTTATTTCAAATTAACATAATTTAATCATTGGTGTTTCTATTTACGCAGAATGAGCTCAAAGTACCATGAAGTCTAGCTGTGGTTTGCTTCTTTTTGGGTTTGACTATTTTAATTACTGAATCCCAAGCTGGTGGTATATTCCAACCATCTTTTCTATTAAAATTAGGATGTTTTTTGATTTCAATAGCCTCGCGAAGTATCCTTGGTAGGAATCGGTGTTCTTCAGCGAGAATCTGTGGTTTGTCAAATCTCAGGTAGTGGTTGGTCCTCTGATGTACATGTTCACACACAGCAGACTTCAACGAGCGTTGGTGTTTTCGAGAACATTATGGAGAACTCTCAGCCATGCAGGTTTCCTTACGATGTTTTCTTTCTATTATCATCATGTATAGTAGACTATGCCTCTATATAAATGTGTGTTTATATATACATCTACATAACCCTCCGCGATTAAAAGGTGTAAACCGATGATTGATCCTTGATATTTTGCGTTGTTTTGACTTTCAACTTTATAAATATGCGATTAAATTCAAATATTCAAAATCCATAATTTTTAAAGCTGGACCTGTTCCTTCAATCGATGTTGAGCCTTAATCGACTGTGGTAATGAATATATAATTTCGCAATTCTGAACTTTGAAGATATTAAGAAGTTTATATTAAATCAATTAAACTTGAAACTAGAGGTCTTTGATGGTATTTGTTAATTTTGAATATTATGAGGATCATAGTCACTTTTGTAAGTTTCATTGGAGTTTAAGTAAAGGGTTGAAATAATGCCTGTTGAGAATTCTCTTAAATGCTTATAGCCGCACTTTGAAATTCTCACTTGTATGGAAATATATAATACGAGCGAAACAGTGCTATCAGCACTATAAACAATGAAATTGAGCATTGAAAATAAGTTTGTAAAACCATTGCATTACGGTTGATTGTTAACTAATTGTGAGTTTAGGTGATGTTTTAGCCTACATTCATTGCTCAATAATTTTCGTATTATAATATGTAAAATTATGAAGTGTTTGTGGGTAATTCAAAATTCTATAATTCTATACCCAGGCAGCACGTTGACTGCAAATTCGTGTATTATGTGACTGGGTTCTCCGCTTATGTACGAGCCGCTCACAATATCACATTCAATCCTGATCACGGTCGTAGGTAAAATGTTGACTGGAAACTCTGACACATGCCATTTATTTGCTTTCAAGATCTGCTTGTTAAACCCTAATAAATCTCAAAGTGCCTAGTTTATTAAAATTTGTTTTTTGTGCAGTATATAGCAGTTTTTAGGGTATAGTTATAACACTGTATCTTTAACGAGTCATCATTCATCATCATTAATTTCATCATTAATTTTAGATTTTAAATAATCGTCGATATCTTGTAATTCATAGGTGAAATCTGGTATTTCAATGAATTAATTAGACCATAATATAACTTATTGTTCCTTTTATCAATGTTTAGAATAGAATTAAATGTTGAGAAATGCAATAAAGCACATTGATATTGACCGTATAATTGTTAGGATAGTAGGTAGATAAATCGGACGAGTTGCCAGTTATCGACAAAGTGAGGGACATCTTGCGAATGATTGAAATAAAAGAAAGTCATCAAATTTATACGCTTTTATTTTTCCCTAAGTTCCACAAATATTCTAAGCATAAGTGTCCACAATTAACTGAATTAAATTTCTAGTATCTAGTTTAGTTATAGAATACATTACAGTTTTTTAAAATACCGCGTTTATTCCAGTGGCGGTTTCAAATCACCAAAGTTGTCAAAATATTCACAATAATTTTTTACTTTAACATAAGCTACCCGATGCGTTCCTTCATTTTTTGAGTCATCTACGTTAACGATAGCGCATTCAATCCGTTTTGGTGTTGATGGTAACTGATTCTTCATGTATACACCTCGAAAGTCGATATGCCGCATATCGCGCGCATGCTTTTGGATATCTACATTGGTTAACGGACGATTAGGTAGCTTCTTATTCAGATTTTTGATAATTTTATCAATAAACCTTTACCATTTTTATATGCCTTCCATAGTCTTATTATTACGTTCGGTTTCTTGTAATTTTTTTTGAGCTGCTTAGTAATCATTTACTGATTTTGCAATACCAGCTGCACCACCGGCCAAAGTTCCTAAAGCCGATAAATCCGCAAAAATTGGGATTAAAGACAGAACTCCCCCGGTTTTAGGTATGGGTATCACTCGAGGTACTCGTATGTTTTGAATGCATGGAAATATTTTTTGTGCAGCTAAGTAAGCGACTTTAATCAAAGATTTACTATCCTTGGGTTCTAATATCTTAATTTTTGATCTTATTTTTGACACAAAGCTATTAAATGTTTTAATACTCTCAGCAGACTTTAGTTTGGCTTTTCCTGCATCTGTTGATTTAAGCCTTTGTTTAGCCATATTAAGTAAATTGGCCTTATGACGATTAGGCAAATCTGTAGGGTTTTGATACGCAATATCGTGATGCATACAAGCTTCGTTCAACTTATTTACACCTCGGTCGCCTCAAAGTAATCGTTTCTGAAGTTTTGTACCCGGTCCGCAATAGTTGTAACCAGGCAAATGAAGTTCGAACGGTAGATTATTAATTACACTGTTAACAAGACCGCCGCCTTGCATTGCTCAAAGTAAAATGAATTAAATATACTAAATTTTAATGTTTATATTATTGATATTATTATATCAATCCACTATCGCAGTCTTGTCAATCCAACTGCTTTCTTCGTTATTTAAACCCAACCATTTCACGAAGAGTTTCTTGCCTTTTCTTTCCAAAACCTTTTCTATCAAATAAATGCCAGGGTGGTAAGATTTTTGAAGTTCCTGTTCGTAAAAGGTGCCCAATATGGCTTGTTTTCACTAATCTTCAATGTGATATGTTAGTGGGGAGGTAGCGTTGATCTTTTTTATAGTAAACTAGCTGTCCCGAAAGACGATGTCCGATACACACGAAAAAAAATTGTTATTATTGTTCTTTATTAATAACTCATTATATTTATTTATCTAGGTATGTTAAAATTGAATAATATAATGTTTTGTATTGTTATATGTCTTCAATGTATTTTCCAAAACCAAATCTATCTACTTGTAGTTTAAAGCTTTTTTTATTGGAAAACGATGAATAGTGGTTAATATTAAACTTCTTCATAGGCGTTTGGAACGTACTGTTATAAAACTCTGTTCCTGAATCAGTTTGTAAATTAAATGGTTTCCGATGGCTGACGCGAAGTATGTGTTCAAAAATGCACGAGTAACATTAAGTTTATTTTTCGATTTTAGTGGTTCTGCCCAAGCGTACTTTGAGAAGCAATCAATAACCACTAAAATGTAGTTAAAGCCTTTATTATATTTTCTCAGAGTTTGCATGTATATCAGATCAGATTGCCATAAGGCGTCGATGCACTTCAAAATTACAGGACGTCGAAGAAAATATTTTCGTGCCGCATTGTGAATTTCATTAATTTGTTCATTAATTTGTTGTTTGACATTACGAAGACTTAGAAGCTAGTAATTTGTCTACAACTGCTTTAGTGTAAAACTTGTCCTCCAAATGACTTAAGCCTCAGATATCTTTGCTTTTAACCTTACTTGCTAGGTACTTTGGACAGAGTTTTGGACATCTATTATAATTTGAACACGCATTGCACTCATCATTTTATATAAATATTGTGTCAATTTAATTGTAAATTGATCTACATATTTCTTATTTACAGCATCGTTGACATCTTTGGGAGATCTGATTCCTCTCATTCTTGCTGATTTCAAATCAAAATCACTATTCTGTGACTTTAACAATGCATTATCTTTAAACTCAAATATTTTTAATAAACGCATTCTCTTATGAATATAATATCCGAATTTATCTACCTTTTTGTTCAAGGTGTATTGTATTGAAAGGTTTATAGTAAAATGAATCATGAACACTCGATAACATTTATTTATTAATAATGTTACTTTCACGTAATTCTTCAATTATAGATAACATTTCATTGTCTATTCCCGTCACACATTGCCAGCATCACGGGATGCAATTAATAGCTTCATCCTATCCACCAGTTCATTTGGATCATCCCAATATACGAAATCTACGTTCTTCCTTCACATTTTTTCAAGGGCTAGCCTTTTCCTTTTGACTGAATGCAGCTCTGACTTATACATTGTACTTTGTAAAGAGGTTTAATAACTTGTAAATATTTTTGTCCCTTATTACTTTTGATTGGTTTGCTGGGCTCAAAGTCTCGTCGATGAGCAATTTGTGTCTAGCATCATTGACTTATAATGAAGCAAGTCACTGTCTGTAACCAAGACAGAAAGACAGAAAGACAGAAAGTCTTTAGCAGTAGGTGTTTTAAACCAGACGTATTTTGGTATTTGCGCCCAGCTACAGTGATAATATTCGTGATTGTTATACTAGCAGAACCTAACACTCATTTCCCATGATCTACTCGGACTCCAAACGGTACGTCACACTGTGCTTCTGGAGATACTGACCAGGATGTTGTATCACGCTCTTGATTCATTGAAATTAAACTACTATATACGGATTTTATCGCGTTGTTTATTTGACACTATATTACATAATTTTGAAAAACTGTTACACTACTACTACTATTAAACTTTACAAATTTTTAAGCTAATTGAATTATTATTAAACTATTAAAACTATTTAGATTTAATTTAATTTTACACTTTCCCCGACGTTTCGGTTGCTTTTCAGCAGCCATGGTCACGGGGAGACTAAGATGGTAGTTGTCTCAATGTTCCAGTGTAGTTATTTCAAAGTACCCGAACATAATTTAATCATTGGTGTTTCTATTTACGCAGAATGAGCTCAAAGTATCATGAAGTCTAGCTGTGGTTTGCTTTTTCTTGGGTTTGACTATTTTTAATACTGGATCCCAAGCTGGTGGGACATTCCAACCATCTTCTCTATTAAAATTAGGATGTTTTTGATTTCAATAGCCTCGCGAAGCATCCTTGGTAGGAATCGGTGTTCTTTAGCGAGAATCTGTGGTTGTAGTGGTTGGTCCCCTGTTGCACATGTTCACACACAGCAGACTTCAACGAGCGTTGGTGTTTTACATCAGCTATGTGTTCTTTTATGCGAGTGCCTATGTTTCTCTTGGTTTGACCAATGTATGAGAGTCCGCAGTCACAATCTATTTTATAGACCCCTGCATCTTGTAAAGGTAGTTGGCACTTGACGGATGGTAAAAATTGACTTATCTTCGTTGGCGGCTTGAAGTATGTGTTGATTGAAGCTCGCTTCAAGATGTAGCCAATCTTGTCAGTGACACCCCTTACATAAGGCAGTATAGCAGGCTAGCGTTCAACTGTGGCTGGCTTTTTTCGGGATCTGTGACAGCGGCGCTGCTGTCGGAGCTTGTTATCTTGCAGTACTTGCTTAACATGTTGAAGCTCGGCGCCCAGGTGTTTCTTGTCACAGATCCCATGGGCTCTCTGAAACAAAGACATTCCCACGGTAGCTAACTGTTTAGGATGGTGGTGAGATTCACCGTTTAAGTACTTATTTGTATGGGTCTTTTTCCTATACACAGTGTGGCTCAAAGTATGATCAGGATTCCTGATGACAAGTACATCTAAGAAAGCTAATGAATTATTTGCCTCTAATTCCATTATAAATTGGATGTTGTTATTAATGGAATTAAGATGTTGTAATATTGTAAAGTATCATCTACAAACCTCTTATAAATCCTGGGTGTGATGGGGGCAGTATGTAAAGCTCGAGCCTCGAAGTCCTCCATATATATGTCAGCAACAACAGGCGATACTGGGGAACCCATTGCGACACCATCGACTTCTACTATCTACTATCTAGAATTTATTGTCCCACAACAGATAGCCAGTTGTTAAGCAATGCTTAAGTAGTTCTGCATATTCCTCAGGCATTTTGTACTGTATTAGCTTCCTTTTAGTTATTTAAATACAGTGATGTGCAGGTATGCATGTAAATAATGACATGTACATCAAAACTAACCATTTTTTCATTGTTAGTGAGACGTAGGTGTTTAATTTCACTCATAAAATGGTATGAATCCTTTACATGTGCTCTCGAGTTGCCTCTGAGTGGTGAGAGTATCTTCGCTACGTGCTGAACCAGTCTGTAAGTTGGTGTGTCGATCTGACTCACAATAGGACGTAGGGGAGCGTTTTCCTTGTGTATTTTTGGTAACCCATACAGCTTTGGAGGTTTTACGCAAGCTGGTATTAATTGTCTAACGTCTAGATCTAGTTTTTCGGAGTATTTATGTATGTTTTTCAAAATTATGTAATAAAGTGTCAAATAAACAACGTGATAAAATCCGTATATAGTAGTTTAATTTCAATGAATAATATTCGCGTAAACAGAAGACAATATTACGCTCTTGATTGTTATCAATTAGTGATTGAAATGAAGACTCCCTGTCGACCTCGGTTTCGTCACTGTCATTATCCTTTCCTTTGCTATTAGGGTCATCTCTGTTCAAAGTTTCATTACGACTTATACCTTTGGCTTCTTCCTTCTCTTTACTATTTAGAAGAGCAATTCGGTTATTGGTGTTGGCTAGTAAGTTGAGAGATTCTGTGACAGGCTTAAAAACAGTTTCTAACGCTTGCTTATTGTCAATCGCCACATCTCTTATGTAACGTACTTTTCTCTTGACAGCGTCTGCAGCATCAACAATTTGTCTTTTCAAAGTTTTTTCTATAATGATGAAAAGTCGTGCGAGGAATAAGGATATCAAGATGGCAGGGGTCTTAAATATACATATTGTTCTTAATCGAAGACCACAAAAGTATCGAATTTGTTTCTGTAACAGCCATTACTTTTGGAGCAACCTTTATTAATTACGACATAGTTGAAAGGCTCACTCCAAATTTTTTAACACATTTCACGAAATTCAAGCCACGTCATATCTGTGTTGACGTGCTCTTCGTAAACATGTTACAAATTTATTTCATCTTGTTTAAAAAGTATAATTAAGTTGGCATTGTCTCTTACTAACTGCTTAGAGATTTTACTATACGTCTGGTTTAAATAAAAACAATCGATGTATTTGTATTTGTCTACCCATTGCAAAGTAATCACAAATATTACTTTGATTTTCACATGCAACGTCATCAAATATGATCACAGAGTTGGGTTTTGCTTCCTGTCACACTCTAAACGTTCTCATTTCCATGATATTTCTGAAGTGAAATATTTAGTACTTGTAGCAAAACTTTTCCTAAAAAAATATACTTGGGTTGGTACAAAGTTTTTAAATAAACGTAAACATTTTGAGATTTTAATCCATTTTCGTGTATAAGGAGACCAATCAGTAAATTTGTTTTTCCACAATTGGACGGACCGCAAATGATGCATCGTACTACGTTAGGTAATAATTCACAATGACGAACACAAATCTTAGGGAAATTATCGCAGATAGTGTTTATGTGCAACTATTGTGGTTGTTTAACAAATTTCATGATAAATGTGCGTTAAGGTTGAATGATAAATGAGAGATTGCGTTTACAACTTTAGTATATATATACATATATATTAAATAAACTGAAATTGTATCGTAACTGATCGCTTATCGATAACAAGAAAATCGATTGTAAATTATTGGGCGTTCTGTGTCACCGACCGGAGCGAGGCGCACTGAGTTTGTCGAGCGACAGGTGAGACAGAATGCCCACACACGGGAAACGGGGGAAAGCTACCACACACGGGAGCTATACTATAATCTATATTTTGCCCTCACTCGGTCTGCGGTCGTCCTTGCAAGCGCACGATTTTAAAGCTTATTTTCTGTACAGGAATGTTCAAATTTTGAAACAACACTAATCAATCTAGGTAGGTACCTAAATTAATTCGGCAAGAGCACTACTTTTAGAACTAATTGAAAGTTCCTCAGAGGATGATTCCGATGCTGAATTTGATATGCATGTTGCCTTGTCAGAAACGAAAAATAGAACCATCTGGGTCCAATCAACCATCAGTCACATATAAAACAAAAGAGAACTCGTGGCGAATTTAATTTGTATCATTATTTATCGTCGCATAAATTTGCACAGTATTTTGGAAGTTCAAGATAGGCATTTATCGAGCTTCATGAATTGATAAAAAATAATTTAATAAAACGCGATACGGTTATGCGCAAAAGCATTAGTTCCGAAGAACGTCTTGCAGTATGCTTGAGGTAAGAATTAAAAGAAAACATATTTTAATAATGTATTATAGTTGCAACACTTGTATTTTAATTAAATAAAGTACGTAATTTAAGTATCTTAGTTCGTAAAAAAGTAACATAATATGATGTAAGTAATTTCAAATTCAAGTTTTGAAATAGGCACCAATATCTAAATCAATAGTTTGAGATTGCGGTGGTTGTTGTCGTGGTGGACTTGTCATTGTTTCAGGGCTATAGACTGGACCTGGTGAGGTATATGACGAACTCGCAGAGTATGGTCGGGTGGACTGCAGTTGTGGTGGTTGTTGTCGCGGTGGACCTGTCATTGTTTCAGGACTATAGACTGGACCTGGTGAGGTATATAACAAACATGCAGAGTGAATTTTTTTTCATCGCCGTGGATTTATTTTCTTGTTTAGGAATGTTCTCTATTGTTTTCGTAAAAGATCCCTTTCTTCGTGTCTTTTTTCTCTCCTTTTCGGTTCATTTTCGAGCATGGAGTGTATTGTTTTATTTCTTTTTCTGGTTACTTCACTCGAGGAGTCTTGTGAGTCTGCGCCTGTAAGACTGTCTTTGGGCAGCTGATTTCTTGTTACGTTTGTGTGGGTGGCTGGTTCTGTTCTTCATAAAAGGAAGTAAAAACTCCATATGCTTTTCATACTTCCATTTATATTTGTGATCTGTCACTTGTCCTGTTGTGGTTATTTTTTAGCATCGATTGCTTGACGGTGGCCATCTCTTAATTTCTTCCACAGAGATTTCATTTCAAAAAAAGAAAAACCTTACACTTATTTTTTTTATTTCAGGTTCTTAACGAATAGAGATTCATTTCGGTCCATTGGCTTCAGTTATAGAATGGGAGAATCTACTGTATCCAACATAATGGAGGATGTATGCGATACTCTTTGGAAGTACCTATAGTCTAAAGTTAGTGGTTAAGAACCCACATAAGAAGAATGAAAGAATATTGCGTCAGTTTTCAAAGATACATGTCAGTTTGATCACTGCTGTGGGGCAATAGATGGCAAGCATGTCGTTAAAAGAGCTGCACCTAATTCTGGTTCTGATTATTTAATTACAAGCACACTTTTCATCGTGTTACTGGCTGTAGCTGATCCTAAACGAAAGTTTACATTGATAGATGTGGGATTAAAGGGACGATTCAGTGACGGTGGAATTTTTACTGACAGTGCGTTAGGACAAAAGTGCATTCTGGAAAAAAAAAAATTTAATTTGTAAGCTTGCGAACACTTAATTATATTAAAATGTATAATGATGTCATAAAGTATTACAATGTGCCTACCATGAAGAACCTAAAAAGACTGGTATTCAAAACATTTTTGTACACTTTGTACATTTTTGTAGACTTTTGTTTACTCTATAAAACTGAGAAATAGTACTGCGAGGAAGCGCGGCAACATATTTGACCGATATTACACTTAGTCGGGTAACCAGACACCATTTGTGACAGTTTCTGTTCGCTTTAATTTCGTTAGTTTTTATGTTTCGTTGCCGTAAAATCTGTTAATTATTATATTTGTTAGTTGTTTTTTATTTATTGTTAGTTGTGTTGTTGCAATTTTTAATTGTAAAAATGAGTGATCCCGAACCGGGTATCACATAATGAAAGAGGAGCAGAAGATGTTTAATTTAGATAAAATAATTGATGACACCAGTGATCGTTTTGTTATAAGTGTTGGTGATTGTTCTTCATCTGATTCAGATTAAAAATTATAAAATCAGTATAAAAGGTATATTCATTTCACTCCTTATTAAAAGGCTGTCAACCCTAAACGCCGCCATTTTTATTGTTTATCTTTAGTTAAGTACCTGACCAAATGGAGTATAGGTAGTTTCGTCTGAGGATCTCATAGTCAAAAGTGAATAGGTACGTGCGTCATGCTTGACACATATTTTTCCTTTTATGATTTTAATGTCACATTTGACATAATATACGACGGCGATATACGAATACTCAAAATATAATATCAAAAGCAAGTTCTGATGTCTCCCCAACCTACGGGAGACAACAAGACTGAAAAAATCCTGATATCTCTCCGAGGGGAGCCATCAGGAGAGACACGAGACCGACACCGGTATACTATGATGTAAAAGTGTGCGTGAACCAGGTTTGTACGAACAGTGCAGCATACTTAATGTGCCTCACGTTCGATGTATGTACGAGGTGCGGAGTCCTTCTTATTTTACTCGTCCGTGGGTGCGTCTTATAGCAGTCTTAACTTTGGCAAACGGTAATAGGCTCTCGCTCTCTATAACACAGGACCTAATCACGTAGCTATCGAAATATGAGTAGTTTTCCGGGGATTCAATGGCGTGAATCTATGTAAAATAGTGTTAGTAGATTTTGTCCGCGGCCTTGCTCGGGGGCAGTACTTTTTTTCTCAGGGCAGTTTACGTCCCTTTTTGTATCGCTGACAATGTGTATGCGAAATTTCATGTTGATTGGTCGAGTTGTTAGGGCGTGAAAGCGTAACAAACAAACAAACGCATTTATAATATTAGTTAGGATTTACTGCCACTACTTTTTAATAAGATTGATTTTAACGCACAAGGGAAGCGAGGCGATGTAGCGATGCGAAGTAGTGATGTGCACAAAAACATTTAACGTTGAGGAAACCTGCATGCCTGAGGGTTCTTCATAATGTTCTCAAAGATATGTGAAATCTGCCAATCCGCAGCTATATTAATTTAAAACAAACAATATTTAATTTACATTTAAAGAACATTGTTCAGCTGCCATACATTATTAGTCTAAGAACCAACGGCCACAAAAAAATTATAAATATGTGGTTAAGGATGACCACATTCAATTAAAAGTAAATATAAGTCACGGACACTTCTGAATATTGCTTCTGAATAATCCGGGAGATCCATTATTATCATCTTTATTCCATCTTTCTCTTTTACCCCGGTGAGTCCGACATAACCCCTTCGCCTGCCCCCGCGGAGAGATATGCGTCAATGGATTCCAACAAGTAAAAAAAGAAAAAATATGCCATTCTTGCACTATAGAAAAACGTATAATACCAAGAAAGTGATATTTATTACGATCTTTTACATTAATACTTATGACTTTTTAAGAAATTGGTCATATCTATGATGAATTTCAATAATGGTATTTATATAATAGCATGCATATTAACTACGTAAGAAAAATTACAGACAAGCTAAATAGGAAATAATTTATCTGATAAAACCGTACATATTGTAAAAACTGAAGGCATGGCAACACTGCGTGTCTTAGCTGTAAACAATGGATGCCGATGTATTTGAAGTCGCAAAAATACTTAACACGAAAAAAAGTTCGGAAGTGTCCGTGAGATTGTAATGATTGATTATTATAATAAAATACAAATTATTGTTTAGGTGGAATGTGTGTTGATTCATAGGCCAAATTGTTCATTGCCCTTTGAACAGAATATTATGCGGTACATATATCGATAAATAATATTTTGTAATAACCACAGTTTTTGATAAAACTGTATTTGTTTCCAAAACTTCTCAGCCCTCTCGTTGTTGCTCGAATAGTTGTGTATTGTGTTCTGCGAAATGAAATAAATAAATAACAGATAAATGTGCTCGTATTTTTGTTTGAGCAACAAATTGCTGTATCTGATTTTGATTTTGCTTGCGGTAACACTGATTTTAATTTGATAGTATAGAAACATAATCTGTTGAAGTCCTTTCCTACTGCGCAATACGAGAAATTATAGATTAGTTCATTTTCTACCTTAAATAATTAAAATATTGAACGACAATAAAATCAACACAAACTTCCTTCAGTCAATTGCTGTGTGATTCTAGAAGAATATGTAACAAACTATTTTAATCAGTATACAAACTTAATGAAAGAAAATGACAAAGATGAATAGAATACTAATATTTTTGCTTACAGAAGAGGCGATAACGTTGTAAGGAACATGGGTAAACCAGCAAATGAAGATAAGACCAAAGGGTCAGATATGAAAATTTTATTCAAAAGATCCATTAACACCAATTTTACAAATTCGACATGCTGTACCGGAGCTTCTCAGCTAGTTACAAGAAGTGGCTATCTACAACTAAAGAAAAATTTACAAAACAGTAATAACTATTCAGAAGGAGCCAATCTCAAAAGAGATTTGAGCATAGAAACTGATGCTTGTATTCTAAGAAGGTATTATAAAATATATAGGCATAAAATTTCTAACCAGGGAAGCTCAGGCGTATCTAAATACTCGACAGTGGTTGACACAGAAATTGACACTATTGAAGAATATCCCGATACCAGTGCTTGCGGTGACAATGAAATAATAGAAGCGAAAAGCAACCATCAAATAGACGTAGAGGCTCTCATGATAGATAATTTAAAGAGTCTGTTGAACCAATGGATTAAAAAAAAAATACTCTATAACAAGAATACACAAAATAAATTAGACAGTGTCTTGGATTCTATATTACATAAGCTAGATAACAAAAATATCCATGAAGCTTCTTCCGATTCCACCTATGTCATTCATAAGGCAGAACAGAAGCAGACAGTCAAAAACAAAAAAATTGCCACTTCATTCGCATATCAGTACTGTAAATCATGTCGTGACAAAATCCAAACTTCAAACACTATCAGCCGAATGGGTTCATCAACTGTAACTATTCCTTGTAATTATAAAGGTATTAGAATTATTTCTACGCTGAGTGTGCCAAGAATCATGCATAAACCAAGATTATGCCAACAGAAAGGCAGTTCAGCATATAAACTTAAGAAGATTAAACGAAAAAATGTCATCTTGTCCATAGATAAGTCAAAAAAATTGCGAGATTCTTCAAGTTTTGATTTCATTGCTATTTCTACAAAATCTCTGACAAAAAGATGTGCAAACTGTGACACTATGAAAAAAAAGAGACACATAGTGTTACTACCGCAGCCAATATATAAAAAATCATCAAACAGTATAATTACAACAAAACAGGAAAATCTTAAAGTAGCCAAGTTTGAAGTGAACAAAGCTCAATTAGATGACATGCCTAGCCTTTTAAAGAGCCTTTACACAACTAGCATAGACAAAAACGTACAATTTGATACCAAAAATGATAATTGTACCATGACTGATGAAATGTCAGGAAAAAATGTAGATCTTAGTATTGCAAAAAATATGACGCAAAGCAATGTAAGTCAAGAAAAATTAAAAGAAAATACAAAATACGCAAAACACGAAAGTCAGTATGATTGTTGTATAAAAAATTACAAAAAAGTTCAACTCTCTTACCCAACTAATAGTACAGATACTAAAACTACATTTGCCAATAGTGACAACAAAGCTACACAAAAGAGAAACCTTTTTAATCGGAAGAAGCATGCTATCGGCCATGCTTTGACGCATTATACTAAATCCAAAAATGTATATAATAAAAGATTTACATATCTTTATAGAAAGGCGATTAATCCACTACAAGGATCAGAGTTTCTAAAATGCTGCCGGAATGTTTTCCAATACTTTACTGAACACGATAGCAATAGAAACATAAGTGTAGATGTCCGAATTAACGTTTTCCCTATGCTCGAACCGAGGACAAAAGACGTATGCACGAATGTAAGTAACCAAGCTATAGGTACTTACGATTTAATCTCAAGTCCTACCTTACCCTTTGACGATGACAATGTAGGATCAACTTCTGTAGAGTCAGAAATATATGTACAACCTACTACGGTTCTTGATATAGAATACGAACGAGATCCAACAATCAGTTCTTCTCAATGTACTGCTGAAATAATTCCTATACTTGATGGTGCTGTCAGCCAAGCTCAATATATTTTTGATGTTAACTCCAAAGAAAAAACAGCATTGAAATCCGATGTCGCTACAGCTGAAGCAATGACAAACCAATTAGGAATTTTACATGAAATAAATGGACTCCGCACTGTAATAAAAGAGTTAGCGAAGACAGCTGAAAAATTTGTTAGTGAGCAAATTAAAAAAACGACCGATAAATCTAATGCAGAAACGCACTTTTCTCTGAACATGAGTGACAATTATACAAATAGTTCTAAGGATGAAGCAATAATTAACCAAAAAAATCCATCTAAAACGACACAAGTTTCGACAGATTTAGAAAAAAACCAAGCTCTGTCAGATATAGTTAATGAAACAAAAATAAAGGATACACTTGATTACTACAATAGACTTACAAAGAAAAGCACTTCTTATCGTATTATAGATAGCGAATCGCTGTTAAAAGTGACTGATATGACATCAAAAGCTAATAAAGTAGACGAATTTAGCTGTAAATTCACTGATGAAGCATTAACATGCTCTCTGCCAAAGTCAAGATCTTTATTTGAAATGACTAATGACAGAAATAAGAAACTGATTGCTTTTTTTTGTGATAATTGTGTAAATCCCAAAGTAAATTGTGCAAAGTGCCAAAAATCCCACAGTGCTCTTAGCCCGTCTAAATCCAGTAGAACGTCCATAAAAAGTAAAAAATGGCGATTTTGGTCTAAAAAAGCACATAGTTCTATTTGTCCCTCGATTCACCACCAGCCTACTATACCGCAACCTATTCCATGTCATGACGGTGGATACAGTTCCACAATCAGTTGTCAATCACTGAATAGCTTAATTGAGGAAGAAGACGAGCTAGTGAACAAGCAAGAACGTAGAGGAATGGGTTTCGGTGAAGGTTGTGTTTATTGCATGCTATTATGGATCCCCGTTGTTATAATATTAATAGCATTCTATTCATGCCTAGCACTCGGTACCACGTCATCTGAAAAAAAAGTTGCTAGTAGAGTATTAAAAAATACAAACGCCGCTTCTCTTAGAAACTCTTCAATGTTTTATTTAAAACTTTCTGACTTAGGATTCTAATGCTTTTCTTAATATGTTTTTATATTGTTTTTAATTTTTAATAAATTTAGTTTTGATTTAATATTTTTTTATTTATTGTGTGAAATCTATCTATCTCGTGTCTACCTTATGTATTGCCTAAAGTTACACCTGTATTATTTAATGTTTTGTTACAGATATTCTATAAAACTGTAAATCAAATTGAAATGGAAACCATGAAAAAACCAGTTTTGAAAAAGGCCAAAAGGCCGAAGTCGGCAACGAGATATCCGAAGAGAATGAATACATTTGTCGTTGCTTTTGCTGTACAAGATCCTAACGAAGATACATCTAAGATGATGATAAGCCCTAAAAAAGGAAATCTTGAAAACTCTTTAGCATATAGTCGATCTAATTCACCAACTGGTTCTAACACATCTGCAAAAACGTTCACTATACCAGCAGAGGATGACCTGTCCCATCCACTTATTATAGCATCTATTAGTGAAGTGAAAATTGACATGCTAAACGATAAGCCAGGCGTTCATATAGAAAAACAATACCCACAATCAAGCAACCTTGTAGCAAAAATATATACGGATAAACAGCCACAAATTAAATGTAACACAGCTGATAATATTGAAAAATATAGACATAACAGCTTCATGTTATTTGATAATGACCCAAAAAAATACAAACATGTTGTTAAGTTTAAGAACAACCAATTCAAAAATAAAAATTCGAAGAACAATATCTCTAAAAGTATAGATAAGATTTGCATTAAATCTAGAATGAACTCGCCTAACACAGGACAAATAAAGCAAATTTACTCCAACACTACATCGAAAATTATTTCTGTCTCACAAATTAAACAACAGATTACTAGCAGATCACAAATGAACCAACTGACCCAAGAAGAAAACTCGCTTGAGAACTTAGACCAGATGTCAATGTCCAATTTTTATAACTTGAATAATAACGATGATAGCTCACTAAATTCCTCTGCGTCGACTACTAAAATACTGTCTAATTATAGCAGTCAAAATACATTGATAAACAGTAGCTTTTCGACAGTAAACAGTGACGACATTTGCAGTATAAAATCCGCAAATTCGATAGTTCCAGAGACTTTAAACGTAATGCCATATAAATCTACCGTTATAAATGTCGCCGTTGCTTTTAGTCCAACAAATACAAATAACTATCAAGCTAACAAAATAGATAGTAACCAAGAATGCAATAATAAAGATTACTTAGCAAGTATCGATACCATTTCATTTACTGGTATGTCACTTACATCTCAAGCACCTTCTGTGGACAACTCAAAGAACGTAACAAATCTACTAAATGATTTAAAAGATTTTAACTTTTTTGAGAA
Source organism: Catocala fraxini (assembly GCA_930367265.1). Lineage (NCBI taxonomy): Eukaryota > Metazoa > Arthropoda > Insecta > Lepidoptera > Erebidae > Catocala > Catocala fraxini. Next base: position 10,873,408 of record OV884049.1, on the reverse strand, counting down.
GGATTTAAGCAATGAAACGCTCGTCGGTTTTGATAAAAAATCTTCGAGAGCGAATAGTGAAGAAGAGACATTCAGAATAGTTCGAACAAGTTCTGAATTTCATAAGGCAAATCTTACATCTGATTTTGAAATAATATCTGATTCTGAAACAATTCTACAGTCCGAAAACACAAATAATAACAATTTAATACGTAACGCTGATACATTAGGGTTACACAATGAAATATTTGGAGGGGATGCTTTATTAGAAACTGTTATAGAATTGGGTTTCTACCCTGAAATGACACCATCGACTAGTTCAGGACCAAATTTTGATAATGACTTTAATGACGTCCTAGTAACTGAAAATTTGACCACGAATTATCCTCAGACGCCTAATAACGGTAGCAATCTTATTACGGCACAAACTGAATTGTCCAAAAATATATTATTTAAACCTTTTGATGTAGAAAATAATGATCATCGTAACATCATCAGTTTACCAAACGAAATAGCGATAAAAACTGCACTTAAAAATACTGATAAGTCACAAAAAAAGGGCCATTTCGAAGAATTAAAAAATGATCTACTTCCACCGGATTTGACAGATATGTGGGATCGACTAATTTTAGTTTTAGATTTGGCTATGAAGAATTTAGAATTTACGCTAACTGACAAAATAATAGAAGAGTTAAAATTAACACTGCCAGCATTGTTGTGGGAGCACAAAGACAAAATGCCAAAGTCAGAAGTATCACTTACTAAACTTAAATCTCAAGAAATATTGAGAGAGAAGCATAATCTACAAATGCTACATAAAGAAGTCACTGTTGTAGAGGAGAATTTTAGAAAAGTAAACGTTCAAGGTCTCCAATGTGATTTAATTCATAACCAAGTTATTGATCAAATTATGCTTAAAGTTAGCGTGGAAGGGTCAAAAACACTAAATGGTTCTCATATTTCTTTAAAATCTTTGAATAGCCCTCAAGTGATCCCAGACAATGTAGAATTAGTAAAACCTTCATTAGTTGACGTAGAAGTCGGGAAAGGTGATACAATAAGTGTAGGCACCACTACTGCCCGAATAACTCCAAAAGTAAAACGTCATTTCTTAAATAGTAGCTTATGTTCTGGCCCCATGGCATTTTTTAGAGAAAATTTGTTGGTTATAACAAGTGTACCTACATTTTTTCTAATATTATTCTGTTTGTACAGCGTCTTTACAAGCATTGTCAGGCCTTAGTAATTTTAGATATTGAAAAAGGATGCATTTATTAATTCGATATTGAAATAGGAGTTAAAATGCTTGCTTGGATTTAAAATCGTGTTATATGCTGTGTTTTGTTTTGAAATAAAATAATTAAATTAAATTCACGAGCTTTTTATTGTTAATTTAATTATGATTTGTTTTCCAGACGGTAGATAAATAAGGTCACACGTAACACAATAATGATTACATAATTTTTGTTTCAGATATTCTTTACAAATATAACACGAAACTAGATGGAAATTCGAAATGAACCAGTATTAAGAAAATACAGGAGACCTAAGTCGGCGTCAAAGCATCCTGAAACAGTAAATACAGTTGTGACCGATTTTTGTTTACAAGAACCTTTCGATATTATACCAATTAATAAGGCACCTTTCAAAGACAGCCTTGGTAACACATTAATGATGATAACATCAATTGCACCAACAGATCCTATAAATGACTTACAATCGTTTTCTTTCACTTCTATAGTAAAAAAATCCAACGCACTACATATATCTGTTTGTTCTGAAGAGAAAATTGATCTGAGCATTGGCGATACAGAAAATAAGTCTCCTAAAACATACAACTACTCTGTAGTTGATAATAAACAGATAGACGAACAACCTATGCTGAAATTTAATGCGCATAAAAACACTAATATATATAAAGATAATAAACACTATTTTAAAAAAGCCAAGAGTATCCGCCACCTTGTAAATTTCAAAAATGTCAATGTTAAATATAAGATTGCTAAATATAACATGACTTTAAGAGTTAAGCAATATTATGGAAATGGTACAACAAATACTCCCAATTACTGTAAATTACATAAACTTTACTGTAATGATATATCTAAAGCTGTAACTAGATCGGCCATAGCAAATTTACTGGACGATCAATTAACGTTTTCTTATTTGTATGAACACGACAATTGGTCCTCGGATTCCTCACAGTCGTTATCTAATAAATTTCCTATAAACTGCACAAGTCAAAGTACGTTAGTACCACAAAGTTATTCCTCGTCGATGTCTGGAGATTTTTATGACGTGTCTACTATTAATTCTGTAGTCGAAATACCTCACATAGGACTACACAAAATTAATATTAACGAAAACGACATCGGTGCTTTAAATTCTAATGAATTAAAAGTAGGAAACATTAACTATGCTATAAGCATACCAATAAAATTGAGTAACATTAAAAAACATTTAACAGACGATACACAGTCTGCAATAAAAGCACCGTCTAATAATCAAATTTATGAACAGAACTTAATCAGACAAGTTGCCACTGATCTTAAAAATAAATCAATAATAAGAGCATCCAGCTACCATAACATTGTAATAAACCATAGAGAGAAAAAAAATCTTTCGATAATATATCAAACTCCATATATATTATCGTCTGTTTCGGACACTATGATGAGTTCTAATGTTGTTATTGATAATCATCATTATAAGAATCAACGAAGCGATGAACAAAAAGATATAAGTAATAATAAACACAGGAAAAACAAATTCAAAACTATGATCAATTTGGATACAATGTCTACAAATTCCAGTAACAGTCTTTATAAGTATGACGAAAAGCCTATAAAACACCCGACTGCACAATCTATTGAAGAAATTTCAACACATAATACGCCAAGCGATTTAAATGAAGTGTGGGATCAATTGGCTTATAAATTAGATTCAGCATTAAACAAATTCCAAAAATCTTTGATTATGGAAATAATGGAACTGAAAAAATTACTTTTTGTTGGGTGTAAAAAACACCATGATAAACAAACAGAAGTCATTAGCACAGAGATGAGTCTAGAAAACGATGAAGAAAAACTGTTAGGAAATAACATATTTCCTACGACCAATCATCCTCAAACAAAAGCTGATCTGTGTATACTTGACTATTCAACAGAAAATAAAATTGTAAAGCCGAGGGTAAATCTGAATATGGATGAACACGCATTATTACCTAACACATCAATGTCTTTGAGCCAATTGAAGCCACGCCAAGTTCTCAACAATACCATTGAAGTTTTAAAACTCCCTACATTCAATGATGTAGAAGTAGGAAAGGGTGATGCATTGACAACAGCTCTTAATCAATTAATACAAGTTAATAGCGGACCCCAACGTGTAAAACAAATAATTTCTGAACCATTGTCTTTTGTTCGTGATAATCGGGTAGCTGTAGTAAGTTGCACTTGTTTGTTTATTGTAATTTTATGTTCTTATCATATTTTGCACATTTATTGACACGTTTCACTTTTATATTTTAAGTTATTCATAATATGAATAGTCTGCCCAAAGTAATCCTTGTCCGCCGTTTAATTACTACATTTGATTATTAGCACACGTGAAAAATTGTGAAAAATAGAATGACGCCAACAGTGAATCATTTTGAGAAATGAGATGTTTTGTTCTACTTGTTCTTTTTACCCGTGGTGGGTACGTCTACGTCGCCGCCTACGTCGGCAAAATAACGTCAGGAGCCAGGCCATATATTTACGTTATCGCCCGTTATCGCCGCGTGCCACTTGAGTTTTATTATTGTGATTTACAACGCACTCATAGTTTGTAGAATAAAACAAAAGGTACATCTAGGAAGCTTACGACGTGAGCTATACTGTACAATATAAACAAGATCATTTGTCTTCAATTGTTTATATTATTAGACCGGTTGAAATGAGAGAATGTAAACAATTGATGACTCATATGATATGTGTGCTGATATCAATAAAATTATTATATTTAACCTATCGTATTTATATTTTCGTAATACCCTATGATATTTCCTTTACAAAAACATAAAATAGTGACTAGACTTGCCTAGATAAATGTTGTGATTTTAACATTTGAAAATTACAGTAAAGCCGCTATTTTTTCCCGCTTGCTATGAGTAAATTTTTTAAAAAACATCCTATGCGAATTACTGCGAGGTTATAGTTAATTTTAGGTTTTTAATGTATAAAAGCCATTAAATTATGATATTCAAACAAATAAAGAAATACAGCTTATTATTCTATCTAAAAAGGCATTTTATGAAAATAATCATGAAAAATCAAGGGTATAATTCTCTTCAAGAATACAATTTACTACTAGTAGTACTAAAAGTTAAAAAAAAACCCTTCCAACGATCTATAGCACATATATTATCCTTAGATAAAATAAAAATGAAAATAGGGTGTCAAACTGCGCGTCAAGGGTCCGTTTTTAGTTTAGAGAGGGTCGTTTTTTGTTTAGTCAAATAATTCATATTTCTTGATATATTTTATAATATTACTTACAAATTATTACTCACAAATACGTTAATATTATTAGAATTTTAAAAAGAATACATAAGAATTTTGTTAGTTTAGATTCATAAATCCTGAATACGACACTGAGAAAAAAACCAAAGCACGCGCTGGCTTCTATTTTGTTTTGAGTTTTTATAACGTTTACATTATTAAAACATTGCTATTGCTACTAGAATCATTACAATAATAAATAAAATAACAATTACTTACGTTTTAATGTACTTCCAAGCACTGAAATCCATCACAAACACATAAAACCACAACACAAGCACATTCACAGCGGCCATTACGGGCAGAGCGCGTCGACTAATCTTTAGAATTTATTTAAAATATTTTCGTGTCCAAAGCAGGCATTCTTATTGGTCCGTGGTATGGCGTCATTCATTCAGAGTCCATCCGTAGCCAATAGGCAATCAGTTTTAAACAAGAAGTTTGTTATAATGTGGTTTTAAGCGGCGGCGGCGGACGGCGTTTTGGCGTGAATTTGGTGGCTCGCATGCGAGCCGCTGGCCAACGATGGGTACAAATGTGCCGGCTCGCATGCGAGCCGCAGGGCTACGACAGAAAATAAAACGATTAAGTAGTTGGATGTACATTTATTCATTGTGAAATATTTTAGAACCTCTTATTAGTTACAAAATGTTAGAATTGCCGTCATATTGAAACCTATTACATTTTGTTTTGCCGGGGTTTCCCTGCGGGATCGAATGAGAAATGAGGAGATCCGTTGACGACATTGCTCTCCAGATAGCCAAGATGAAGTGGTGGTAGTGGGCAGGGCACATAGCACACAGAACCGATGGCCGTTGGGGCGGAGAGGTTCTACAGTGGCGGCCACGCTCCGAAATACGCAGCAGGGGTAGGCCTCCCACAAGGTGGACCGACGACCTGGTAAGGATCGCGGGAAGCGGTTGGGTGCGGGTGGCCCAAGACCGGTCTGTGTGGAAAACCTTGAGGGAGGCCTATGTCCAGCAGTGGACGTCTTTCAGCTGAGATGATGATGATGATGATGACATTTTGTTTCAGATATCCTATAGAGCTATCCAAAAAACTAAAACAAGAATCACAAAAGGACTGGTGTCGAAAAGTGAAAATATACTACCGAAATTAACAACGAAGCAACCAAAGAAAACAAACATACTTCTCGCTTTTGCTATACCATTTGTTTCTTTAGCAAGGAAACAGATCATTAACAATAAGAATAATTTAGAGAAGAACAAATCTAAGTTTATGAAATCCTTAGAAATTTACCCAATGACTGCGATTCAAAGTATTCCTTCAAACACGTCTATCGTTAGTAGCGTCAAAATGGATAATAATCAATATGAAACTAATAAAATGCCTGTTAAAGCATATAGTTACCTAAACGTCAACAAAAAAGCAAATGAGCAACGTAAAACTATCTTTAATGCATCTAAAGGCATTAAAAGACGTAACGATAATGATTATTATGTATTGAAAGTGAAAAGAATCAGATACATAGCTTTTATATTCAAGAACATCCAATTGAAATATGCAACCACCAAAGATAAATCCATAAATCCGAACAATGGCTCCAGACCAGCAAAACTAAATGCAACCACCTCAAGCCCATTTCAAAAACCTAACTTTAGTGGTGTATTTAATGGTGCTGCTAAGTCTCGGATTTTGGACAAAGCATTGACTGAAGTGAATCTATTGAATTATCAAATAAACTTCATCAATGATTTCAATTTGTATGGAAACAACAACTTGTCTCAAAACTCATTACAGTCGTTATATAATATAGCGATCAAGAACTACGTAAGACATAACACAATAGTGCCGCTTAGTTTTTGTACTCTGATTACAGACAAATATCAAACTGCGTCTATTACGAATTCGGTTCTTTGTTTAACTTTAAGCAAAATACCATCTAATCACAAACGTGCCAACAAAATGTTTACTACAATAATATCAGTCAGTGAGCAAGCTATGGCGATTCCAGTCGACGAACAATATGTAAACTATGAGAACTTGTCTTCCTCTAGAACATTATCAATTACCTATGCTGAGCCTGGAATGCAAACACCTACCAGTAGTAGCAACAATGAAAATAATTTAAGCAATAACATAGTCAATGGTTATGAAAAGATATCATCTTCTGTTCTTTACAATAGTAACAATCTTAATAATAAAAGAACTAGTACCTCCAAGACTTCAGATAAATATACTTTATCTGAAGTTGTTATAAATTTAGATGTGTCTAGAAATATAGATAACAAAGATGAAAGCAAAGAAGATAACATAAACGAAGCAGTTAAAATATCGTCTGAAGAAGTCATTAGCAGTGATACTTTAACCAATTCGAATAAAATGTGGTATCAACTGACTTTAGCCTTAGATTCAGCTGTAAAGGGAGTTCAACAAACTTTTGTAACGGCAATAAGAGAGTTTCGAAAATTACTGGCAATATATGTGCAGCCTAAAAATAAACTAAACAGTTTTAATACTGAAAGTACAAACTCAAAGATGTGTGAAGAAGGTGTGCTACAAGCAGGTATAAAATCTACGACAACTATTCTACTAAATTCACAAAGAAATTCAACAGAAAATACCGTACTAGACTTGTTGCCGTTAAAACTGAACTTAAATGAGACCAGAATGCTGCCTAACTCATCAATGCAGTTCAGGGAATTAAAGGCGCGTCCAATCGTTAGAGAATATATTGAAATAACCAAATCACTTTCATTAGAAAATGTGGAGATAGGGAAAGGAGACACAGAGAACACGGGTGTTGTTTTAATAGCTACGCAAGAACCCAACAGATATGAACGAGTTAAACGTATGATTTGTATAGTCTTACTTTTTATTCGTGAAAATGTGATCGCAGCTACCGTAAGTATTCCTTGTTCTATCATTGCATATTTTTGTCTAATTGAAATTTTAACGTTCGCTAAATCTATTGATAATGGAGTGAAGTTTTGGAATATTAAGCATGAGGTGCATTAATTGTATTTGTGGTAATGGTGTATTTTATTTACGAACCGTATAATGACGTATACATGTAACGTACTTATATTATTGTAATAAAAATGTTGCAATATGAATTTACACTTCACAAATCTTTACTTTTCTTCCGCTAATTTCAAATATAATGCCGGCCCTCAATCGGGTATAAAAACCGGTAATAAATAAAAAAGTTTGTAGTTGGCTGCCGAATTAACTTTTGGACAAAATTTTTATGGTAAGGGAAAAACTAATTTAACATTTTGAATCCAGAACTTGGTTATTAGAAGGACATTATTTACATATTCGATGACTTTTTTTGTAAGTATGTTTTTCCAATACCTAATATGCTTTTATACGGAACTACACTTATTAACAAAAACAGCTTGGTAGAGATAGCGGCAATTAAATTCCAGTCATCCAATCCCATTGGTTTCGATGACGATAGTGAAAAGTGAAACACAATATCCACTTGTCCTACTAGACTAGATAAACAGACCAAATTAATTAAGGTTTACTCTGATAAAGTGGGATACTACATGGACAATTATTTAAAAGATTTAAAAGATTGTGAATGGGGATTAAGAATGAATGAGTAACTTGTCAAATGTCTTCTTTATGCCGATGAGCAAGTAATACTTGCGTCATCAGCAGAAGAGTTGCAGGCGATGGTAACTATTATGCATGGTGCTTTTGAGAGTAAAGGAATGAAAATAAATGTAAGCAAGACGAAAGTAATGGTATTTGAAAAGGAAGAGTGCGTGACGATGTGTAATATTATGATTGATGGAGAAAAAGTGGAGCAAGTGAAAGAGTTTGTATATTTGGGTACTTTGTTTACAAGGGATGGTAAACATGAGGGAGATATTGAAAGGAGAACGATTGCGGGAAACAAAGTGAATGGAGCTGTACGCGCTTTTATGAACAGTCGAAATGTTTCCGAAAAGGCACGTTTGGCTGTTCATAGAGGACTATTAGTGCCCACACTTATGTATGGAAGTAAAAGTTGGGTATGGCAAAAGAAGCATGAGAGTAGAATAAATGCTGTAGAAATGAGACCGCTGAGAAATATATGTGGTGTGACTCTAAAAGATAGAATAAGGAATAGTGTGATTAGAGAGAGATGCGGCATGAAAGTGGATATAGTGACAAGAACAGAAAAGGGTATGTTAAGCTGGTTTGGGCATGTAGAAAGAATGGACGAGGAAAGACTGACTAAGAAAGTTTATAAGGCTAGTGTGATTGAAACAGGCGCAAGAGGAAGACCTAGGTGAACGTTTCTTGATCAGATCAGAGGCGTTCTAGACAAAGGCCAGGTTACGAGCACCTTGAACCGACGGGCGTGTATGAGGAATGTGATGAAAGTGAATGAAGCCAGAGAAGTGTTAGGATCGTAGCAAATGGAAATCCGTAGTCTCTGCCTACCCCGCTGGGAAACAGGCGTCAATCTATGTAATCTACTTTTGACTCTTAATGTGACGTTAAGGGCCTTAATAATTATTTGCCCAAATAGCACTTTATATTTAAGTAAGTTATAATCTTGCTAGCTCACTGTTTGCATAGTGTAGTCTTAATTTAGCGACTTTCATGCCAGATGATTGCGTCTAAAAGAACTCTTATGATTATTTCTATGGAAGTAAATGCTGCTACTCCTTCAACAATAGGGTAGTTGCTTATGTTTAATTTTCTACATTATTTTAAAAACAAGAGCATATAGGAATGGTACATAAATCTTTTGGTGAAAACAGTAGGTATCAAAATAGGTATTTTATATTTGAATATAACAAACAGTGCAGTCAGTCGTAATGGGAATGTCTCACTATCTCCCTCGCACAGTGCGATTACGTAGCGATTACGTCATAGTTTGTATAATATTACCCGTACCAACTGATTTGAAGCGCTTGTATCTTACTTATATGGGTGTATTCCTTCCATCTATGCCATATTTCTACGTGTAACATCGCGGGTATGGTGAACACCAAATAAAAAGCAATGTAAATTCAATAGTTTTATTTTGCGGAACTGATAAAGCTTTTTATGATTCTGAGTACCTATTAAGAATTAATTAAATATGGTGAAAAGTAAACATAAAGACTTGTTTTATCATAAACTATATGATAACTCGGTTAAAAACAAAGTATTATTTCAATAGTTTGTACAATGCCACGCAATAATAACACCGCATGACTAATGTAAATTAAATAATACAAAGCATCAATTAGGTTTACTTGTCAAATAAATAAACAGCATAGATACCTATGTTTTCAATTTAAATACAGATGAAATTCTTTTGAGTAGGTATAGTTAATTAATTAGGTATTAATACTAAATCAGAATAAATAATATATTGATGATGTAGTTTTTAAACAGGACTTTTAGAATTATATCGCCTATTTTATATACTAAACTAAATAGTAGGTACCTAGTTTACGGCTGAAAATTTAAGTATACATTCTAAAAGATGAATTGTCGTGTATATAGGTGCAGTTGTAGTAAAGACTATTACGACTTCTGCATTTGATTGTATATTTATTTAAATTATTCTTTCTTCTCCCTAGCCTTTATTATTCCCAAGTTACTTGGGGTCGGCTTTTCTAGTCTAACCGGATTTGACTGGATATCAGTTTTTACACGGAGCGGCTGCCACCTGACCTCCGCAACCCGAAGGCTAAAGTTACACTCAGGCTAGACCAGTGTCAGGATATTAGAGGGTACTGACTTTCCCAATAACGACTGCCATAAATGTGCACGGCAGCCAGGACCGATGGCTTAACGTGTTCTCCAAGGCACGGAGCAGGCGATAATTGTCAACCAATACGCACATAATTTCGAAAAGTCTTATTTCCGTAAGTCAGAGGTGCGCGACGTGGGTTCGAACCCGAGATCCTCTGCATTGCAGTCTGTTGGTCTCCCCACTGAGCTATTGCTGCTATATATTTAAATTATTCGTTGAGCAACTAAAATAATGAACTAAGTTTAAACATCATATAACACTGTAAGTAGTAAGCCCGATTGATGAATAATTGACCAATCATATGATTGGGACAATTTCTTGCTCTCTGATTGATCAGATTAATTAATAACGGGACACTTATAGGACATGAATGTGAATCACAACAGAGTGCAATAACGTATGCGTAACGAAACAGACGTTTGTTCTAGAGGCCAAGAACAGTACCTTTTGGTAGGTACCTACCTATTCAAACAATTAAAAATAGACTCCGACAATAATTTGTCTGCACGCATCCAAACATATTATTGTCAAACAAAAGCTGTCTAAAAGTCCTGATAAAAAAACTTGTATAATCTCCTTTACTTTTGATTGGTTGTTATTTAGTTTCATTGTTGCGCCAAAACTAAGTGTCCAGATTTATCCAACGTGAAAATTGGACGGACTCGACTCCTCCTGTGAACAAAAATGTATTATTATAAATAACGTGCAAGATATTTTCCTTTTGGAGCACTTCGGTGTTACTTTCTACAATGGCATCACCCACTATTGCTAGTTTACCACTTGTTCTAAAGCGTGGGAAATCAATCAATCTAATTCGCAACCCCTGAAGTTACCTACACCAAAATTAAAAAAAAAAGTTCTGGCTGCGTACAACTTTAAATGTATAGACTTTGGATTGAATTGATTATTAATTTCAATCGTTAGATATTAGTAGTAGTATGGCTATTTCAAAGCTATAAGCTTTGAAATATGAGAATATTCTCAAGTATTGGTGTTTTGTGCCTATTGAAAATCAATGAGAAATAATTTTGGAATTTAGTTTATATCTGGTATATGATCTTTGAATATATACATTAATTTTTGTCTTAAGACATAGTTGTCTAAATTACGTTTGTAACTGTTAACTACTAAACATGTGGCATGAACGTTTACTGAATCCAACGAAATACTAATACTCTTTTTTTTAATAACTGTGCACAAACTATCGGTCTGTATGATTTCATTTATGGTCGTAGTGTACAAGAAAGTTAAATATGGTAAAATATATTAAAGCCGTTTTAAAAAAAAAACATCTCAGGTTAGGTTAGGTTAGGATAGATAGTCTAAACATTGTCGATTGCGGTTTTGTCGAGGAACACTGTGGTAGGTTTAGTCTGTATTCCAGGAGGTCCTTTATCATTTCAACATCTTTCTTTTACCCCGGTGAGTCCGACATAACCCCTCCGCCCGCCCCCACGGAGGGGTACGCTTCAAAGCATTACGCCACGTAAAAAAAAAAGAATATACATTCTGGGTTTATTGGTTTTAATACAGAAGAAAAACTGCATTACCTTAGCTTGGCGCTCTTCTTCCTCGTTCCATCAGCGATAGCAACAGCGTGAGCCACGACTGGACCATCATCTGTCACGTCCTGAGAAAATAAATACCTATCCTTGAAAACTACCATCCATGACAGTGACGATATAATAAAGTTACAAGTTGGCTACCAAAGATTAATTTTATCAAACCGAAGAAATCAAATAACTTAAATAATTAATACTTCTTCCTTTTTCTATGAAAGGCAAATTCCACAATAAAAATAATACCTGTTTCGCGGAGAAGTTTACATTTAACCACCTGCAGATTGCAACATACCAACTCCAATACATTCATCGATCACACAATATGACTGTACTTTAGGTGAAATAAGCTAAGTGATAAAAAAAAAAAGCAATCGGAGATGTGTGAAAAAATATTCCCGTTCCTCCTACCAATCGGGAGTTCCGATCGGAGGACGGTAAACCCTATTTTTGTCCACAGCACTTGGCATAGTGGTAAAAGAAAGATAACCACTTATGATTGACTAACTATATGTTGACTGGCAATTATATAGGTAGATGATCTTTTTATATAAGCTAATATGAAGTACCTCAACTGGTGATTCCGTAGTAGTGGCTGGTGCTGCAGTAGCCTGAACTCTGGGCACAGGGAACGGAGCACCATACTGCGAGTAAACACGGGGCTGAGTTCTGAAACAAAATAATAATATCAGACCCTGTATTAAACTATCCCACAGCTGGGCACGCGCTTTTTCTGTGTGAGAAGGGTTAGGCTATAGATCACCACGCTGACCTAGTGCGGGTTGGCAGACTTCATATATCTTCAAGAACATTATTCAGAATATTTTTAGGCATGCAAGTTTTCTCATGATGTTTTCATCCACCGTTGAAGCGAGCGATAGTGAACTATTTAGTACGCAGATAAAAATGTCAGAAGCGCGCCGTGGGATCGAACTCGAGACGTCTGCGTGACAATCCAACGGTCTCGAACTAGGCTATCGTTGTTAGAATATATTATATAAATGCTAAAATATTATATTTATAAAATAGCGATAGTACATAATTAAGTACCTAGCTGTTGCCTGCTTTAACGGTGATGAAAAACATAGTAAATGACACCTGTGTCAAAGAGTCTTTATAACTTCGAAGACGTTTGCGCTGGTCCAGCATAGAGCTGGGTCATAGGTACCTAACCATTCCCAAACCAAGAAAAGTATGGTTAGGTTACCTACGGAAAGTTCTATCTATATATGGAAAGTTTTTAGATTGTCAGTAAAATCAAACATATATAGAGTGTAACAGAAAGGTGTGGTCATATTTAAGCACCCTATAGTATAGCTCCTGTACAATGGAAAACCGTCAAACAAATAAATCTGTATACCACTAACTATTATATCCACTAAGATATAAAATTTTCTTTTTATCGATTTATCTATCAATATCAGCACATTTAAGTCGATATTTAAACATTATTAACGGCTGATTGTGACCTCTTTAAATCCGACTGGTCCCTTTTTATTAATGATGTAAACCGTTTTTTCTCTGTTTAAATACCTAATAAATAAATAGAATGTTTGAAAATTGTCATAATATCCTCACTATAATATATATTATATATAACATTATGAATGCGAATGTGAGTTTGTTTGTTACACTTTCACACTTTAACTACGCAATCAAAAACAGTACTTTTTCTGGATAAAATCTATGTCATTTAGGTACTGTTCTCCTGACAATATGCATGCAAAATTTCATTATGATCCGTCGAGTAGTTAAGGTGTGAAAGCGTATCAAACAAACAGACTTTCGCATTTATTATATTAGCTAGGACGAGTTAGGATACCTACTACATTTATTCTAAGTTCAACCTCGTCGTTTCATTCTACAAACGTTATCTCATCTCTCAGATTTTTGCGTATGAATATGCGCTCACCTTAAACCTTCAGCCAAGATTCCAACGCGAAGGCTTCAACTCATTTAAATGTACAGACTGTATTAAATTAAAATACATCAATATTCATAACAAAATAGGGTAATGTCACCACGGTATTGTACACGCGGAATTTGCATTTACTATCGCGATACGTGACCGACAATAAGGTCAGATGCGCACGATGCGATTTTTAGTCGCAAGGCCGTTTATTGGCACTCTCGCTTTCATTATACATATATATAGATTCATTAGGTATGGTAATAGTATCGTAAATTTAACCAAATAATATATGTATGTACACATATACACATATATTATGTTTATTCAAATTTTATATTGCGTAATTTGGTTTTTTATGAAACATTCCAATTCTAAAAACAGTTTATTATGTTCGTCAATATCGGTCATTAAAGATTTTTATTTGTCTCGGGTAGGCTGTCAATAATTTCGGACATCTATACTTATTATAAAAAGATTTATCTTTATTAAAATCCATGATATTTTATCAAATTTTGAAAGTATAATATTGTCTTCTGTTTACGCGAATATTATTCATTGAAATTAAACTACTATATACGGATTTTATCGCGTTGTTTATTTGTACACTATATTACATAATTTTGAAAATGTTGTTACACTACTATTACTATTAAAGTTCACTAATTTTTAAACTAATTATATTATTATCAAAACTATTTAGATTTGATTTAATTTTACACTTTCCCCGACGTTTCGGTTGCTTTTCAGCAGCCATGGTCACGGGGAGACTGTAATATAGTGTACAAATAAACAACGCGATAAAATCCGTATATAGTAGTTTAATTTCAATAAATTTTGAAAGTTTTACTTTAGTGATGGTATTTTCTGTATGATCTCAAAGTATGATCACACCTGTCTATTTATTGCACCTATAGCACCTATATTAATTATTCATTAAGTAATTATATAATAAGTTTTATCTTGCCCATAAATCGAAATTCTTTCCTTTCACCCCAGTTTTCTAGTCACCCTAGTCCATGGCTGGCGAGTGAAGTCTCGTTTGTGCCTGGTATATGATACTGTATCGATTATAACCTTTTCGAATTAACTATAAAGCGTACGTAATCCGATTTGTCAAACTAACTATAAAAGTATGCTTGGAGTACGAAACCTGGCCTTAAAAACGGAAATGTCATTTGGTAAGTTGTCAAAGAATGTGTTTCGATCCTTATAAGAAGTAGGAGAGCAAAATAAATAATTATTTTGTCAACCCAGTAAATAATAAATCATAATAAACCATTAATTACAAGGACTGTAATAATTAAGAATAATCATTATCTACTAATTCAATACACGTCATAGTACATTATTCCCAAACCTAGACACTATGCAATAAACTCACGTATCGATCAATTCGTTTGCATTTGCCCTTATTAAGACAAAATTAAAATTCTGAAGAAGTCTTCACACTCACCTTGTACCAAAGGCTGTAGCGACTGCAGTAGCCGTAGTACCTTCATCCTGGCCTTCCTCCTCTTGATCTTGAGGTTCTTCTAAATCATTGCCTTGCTGGTTAGCATCCAGCCCACTCTGGAGAGCATCGGGACCCTGGTTTTGAGGCTGGAACTGGTTACGCTGTTGAAATTGCTCTTGCTGCTGTTGAAATTGAATCTGTTGTTGCTGGAATTGGTTTTGGAACTGGGACAAGTCCTGGCCAGGATAGCCGGCTAATTGAGCTTGGATGTAAGCAGGCTGGGGCTGAACGGGTTGTGGAGCTAAAAATGGTGATTGATATAACTGGGGTTGGTAGGCACTCTGATCAATGTTTTCGGCGTCTTGGTTGTCTGGTTGCGGTTGGAATCGGCCTGGCTGAGGCTGGAATTGCGCTGGCTGTGGTTGAAATTGACCTGGTTGAGGCTGGAATTGAGCCGGCTGAGGCTGGAATTGCGCTGGTTGAGGTTGGAATTGAGCTGCTTGCGGCTGGAATTGAGCTGGTTGCGGCTGGAATTGAGCAGGTTGCGGCTGAAATTGCGCTGGTTGCGGCTGGAATTGCGCTGGTTGTAAGTTTACTTGAGGTTGTAAAGCTACAGGTTGAGTAGCATACTGGGGAAGAGGCTGTAACTGAAATTGAGGCTGTGGTTGCGCTTGAGGCTGCACTTGTAATTCTGGTTGGTAGTTCACTGGCTGATATTGAACCGCGGGCTCAGCATTGGGCGGTCCGTAAAGATTCTGAGGCTGAACGGCAACTTGTTCAGTCTGGAATTGCGGCTGTTGGTACGCAGTAACCGGCTGCAGTTGAGGCACTGCCTGTGGCTGCTCAGCTATCAACAGAGCTGGATTCTGGTAGCCTTGTTCAGCATTTTGCTGTTGAAGCTTCTGCTGAGCTATGATTGAAGGCAAAGCCGCGAAATGGGTCTGAGCATCAAAGCCGGCTACTTGTTTTTGAGATTGCTTTGGCTGGAGGTACAATGGTGCTTTGAGCTGTCCAAACTGCAGGGGGACAAACTGCGGCTGCAGTTGTAATTGGGCTAGCGAACTCAAGAACAGCTCTCCGGGGTACTCCTGTATTTTCTGCGCACTAACTTCTACGGATACCTTTTCCTTCTTATTAGAATCTTCAACGGTTTCTCCTTCATTTAGACTCAACTCTGTCGTAGAAGCTACTGTGGTAGCTTCAGGAGTGGTACTTGCTTCTGTAGTGGGTGGTGTAGTTCTTACAAAAACACCAGGGGCTTCAGGTCTTGGTAGCCGGTTAGCATTAATCTGAGCGTCCAGCTGTCTCTGCCTCTCGAACTCACGGTAATTGGCTTGCTGTTGCTGGTACTAAAAATAAGAAATACGTTTTTATTCTACGCCAACCGAGATTGATTTGAACTTAAATTATGACTTAGTGTCGTAGTGGTTCGAGTGACCGCCTCACCACTGTCCTAGCCGAGTGTTGTGGGTTCAATCCCCACACGGGACTAATATTTGTATTTGTGAATACAAATAGATTTTCCTAGTCTGGGCGTTCTTTCTGTCCGTTGTTTGAATGTTTGTAAAGTTCCCCGCGAGACAGAAGTTATTACAGTTAGTACAGTGCGGGATCTGCCCTTTTAATAAAAAAGAATATGTATATATTATATATGTATTATTATTTTAGTGTTATATACATTATCTGTGTTGAAAATATAGTCCTCAGAAAGCCCTTACATAAAAAGCAAAAAAACATGCGGGGCAGTCTTTGGGGACTGCCAGCAGAAGTGAAAACTAAGTAACTTGTGAATTGTATCGTCGAGCTATTAGATTATTATTTTAAGTTTTGAATGCGTTCGGGGACGGTGTCGCGAGTTCCATGATTTTTGTTCACCCAAAAAGTGCTCAAGTTTTCACTTTAATAACACTTTGACAGTGTGGGAATTTAACCCACTACACTCGACGCAATGACAATGGCGAGAAGATCACTTAAGCTACTGCGCTATCCATGAAAATAGTAATAGTGACATAAAATGGGTAATATTGTCTTCTATTTACGCGAATATTATTCATTGAAATTAAACTGCTATATACGGATTTTATCGCGTTGTTTATTTGACACTTTATTACAAAATTTTGAAAATTGTTTCACTACTACTACTTAAACTTTACTAATTTTTAAGCTAATTAAATTATTATTAAACTATTTAGATTTAATTTATTTTTACTTTTACACTTTCCCCGACGTTTCGGTTGCTTTTCAGCAGCCATGGTCACGGGGAGAGATAAAATCCGTATATAGCAGTTTAATTTCAATAAAATGGGTAAAGTATCGAAATTCTCTTACTTACTACTACTTACTACTTCGTAGCACTAACTCACCTGAATCTGCTGCAAATTTTTATCCAAGTTTCTGATATCAGACTTGAAGGCGGGACCCACATTCTGTTGTCCATTAATAGGAGATCTTTGGAAGAAAGCCACCTCCTCCCTCTGTGGTGGGAGACCTTGGACCGAGACATCTTCTTCTGGGGTGCCATATTCCACGCTGGGGATGTTAGCTGGGTTACGGGGATCCAAAGGTGGTAGGTACTGTGCCGGCTGATAAATATACAAGAGCACTTTATTAATACACACATGGGCTCAACACCGTATATGCCTGAAGGGGAAGGCAGAGGAATATTTTCTAAATCTTACATTACTCACTCTTTTAAAATAAAATATAGCCTACGTTACTAATATAGGTTTCTATTGAGGAAAGCATTTTTAAATCGATTGTTTAGTTTTTGAGTAAAATATATATAGAAAATATAAATATATATATAGTACAAAGAAATAAACAAAATATCAAATCTTTTTCCTTCACAATTTTAGTACATACTATCATATTATATGTAACAACTATCAAAAATTTCACTCTTTCTCATTCTCTTTTATAAAGTCCTTATGACTTCATTTCAGACCCTGAATGTTACCTGTTGTTGTGCCTGTCCTGCCTGTGGGAGCTCGAAAGTGGGGCCGCTAGGCTTCCAGCCGCTTGGCGCGTAGGGCGCCGGGGGCTCCGCTACCGCCCCGCTCACGAGCAACGATATCACAGCCAATAGCTCCTAGTGAAAATAATACAACATGATCAAAAGGTACATAAATAAAATGTCTCCCGAATAATTTGAAGGCAGCTGTATTACACATTTACTCCCACTTCGTCAGCTATTCTTTAGCTCTTATATTATAATGGCGAAATGACCTCTTACAAACAACAAACACACAATTAGCAAGTTTGATTGGCAAAATGGTAAGCTCTAAATAAATACACGTTAAAAATTTATAGCCACTTAATAAATTCAGAAAGGTAATAACATAAAAAATTACTTTTATTAGAAGTACAACAAACTCGACCCCGTCTGATGTCAAATTATAAACTTAGTGTCACCTTATTAATGAGCCGCCCTTGTTGTTGTTTATAAACTGGCCTAAGAGGCACAGACCCTGTGAACAGAGACCCTGTCTAATTAGAAACGTTTTAAGTAAAAAATATACAATCGAATTGGAAGCCTCGTCCTTTTTTTGATGTCGGTTGCAAAATTAAAGACGGAAAGGTTTTTGAGAACATTATAGAGGACTCTCAGACATACAGGTTCTTTAGAATAGTTTCCCTCGTCGTTAAAGCGAACGATTTATTTACTAGACACAATTTGGAAAAACGGTTAACACAATTTGGTTCGTCCCTGTGGATCGAACGCGAGACCTCTGCATGGCAAGTTATTCAATTGGCTAGTTCTTGGAAGGCCCAATAAACTAAGTAAACAATAAGTTAAGAAATATTATTTAATACACAGCGATAAAACGTTTTAAAAATTTATAAAATGATTTGTAAATTGACTATATAATCAATTTAAAAAATATTTAATTTAAATTAGTTCTTACTAATATTGTAAATGTTTGATTTTCTTCAGTCTTTTATCCACGTACTAGCAACGGAGCTGGCTAGCTTTTCATTGTGTTTTAATTGCGCTAATACTTTTTGTTTTAGTATCTCGGCACTGAAACCATGGCTAAAAACTAATAGATTTAAGTTTAGTATCATCGTTTTTCCGAAAATCATCACGCTATGTCATTGCCGCTTTCAAAAACCCCAATTTCAAAGGACCCCTAACAAAATCTGCCCGAATTAATACTCAAAAGGAATTTATTCTGTAACAGAATTAACCTTAGGGTTAATAACGGTTGGTATATCAGACCCTTATTCGACCCTTTGCTGTTCTTAGACTCGGAAATTAAAATTGAAACAATAACAAAACAACCCGCAAAGTGAGGGTTTAATTCAATAAAAAGTATTTGGGGTATAAAAGACCCGAGTATTTGTCTTTGTCCTATTGTGACTGTAAAATGTAGTGTCTGAAAGGGTTATATAATAATACTAGCTCGGTTAATTTACCCTCCCACTGCTGGGCCTCTTTTCAATATTAGAAAGATTAGGCAATAGAACAATGCGACTTGGCAGTCCTCACAAGTCTTCGATAACATTATCGATAACTCTTAGACATGCAGGTTTTCTCGCAATGCTTTATCGTTAAAGCAAGGGGTTAATATAATAATATGTAATCCTAACTAATATTATAAATGCGAATTTGAGTTTGTTTGTTACTCTTTCAAGCCTAAACTACTCAATCGACTATCATGAAATTAAAAAAATAGATACATTTCATCCAAAAAAAAAGTACTGTTCCCGAAGGATTGCAATTTATTGACAAAATCTGAAAGCTGCAGGCAAAATCTAGTTTTACTATAATAACTTTGAAAATTAAGAGATGCGCGTCGTAGAATTGAACCTGGGACGAAACCGATCATCACTAGGCTTTTGCTGCTATCTAAGAGTTGAAATAACGTGTAACAAAAAAACAGCCATCATAATAATATATTTCGTAACCGTTACCCATTGTCTTTTTATTATTACACATCACATTAAAAGTTCATTACACGAAAATAAATAATATGCATATAGCATAACATAAAAAGAGTTCGATAGAGTAGTTAGTAAGATAAAGTGTGCCCCAGAATGTTTTTCGTTTTTGAATTGACCGTTACGCGCCAACTACAGATAGCAGGGAAAGGGGAGTGGTCTCGAATCCTTTCACGGGACCGCAGCGCGCATTAAGTCGCCGAGGAGACATCAACTGGCCACCGAGGAGTCCAGATTTAACACCTTCTAACTTTTCCTGTGGGGCTACCAAAAAACTAAGGTTTATAACCCATTGCCACCCAATCTAAATGTATTGAGCACATGTAAGAGCACTCCTAAAAGTAGCTACACATCGACCTTTTCGCTACCCCACATGCCTTTTGTATCAAAATTCTAAAGTACTAACAGTCCGGCAGCTTTTTATAATGCACAATGTACTCAAACAACATACTACTCTTGATTATAACCCGGGACTTACTAACACTAAACGACGGAAAGATATCGTTTGTACTACTCAGTCTCAATCTAAGTATATTTTTACCAATAGGTCTTTCGCATTTTTAGGTTCTTTTCTTTATAATAATATAAACAAAATAACTGCGCTTTATGACAAAAATTATGCTAACACTAAGCAATTAGTTCAACAATATTTACAAACCTTGAACTACGATCAAACAGAAAATTTGATGACTGTTGTTCAATAAGTGTTACGCAATGAAATAACTCTCTAAGTCGTCATAGTTTTCACTTAGTTTATAATATAATTCGTAAGTTTTTATATACAAAGAATAATGTTTTATAAGTATTGTTTTAGAATTTATATCTTTTTACCCTAGTACAGGCACCCCTTAAATATTACCTTTACAATGTAACCTAAGCTCTGTATCAATTTGTACCAATTTAAGTTAAATAAATGATTATTATTATTATTATTATTATTGAAGCAAAGAATCACGGAAAATCATTAATGCTATTCCAAGAGCGATGCTACAGCGAGTAATTAAAAATTTTAGCGCCAGGCTAAATGAGTGTGAACAACTGAATGGTGCTCATTTGCAAACGGTTGTTTTTCATAAATAAAGTTTAAGAACTGCTCGTTCATTTAACAATAAATAAAACGTGTTTGAACTAATGCTGTTTTTTTTTTTAATATCGAAATCGAAAATCATTCTGAAACATCCATTACTATAAGATGTTAGCAATAAGCATATAATCACGCACTGTTGTTATATATAAACTCATTAAATCAATAGACAGCAGACATTCGCCTGAGGTCTAACTAAGACAAAACCTGTCTCATTTTCTGGACTCAACACCATACCCTCTTGTTAATAGAAAGCTACATATATATACAAGAATAACATTATTTATACTACTACATACTACTTGGGTAACCAGTACTTATGTATTCTTGAGGCAGACTATATTATGTACTTATTGCATTATGGTATATACTGTATGTGCGCCTTGAAGTCATTACAACATGGCATAAAAATTACAACGCGTCTGACTTGCTCGCAAAGAATGATCGAAGAGAACTAAGCACTTACTTGAACAGTTTTTATTTTACTAAATCGAAGTAAATATCTAGGAAATCTTAGGAGAATAGTTCTTAAATAGTATTATATTTATAGAAATTCCGGTAGGCAGAGTGTATTACACCATCTTTCTGCTAGCTGTTTCTAGGTTCAGCGTGATACGTAAAAAGCCTTAATCTCTACTTAACCCGCAGTGAAATCTGATCCCATAACAAAGGTTTACTTCTTCTCTCTTAGCCTTTATTATTCCCAAGTCACTAGGGGTCGGCTTTTCTGGTCTAACCGGATTCGACTGGATATCAGTTTTTACACGGAGCGGCTGTCACCTGACCTCCGCAACCCGAAGGCTAACGATACCCTAAGGCTAGACCAGTGTCAGAATATTAGAGGGTACTGACTTTCCCAATAACGACTGCCATAGATGTTCATGGCAGCCGGGACCAACGGCTTAACGTGCTCTCCGAGGCACGGAGCAGGCGATAATTGTCAATTAATACGCACATAATTTTGAAAAGTCATATAACTTCCGAAAGTCAGAGGTGCGCGACGTGGGTTCGAACCCGAGACCCTCTGCATTGCAGTCTGTTGGTCTCCCCACTGAGCTATCGCTGCTAATGCATAACAAAGGTTTACTACAAGAACTAAATAACATTTTCCTAGAAGTTCTAGACTACAAAATTTTAAATAATACAAAATATACTTTGTTCTTATATAAAGATTACTTGCAATTTAAGCTGCAAATGATTAGTATTATTGTTAGTCCAACTACTTAGCTAGTCTGCTTATACCAGCTTATGTTACAAGTGAATTAACGTCGGAAGTGCAATGAATCTAATCGAATCCCTCAATCACAAGTCCAATGCAAAGACTGCCCGGATGGCGTAGTGGTTTAAGTGGTCGCCCCACCACTGCCACTGCACCAAGTGATGTGGGTTCGAATCCCACACGGGACAAAAAATTATGTGGTCCACATGAGTCATGAATTTTCATATACACGTTGGCAGTGGTATAGATAAGGACATAAGGTTCATCCAGACAAAGTTACCAAAGGATAGAAATATATTTGCAAAATCTAATATAAAATAACTCTAAAAATTAGGTTCTTCTATCTGTAAGCCACGATTGAACTGCTAAACTAACGTTAATATTCTTACTTCCTACTTTATTTTAAAATAAAGCTAGCTAGCTAAACCCGACCATAGTCTGACATTTTTAATTTATTTTGCCCGTAGCATAAAAAACACTCTTACATAGAAATGCAACGTTGTGTAAACATTTCAAGTTAATCAATCTACTACTTCTCACGTTGAGATGTTAAAAAAATATTGTAACTGTTTTACAGAAATATATACTGTTTACTTCTATTTAAAATATTCTTCTATGTAAGCTATTTAAATTATCACTACGTAATATAAAATTAAGTCCCTCGCCGCGTCTGTCTGTCTGTTCGCGATAAACTTAAAAACTACTGAACGGATTTTCATTCGAATTTCACTGATAGACTGAGTGATTCATAAAGAATGTTTAAGTGTATATATTGTTAAGGTTTTGTACTACCCGTTTGAAGTCGGGGCTGATATGGAAATACTTTTAGACCAAACAAAAGATATAACAATATTTTTGTTATAAAATCGTGAACAGAACCGCGTTTAACCTGCTAGTATTACATATCATAAAAACCACAATAGTATTATATCACAACACCAATAAAAAAAATCTATATATTTTTAATGCCGCACACTACACAAACACATAAACAAACACTTAAATAATAAAAAACGTGTGATCACCTTCATTTTAGTTGTGTTTCGTACATCAAGTGCGCAGGCGCAATGCTTTTATAGACAATAGTGATGCGCATTGTAATGCTGCGTGCGCGCATATCGACCTTAAGTGTTAGGGCTGCTGCTTAATATATGCATGCCAAGAGGGCATACTTATTATACATATTATGTATGTTCGTAGACTGTATTAGCAACCCTAGACAGCTTGTAGTCAGTCTTTTGCGACGATAGGTCAGTAATTTAAGTAGTCAACGTGTCACTGCTAGGTTCGAATCACATACGGTACAAACATGCTTGTAATGCAATATGAGCTTTCTTTACAAGTTATAAAAACCAAGACTGTCACTATCCTTGTCGTGAAGTTTGTGTTTATACTAGCAAATGGTTCTATGAAGTCGGTTTCGATTTCCAGTTAGTCATCTGTCGAATTATAGAAATTATTATAGCAAGTTTTCGGATAAAAAGGGCGATATTTTATGAAATTTTATTGAATACTAGCTGACCCGCGCAACTTTGTCTGCGTCACATAAGAGAATTTTCCCTAGCTTTGCAACATTTTTAATTGATGCTCTGCTCCTATTGGTCGTAGCGTGATGTTACATAGCCTTCATCGATAAATGGGCTATCCAAAACTAAAATAGTTTTCAATTCGAACCGGTAGTTCCTGAGATTAGCGCGTTCAACCAAACAAACAAACAAACTCTTCAGCTGTATAATATTTTATTTAATATACCAATTCACACGTCGTTAGTATATCCCTGGAGAGGTGGTCGGAGGTGTAAAACAACCACATTTTGCACAGCTTTGTTTAAGACCCGTAATAGGATACAAACTTTCACATTTAACATACTAGTTGTTTCAGCGATTCATTACATTTTTAATGTATGAAATGAAATTTCATCAAAATCCATTAAACATTTCAGACATGGTTCTGATTGAAACACAAACTTTCTTCTTTTTTAAATAAAGCCCGCAGTAAGGATTTTAGTTATCTGTATCGCGGGGGACTTCACATAAATTCAATCATCGGACAAAAGAACACCACTACACTTTGAGCAACTACGTAATATGAAACTTGTTTATCAACTGTCTATAAAAAAGTCAGCAATGGGGTCCATGTCTAGCAGAAGGCTCGGCACGGGCCCCATGGCTGTCTTTTCAAACTAAGGTCCGTGTCCAGCAACGGGACAGTTTATTTAGTTTTATAATACGCAGATAACTTCGAAAAGTCTGAGGTGCCTTGGTCTCGAATTATAGACCTCTGCGAGGCAGTCCAATGGTTTTCAGCAACTATATGTGAATTAACTCGTGTCAAAATCAAGCCGACTACACTCAATGCTCTGACGATGTCGGTTAAACTACTGAGCCATCCGAGTCTGTTAGTAATATTTAACAGAATTATTTAGATAAAATTATATGCTTACTGCCTGTCTAAAAGTGTACAACTACTAACAATAATAACAGGGGTGATATTTCTTAATCTGTGACTATAGATTTTCACTTTGGTCATTTTACCTGGGCTAGTCTAAAGAACTGCTTTCTGAAATATATTTTTTGGTGAATAATTTTTGTCGGTGTCTGGTAATATGTAGAGAATTCTTACTTCCCATCAATATTATTAGGTAATGTAAAAGTTTGTAAAGATGTTTGGATGTTATTACTTAATTACGCGTGAACCATTGAACGAGTTTTTAGTGACTGTGGGTAATGTGATCGGAATAAAGTCATATGTTTAAATTCAGAATGTAATGTATGTGTGTGTAAAGTTTTATTCGAATACGCTAAACAGTTTATTGAAACTCCACGGAAGGCGTAGTAGTTCAAGTTAAGTTTTCACGTCGCCACAGCTCCGAGTGATGTGGATTCGAAACTCATACGAGACAAAAAAAAAGTGTGATTTATAAGTGGTTGTGCCGAGTCTGGATGTTCTTTGTGTCCGTTGTTTAAATGTTTCTAAAGCCCCCGCGATACAAGAACTATTCCTAGTGCGGGAGATATGATAATAATTCACCTTTACTTATATCTCAGGGTATTGAAGGAATGAGTATATGTACAATGTATAAACTTAAATATTTATGAAGATGACAAAGACCGTTTACCGATAAGACTAATGCTTCCATGTGATGGGAATCTTATTGTTTCACAAAATACGTTAAAAAATCCAATTGTTTGTCAATTAATTTACTATGCAAATAATGCGCTGTTCTTACTTATTGATATTCATGTTAGAAAGGTAAAAGTGGCAAGTGGGAAGAAGGTACACAATCTTATGACCTTGGAAATTTGTTTGACATTAAAAGCTTTTTTGCACCACGGTGGGTAGCACATGGGGTGGAACTAGTAGCGGTTATCGTAAGTTGAAACCTATGCGAGCTAGAAATACTAAGGGTCCTCCTTTTCGGCGGGGTCGCGACCGCATGCGAAAGTGATTCGCGTGGCCCCGTCGATAGTGGTTTTGTCGAGGAACACCGTGGTAGGTTTAGTCGGTATTCCGGGAGGTACATTTTCTTCTTAACATCTTTCTTTTACCCCGGCGAGTCCGACATAACCCCTCCGCCCGCCCCCGCGGAGGGGTACGCGTCACGCATTCCACCACGTAAAAAAAAAAAAAAAAGGGTCCCCCTTTCCCCAATCCATAGGTATATTTGTTTAGTGGCCTGTCGTTTCATACGGCGCCCGGCGGGCCGAAACCTCACTGGGGTCGCGATTGCATGTGAAAGTGATTCGCGCGGCCTTGCCGACTCTGGTTATGTCGAGGAACACCGTGGTAGGTTTAGTCGGTATTACCGGGACATCGTTTTCCCAATGAGTCCGACATAACTTCTCCGTAATTGCCCCGCGGAGTGTGCGTCAATGCATTCCCCCACTGACCACGGTTATTTTAGCCAGTTCCTGCGTCGCATGGGCAAGACAGGAGACGCCCGGACGTCATCACTGCGGCGACTGCCGCGATGTTTTTGTGAACACGGCGTTACACACATTAGCGGATTGCCCCGCTTGGGCTTAGAAGCACCGTGAGTTGGCCGTGGTAATCGGTATGGTTTCCCTCTCGCTCCCGGCTGTGGTCTTGGAACTCCTTCGCCTCCATCTGCCAGGAATTCATTTGCATTAAGGAGGCGGCGAAGCGGAAGAGGGAGTGTTTGAACCTTGTTCCCAATCGCAGAACCGGACGCCGGAGGGCGCGAGACGATCTGCAGGTATCATAAGTACCTTGGGGTGGTAGGCTTCGTAGGCCTGCTCACCATCTGATCAGCTCCAGATCCGGAAGGTAGTGTGCGTATTCCCACGCGCGCCTCTCTATTGCTATGCTTTTGTCTCTCGACAAGGGGACAAGTAGAGCATAAAGTAGATTTTGTTTTTGGTTAGGTTAGTATTGCATAGAGGCCCGTTGCTTCATATGGCGGGCTGAAACCTCGGCGGTGTCGCGTTTCGCATATGAAAATGGTTCGCGTGGCTCCGCTGACTCTTGTAACGTTGAGGAACACCACATAACCTCGCCGTCGTCCCGCAGGGAGGTATGCGTCAATGCATATGTTTGCAGGATTGCCGAATACAGATGTATAAATGAGCGAATATTGTAATTTTTGAAGGTTAATATTCTTTATAAAAATTCTTTTATGCAAAACAATAAAGCATAAGAACATGGCGATGGTAGATTTAGATAACATCTTAATTATTTCTCCGATGGTCGTTGTAATCAGAAAAATACGTTTGTGTGTACGAAACGCTGGGCGCTTTCCCCTTTAATCATATCCGAGGTATCTTAACTGATATTATAAGTGTGAATTTGAGTTTGTTGGTTTGTTTGCTATGCCTTCACGCGTTAACTACTCGACATTATATCCAAAAAAGTACTGTTCCCAAGGGATGAAAATTAATTGATATAATCTACATTAATGCGACCAATGCTGCGGGCAAAATTTAGTTAAAATTATACGGGGTTATTTCTACGTGAAGTTGAACATTATAAAATATCGACTTCCTATATTTGGCAACACTCGCTGCAATGATATTGTTTAATCTTTAACGGTGCCAGCTTCAAGCCAAAGGCGAGTTGGCACTGCTTGCAATATGTCAATACATTCAATACCTGCGATTGAATTACCTCATACTAAATTTTCGCAATTCTACTAATACATATATATTCATGGGGTTTTCAAACAGGCAATATTTTGCATTGATGTGCCTGCAATGTCTTCAAGTATATCCAAACCATCTCATAGAAGTTTGATTGCGCCGGCCATTACAAACAAAATTCTTTGGATAAGAATACTTTTTTTTTACGTGTAGGTATTCTATAATATGTATAGACTGCACGGATGGTGTGGTTTAATTGGTCGCCTCACACTGCCACTGCGCCGAGTGTTGTGGGTTGGAATCCCACACAGGACAAAACTTTGCGTGATCCACAAATGGTTGTTCCGAGTCTGGGTATTCTTTGTGTCCGTTGCTTGAATGTTTGTAAAGTACCCCGTGACACAGGAGTTACATGTACAAGAATAGAATTAACAAAAAGGAAAATGGCTGATGCCAGTATATTACAGAAAAATAATGGCGGTTTACAAGCCCTAGCCTTAAGATTGAAGACCTTTTCGCGAAACTCCAATTTCAGTCATAGTCTTAACCATGAAACTTACAAGAAGTTTATATCATCGATATAAAAAATGTTGAAATTATTGTTCATAAAATTACAATAATACCAACTGGCCTAACGATAATTAGGGTTTAGAGAACCTTAATGACTAATTATATTTACAGAACGATCACCGATCCGGTGACCCGGTGCCTTACCTCCACTACACCTTTACGCATGCCATTTCACCACTAGACCAACCAAATACTTAATCCAATCACCATATTTAGGCCATTACGTTCATTGTCAATCCCAACAACCACAATCGGTAATTACTACGTATAAAATATTACATAACAACAAGAAGAATTGTGTCAAATAAGTAACAGACAAACATACAGACGTACGGAACGTGTTTCACATCATAAAGGGTTTTTAATTCGCTTGCGGAATACCAATCGCTTTATGTCGTGTCATCGGTAGAAGGGATTGTACGCATGCCCAAAGATTTTAGTGATTTATATCATAGATCGCACGGATAAAGTGTCCAAACTAAGAGCTCACACATAACATTTACATAGTAAAGAACAATCCTAACTAATATTATAAATGCGAATGCGAATTTGTTTATTTGTGCGCCAAACTACTCGACCGATCATCATGTAATTTCGCATACACGTTGTCAGGAGTATAGCAAAGAATATCAGGGTGCCGAGTGCTAATTGTTTTGACGTTAATGCGATCGACACGTTTATGACGTTCGGCGCTCCGATTGACCCGATCCAAACTCTAAACCAATCAGATAGCCAAACGCGGTAAATGTTTCGATTGCGTTAACGTAAAAACAATTCGCACTCGGCTCCCAGGTATCTTTAGTACTGTTGGAGCGAAGCCTAGGGTAGAATTTACTATTCTATAATTTTCAGTTCGAATGAGAGCGATAATATTTGTAATTCAGATACCATATTGTGTCTCTGATTACCACTTTGGGGATATACGGCTGTCATGCTGTTACATCACAGATTTATTTTCTTTTGGCAACTCAACCACGCATTATTTCAAAATATCCATGGCAAGCCAAATTAAGAGTATCGTAATCCGACAAGTGGACATAGAACAGACTATGAATGAAACAAGAGAAGTATGCGAGAATCCAACAAGAAGATATTCCTAGTCTCTGCCTATCTCTCATATTATCTCTCAGGAAAAAAGTCGTGAATGTATAAATAGTCCATTTGTTTAGTTGTCATAATACTATATTCGTTCTTTAATAAATAGAGATAATAAAAGGTTAAAGACAATATAGGTATCCGTGTATTGTCTTTATAGCTACCAGTATGGTATAATTGGTGACTGCACGTATGGCGTAGTGGTTTAAGTTGTCGTCTCGCTATTGCGCCGAGTGTTGTGGGTTCGATTCCCATACGAGACAAAAATTTGTGTAATCCACAAATAATTGTCCTGAGTCTGGGTATTCTTTGTGTTCGTTGCTTGAAAAGTCTGCCGCGACACAGGAATTATTCCCACTGCAGAAGTTGACTGTATAAGAAAAAAAAACCGTATGATTTAAATCTTTGGATGCCAAGCAGTCGCAGAATACGCACTCGAGTGTAAGACCCATTCTATAATATTATAATTGTGAATGTGAGTTTGTCTTTTCGTGTACAAACAGTACTGTTCTAGTACTAGTTAGTATGTTAAGCCACAATTAAATAAATTAAGGACGTAACAGGACGCAGTCGCGGGTAACAACTAGTTCTACTCTAACGTCGTTTCCACTCGATAGTTCCCTCACTATTCCTTGTAATCAATCTTCAGACCCTTCATTGTGCGCTCGCGTATTGAGGTCGGGTGCTAGTCTAATCAGATATTAGTTTTTTCGTAGAGCCACTGCCATCTGTTCGCCGCCATTGAGAGGGATTAAGAGTACTGAGTCCTTATATCTTACCCGAAAGGGGTTTTAGTGTCTAGTAATAGATACGTATTTCGTATACTTATATTAATAATATTATTAGTGTTTATAACCTGTCACACTTCTGAGCACGCGCCTTTTCCTAGTATGAGAAGGGCGTAGTCCACCACGCTGGCCAATTGCGGGTTGGCACACTTCACACAGCTGCTACAAAATTATAAAGAGCTCTCTGACAAGTAGGTTTCCTTAAGATGTTTTCGTTCATCGTTTAAGGCATCGATATTAATTTATTTGATACGCACATAACTTCGGAAATACTAGAGCGTGCCTCGAGTCAATCCTGAGATATCTGCGCGGCAGTCAAACATTTCACTACTTTGCTTAAAACATAGGTGATTTATAAAAAGACATAGTTTCAATGCAATACGCCTTACAAGAGCACTCCAAGGCTCGGCGGAGTTATAATTTTTTATACATAGTTGGTCCCGCCTGATCTCAAACGGTTACCTTACTCTGTTTTTTTATAGATTAATTTCATTATTTTTTTAGCTTTATAGTCTGCTTGCAGGCCCAAAAAAGAGAGAGGGGACCATAAATAAACAAGAAGCTATTAAAAAAAATAAACGATCGCAATAATCACCCAGCTCGGAAAAACTATTTATGGATCACACTAATTGTTGTCCCGGTGATCGAACCTGCAACACTTGGTACAGTGACGAGGCGACCCTTAAAGCACCTCGCTACCCTTGCAGTCTTTTTTTGTAATCGGACACCCATCTACGAGTTTGACGGTGGTTAAATGTTTGCTACTGCATCACAGGTCTTTCCTATTGACAGCATTCAAAGTAATGAAAATATATATAATAATATAATAATATCAGCCCTATATTAAACTGTCCCACTGCTGGGCACGGGCCTCTTCTCAGTGTGAGACGGGTTAGGCCATAGTCCACCACGCTGGCCCAGTGCGGGTTGGCAGACTTCACATATCCTTGAGAACATTATTGAGAACTCTTAGACATGCAGGTTTCCTCACGATGTTTTCCGTCACCGTTAAAGCAAGCGATAATTAACTATTTAATACGCACATAACTTCGAAAAGTCAGAGATGCGCGCCTTGGGATCGAACTCGAGACCTCTGCGTGGCAGTCCAACGGTTTCCCACTAGGCTATCGCTGCTACTATGAAAATATATATCAGCTCCAAATTCAAAGCGTTGCCAAATCATAATTTTTAAACCTGAAGAGAAAATTGTGTTCCTCTTTTCAGACATATTTATATTTCATAGAGATTTGGCAGAATTAAAGATTTAAGATTACACTGAGAAAGAGTGCAAAATTATCTAAATTATTAAAAAGTAATAACTTTAAACTTTCGAGTTGCATGATATAATTATCTTGTATACATAACGGTGTCCCGCACCAGTCGGCTTGTGACCACGGCTGGTCTAACCGAGTCGAAACGTAAAGCATTAA
Source organism: Catocala fraxini (assembly GCA_930367265.1). Taxonomy (NCBI): domain Eukaryota; kingdom Metazoa; phylum Arthropoda; class Insecta; order Lepidoptera; family Erebidae; genus Catocala; species Catocala fraxini. The sequence goes on along the minus strand of OV884049.1, from coordinate 10,842,031 downwards.
AAGGTAAACATTATGCATACTGACGTTAATACCCGTTACGTATTACAAAATATGTGTTTAATATTTCAATTCTAAAAGCGACTACTGGGCGACCACTAGCACATATAAAATTGAGTATCGCGTATTAAATACATTTTCATCAAATATGAGTGGGTTGCTGACTGATATTAGAATGTGCACTGGCTGGGTTCCAAGTGTAGCTATTGTGCTGCTTGGCGGTTGTCCTGCATTGTAAGTAGAAATAAGATGCGTTCACATGTTGGACTCTCTATTGCCATTAATATTATGAATTAAGAGAAAATGATTACAAATTTTGATTAAGATAATGGATGCACGGGAGGACGAGATGTTAAAAAGAAATCTAAAACGATCTGAAATATAAATAACTACATTTTGCTCGCGTAAATGTACGTTAGGTTACGTTAATAATAGGCTTGGCGCGCGTTATTGTAGATGTTGTCAATCAATTTCTATCCCTCGGGAACAGTAGGTACTTTTATCTGGATTAAAGGTATCCTATGTCCTTTTATGTTCTTCTGACAACGTGTATGCGAAATTTTATTATGATGGGTCAAGTAGTAAATTCGTGAAAGCGTAACGAACAAACAAACTCACTTTCGTATTTATAATAGTTTAGTTTTAGTTTGGACTTGTTAGGATGTAAGTCATGTTTATAAATTATCCTACTGCTCATGATGTTTTTAGGTGTTAACTTTAGTGACCTATACTATTATAAAACTGTAAGAAGGCTGTGTCTTTTCATTGGAAATTTTATTAGGAGAGATAATTTGGAAGCGCCTGAGCCCATTTTCTTTTTCTCATTTCTCTTTGTAGTAACATCGCGTAGAAATACTATCCGGATTTAACTATTTGTAATTGTCTTCGTATGTCGCGAGATTTAACTCGAGCAAAATCAACGATTCGCATTTGTGTGCTGGTTTTCTCAAGACATTATTGAACAAATGTATATCTAGGCTTATTAGCATATCAATATAATATACGTAAGTTATCATAAGTAAACATTCAGAGTCACAATCAGAATTATTTATTTGTTAGTCATAATCACATTATTCTTCTTCCTCAGGCTTCTAAATGTATTCAGATCCCACTTAATGTAGACGGCCCTAGTTATGGAATCTAGGACTTTGCGTCGACCAGTTACGCATGCACACAAGTTTGCATCACTGAGCCGTCCATTTATTCGTAAATTGATACTAATTTGTCTGTTTACACTCAACGCGAACCATGAATCAGATTCATAGCGGCTTACTATGCAGGGCGAGCGTTGGACACATTTGGTAATGCTGTCTTGACTGAATATTAACCAATAACGTGATACCCATTGCCTTGACAGTTTAGTGAGGACTGGGGATTTCCATACAAAACTCTTCTTATACGTACTTAATATAATACTATTTAACGGGTCTTACTCGCAATTAAGTATTTTGAAAAGTAATAAATAAGTATTGACTGCCCGACGTTTCGACCGACTTGCATCGATCGTGGTCATGGGTCCTCTCATATGCTGTGTTTTTCTAACAGCTGTACCCATTTTTAATATTAATCCATATATTGTAGAGAGCGTTTTCACAGGTTTACATGTACTATTATTAATAAATATCTATAAACTTTTATGGATATAATTTATATTTAAAATTATTTAGCTTAGTGTCTGTTCGTATTCATTGTTCAATCGCCATAAATACCTACATTAATGTTTTTTTTAATTTAAGACAAACCATTGTGGCTTAGGTATAAGCAACTATACAAAAAAACATAGATTTTAAATAGGCCATTTAAAAAATATTGATGGAATTGTTAGTATGAAAACCACAACGTTATTAATATTATTTCGTACAAAGCGGCAACTTCAAATTTAAAACCCTATTATAAGTGAAGATATCACTAAAGCATCCAGTCCTTATGAATGGTACCTTTCATTAGTTTTGGACTAGGTGTTCTTTGTATGAGTCTCTCGTCTCCGTGACAATTTTGACACCCGCCTCATTCCAATTGAATGTCAAATATTTGTGACACTATCATAATACGATATCCTTCCTCATGTATATTTTGTCTGACCACTAAGTTGTTTACCAATACAATTTTCCGAGAAACGGCCTCAGATTTAAGGAACGTGATACTCGGTGACCTTAATATTTAATGAGGTGAGTCATACCCGAAAATCCTCCTACTACTCATAAACATCTTATTAATCTGAACAAGTATCTACCTATAGTATCTACTGTATATTCCAACTGCCTCCGTGGCGCAGCGGTATTGAATGCGACTGCTGTACACGAAGTCTCGGCTTCGAATCCCGGGTCGGGCACACATAAAAGTTATTGGGATTTTCTTTTAAGAAATCTCAATCGCAGGCCGGAGTTAGGAAGCTGGCGGTGTAAGATGCATGTCGTGCCTCGGAATGCATGTAAAGCCTTGGTCCTGCGCCTGATCTCTCTCCGGTCGTGTCAGATTACCGTCCCATCGGATCATGAGAGTTAGGGAACAGAGAGTGCACTTGTGTTTACGCACACACTTGTGCACTATAATATCGCCCGCGCATTTGACCAGTCTCGGTTAAGACTGGTCGCCGTGACCTAAATTCGGTCAGGAGGACATTATTATTACAGTAAGTATCTAAGTATCTACATACAGAATAATCAGTAACCTGAACTGTATTACAATTAGCAAATAAAATATTCACTGCACAGATGGTGTAGTGGCTTAAGTAGTCGCCTTGCCATTCCCGCCGCGCCAAGTGTTGTGGGTTCGATCTCCACACGTTGCAAAAATTTATGTCATCTACAAATGGTTGTTCCGAGTCTGGGTGTTTCTATTGACCGTTGTTTGAATATTTGTAAAGTCTCACACGACACGGGAATTATTCATGTCGCGGGACAAATATATTTTAAAGAAAAGCAATCTTTAATAAAATATTATAAATGCGAATGTGGTTTTGTTTGTAACCTATGCTTTCTTGCCTTAACTACGCGACCGATCGTCACGAAATTTCATAGGGTGCCTTTCATCCAGAAAAAAAGTACTGTTTCCGAGCAAATCCACAGACAAAAACTAGGAACAAAAAAATCTGTATTTCTCCAAAGAGAGGTGCGATATACTAAAATTTGGCTAGCTATCTTTTTATGTCGGTAAGTTGAGAGCCGTAAACCAGGCTTGTTTCTAGACGCTCTCCTACAGAGAATTTCGTAACAGAAAGCTCAAAACCACGAAACACACAATTGTGCCAAATGGGATTCGAACCCACAACACTCGGTATAGGGGCAGTCGCGTGCGACAAGCGGATCTTCTATAATCCGAATCGAGAACAAAATCGTTCAAGAATCGATGCGTGTTGACAAAAGAGAAAACAAAATATCAAACAAAATAGTTTATTTTATGTTTTCACCAGTATATAGTGTCTTGTCTATGGTGTTCACGCTCTCAAAAAACAACCTTATTGTTGCTTACTCCTAACCGAAATGTCATTTTCGAATCCAACCCTGTTTCTACACGATAACTTAAATCGGTCTGGTTCGGTTCGACGAGTGCGTGTCGGTTTAATGGATCTATCGATCTTTTAAGCATTTTTTAACTCTAGAAAATCAATTAATCAGAGGGGCAATTATGTATAATAAAGGTCAAACGTGAACTGAAATGCAATTTTACATTTGACGTTAATTTTAATTTAGGAGCAAATACATTTTAGACGAATACCATTCGTGATGTTTATGACGAAAAATAGGCATATTATAATAATATGTTTATCACACTGAGAGTAAATCGAAAATCCATTTTGAACAAGTTTAATCTGTCAAGTCTTAGCAAACATAAAATCTATTGTGTCTGGCTACCAGTGTGCCGCTGCAACTCACCCACAGATAACATTTATCTGTAAGATAAAAGACTCTCCATCTCTATTTTTTAACCTAACATGAGTTAGACAGCATGCGATTTATCTTTCGGATAACTTTTACCTTTTAATTGTAGGAGTGGCCATAAATGTTTATTCTTATAAGTAAAGATTATTACAAGAATAATAAATAGAGAATAGAACCTCCAAGGTCGACATGTCCAATGTATAATATTATGATAATTGTACGCAATATAATATTGTCTTCTATTTACGCGAATATTATTCATTGAAATTAAACTGCTATATACGGATTTTATCGCGTTGTTTATTTGACACTTTCCTACAAAATTTTGAAAATTGTTACGCTACTACTACTATTAAACTTTACTAATTTTTAAGCTAATTAAATTATTATTAAACTATTTAGATTTAATTTATTTTTTACACTTTTCCCGACGTTTCGGTTGCTTTTCAGCAGCCATGGTCACGGGGAGACTCTCCCCGTGTCTCTCTGAGTCTCCCCGTGACCATGGCTGCTGAAAAGCAACCGAAACGTCGGAGAAAGTGTAAAAAATAAATTAAATCTAAATAGTTTAATAATAATTTAATTAGCTTAAAAATTAGTAAAGTTTAATAGTAGTAGTAGCGTAACAATTTTCAAAATTTTGTAGTAAAGTGTCAAATAAACAACGCGATAAAATCCGTATATAGCAGTTTAATTTCAATTGTACGCAATAGTTTAATTATCGGATTTCCAATTACATAACTGTTGTTAGACTTCCACAATATTTTGCTGTTTCCTCAACATGTATGCCCACTCTTAATAGAAGGTTTGAGTAAAAGATATACTACTTTAGACCGTATTTCTTGAATCTCGACTGCCGATTTAAGATGTTATTTCAGTTTCAATAACAAATACTTTACTTGATTTTCGAATGCACGAATGGCAATGTCGATTAGGTGAAGGTTTTCTGTGTGTTCGTTATTTAGTTTCTACATTGTGTTATTCTGCAAAAGGGTGCCACGTCATCGACGACGACGGTCTCTTTTACTCATTATAATATAAAATAATTATATAATATAAATATAATAATATCAGCCATGTATATAAACTGCCGCTGCTGGGCACGGGCCTCTTGTCAGTGTGAAAAGGGTTAGGCCAAAATCCATCACGCTGGCCCAGTGCGGATTACCAGACTTCACATTTTTCCGAGAACATTATGTAGAACTCTCTGCCTGAGAGTTCGACATAATGTTCTCGTACCAGTTCCACGATGTTTTCCTATACCGTTAAAGCGAGCGATAACTAACTATTTAATGCGTTTAAACTTTGAAAAGTCAGAGGAGTGCCATGGGTTCAAACTTCTGCGTGGCAGTCCAACGGTCCCACACAAGGCTATCGCTGCTGTACAATGTTATTCTATAATAAATAGATTCTTCTTCTTTGATCTTTGTAAATATTCTATTTCAACTTATGATTAATTTATAATTTTTTTTTGCTCATAGCTAGTTGCACTCTCTGATCGGTAAACGATTAGCGAGGTTAAGCAACGTTGGGTGCGGTCAGTCTATAGATGGGCGCCATGGGACCTGGAAGCGGCGCTCCTGGCGTCTCTCTATCGTTGGCGCCGGGAGGCGCTAGCTCGGGGCGAAGGACCGGCTCTTCCCGCTCTCGAGGCGGCGAGGTCCGAGCTCCGCCAGGTCCTAGTGGCGAATTGGAAGGAACGACTTGTGCACCCCAGTGCCGGGCACGCCACGATCGTGGCGGTGAGTCCCGTGTTTGAGGAGTGGCTGGAGAGGCGCCATGGCGCCCTCACCTTCCGGCTGACACAGGTAATGACTGGCCACGGTTGTTTTGGCCAGTTCCTGTGTCGTATACGCCGGCAAGAGACGCCCGGTTGTCACCACTGCGGCGACTGCCGCGACGTTGTTGAGGACACGGCGCTGCACACTTTGGCGGTTTGCCCCGCCTGGGCATCGCAGCGCCGTGAGTTGATCGCGGCAGTCGGATTGGTTGCCCTCTCGCTCCCGGCCGTAGTTCAGTCTATGGTCCGGAGTGAGAGGTCGTGGAACGCCGTCGCCTCTTTTTGTGAGAAAGTCATTTCCATCAAGGAGGCGGCGGAGCGGGAGAGGGAGCGTTTGAACCCTCTCCCCAACCGCAGAGCCGGGCGCCGGAGGGCGCGAGACGACCTCCAGCCACCCTGAGGATTGACCTGGGGGTGGCGGGCTTTGTGGGCCTGCCCGCCATCCGTTCAGCACCAGGTCCGAGAGGCGGCGTGCGTGTTCCCACGCGCGCCTCTGTGTCGAGTCCGTCTCCCCTCTAGGGGGGACAGTAGGGAGTTTTTAGATGTGCCTATAGGGTAGGTCTTTCGTGTAGTGGCCTGCCGTTTCATACGGCGGGCCGTAACCTCGGCGGGGTCGCGACCGCATGCGAAAGTGATTCGCGCGGCCCCGTCGATAGTGGTTTTGTTGAGGAACACCGTGGTAGGTTTAGTCGGTATTCCGGGAGGTACTTTAACATCTTTACCATCTTTCTTTTACCCCGGCGAGTCCGACATAACCCCTCCGCCCGCCCCCGCGGAGGGGTATGCGTCATGCATTCCCCCACGTAAAAAAAAAAAAAAAAAAAAAAAAAAAATAGATGGGTGACCGCTTCTTCTTCTTTTCGAGTCAATGCTCTTGTCCCCTTTTGCGGTCAAATGGTCTTGGCCCAGAAAGTGGCGACCGCTCTGGCGGCAGCAGTGGCGATGTTGAGGTCGCCTCTTGTGCAGGATGTAGGACATGCTGGACAGGTCAGTAGGTGCATCATTGTTTGACGGGGTGCACCACAGTCACAGTGAGTTTGGGACTGATCCATTATTGGTGACCGCTTAGTGTTATTTTTTCTGAGCGTCTCCGTGCTTCAGAGGGCACGTAAAAGGTCGGTCCCGGTTGTTGTCAAATTGACAGCAGTCGTTAAGCCATGTCAGAGGCTTGTTGTCAAGAGTTGTTTAAGCCTAGGCTTGAACAACTCTTGACAACTAAACTACCACACTACTAAACACATGAAAAAACAAGAAAAAGAATAAACATTGAAATGCATGCTGTATTCACCTATTATTAGTTATGCAATTAGTTTTAAACCTATCAATTGTATTATGTATAAATGAATTTTAGTATATAACTGTTGGTCTATCAAATAAATAAATTCTTCAAATACTCGACTGAATTCTTCAGCGGTAAATAGCATAAGAACCTATTACCATAACAAGCGGTGGTATAAAATAGATTGTGTCTGTGGACTCTCATACATTGGTCAAACCAAGAAAAGCATAGGCACCCGCATAAAAGAACACATAGCTGATGTAAAACACCAACGCTCGTTGAAGTCTGCTGTGTGTGAACATGTGCAACAGGGGACCAACCACTACCTGAGATTTGACAAACCACAGATTCTCGCTAAAGAACACCGATTCCTACCAAGGATGCTTCGCGAGGCTATTGAAATCAAAAAACATCCTAATTTTAATAGAGAAGATGGTTGGAATGTACCACCAGCTTGGGATCCAGTAATAAAAATAGTCAAACCCAAGAAGAAGCAAACCACAGCTAGACTTCATGATACTTTGAGCTCATTCTGCGTAAATAGAAACACCAATGATTAAATTATGTTCGGGTACTTTGAAATAACTACACTGGAACATTGAGACAACTGCCATCTTAGTCTCCCCGTGACCATGGCTGCTGAAAAGCAACCGAAACGTCGGGGAAAGTGTAAAATTAAATTAAATCTAAATAGTTTAATAATAATTTAATTAGCTTAAAAATTTGTAAAGTTTAATAGTAGTAGTAGGGTAACAATTTTCAAAATTTTGTAATAAAGTGTCAAATAAACAACGCGATAAAATCCGTATATAGCAGTTTAATTTCAATGAATAATATTCGCGTAAATAGAAGACAATATTATATAAAAAGAAAGAAACTCAGCGATATAGCAATGGCGAGGTGACTATTTAAACACACCACATCATGTTATGTATTACTTGAATTTGCCCTCGGCTTCGCTCGCGTAAACGCAGGTTAATTATTTAAATAAACTAAGTTATTAGTCAGTAATAGTACCTTACACTACGTTCTTTTCTGTCCCCTTGGCAACGTGTAGGTATGCGAAATTACATGATTATCGGTAGACTAGTTCAGGCGTTAAAGCGTAACAAACAAAGAAACAAACAAACTCACATTCGCAATTATAATATTAGTTAGTAAGTTGGGATATAACTAGTCCAGAAATAGTGCTTAAAATAAATCACAATAGAATTCGTATAAAGTAGTTTAATTTCAAAGGCTAAATCAGTACAAATTCGAGATGTGAGTGAATATGGGCAGTTTGTGGTATTTATACAAATCGGTGTTTGACCTTCGCGATCCTTTATGTGTTTTTCTAGTAGTAGACACATTATAACTTTTATTAGTTTGTAATTAGTAATCAACTTAGTAAGGATTTTGAAATCGTGGTCTATTTATTTGTAGAAGATACGATAATAATTACATTTTTTGGTTACTTGTTTATCTTGTTCACTATGAACAGTAGACTGTGATCGCGCCTGGTATACATTTCTGCTTATGTCTGCGTGAGGTCCCGGGTTCGATTCCTGAATCGAGCTAAGTGTTATTGCATTTTTCGGTCGAAAAATTTACATAAGAAGCGTATAGTTTGGCACTATGCCCGAAAGGCGCCTATAAACTCGCCTCCTATTTAATGAGATTTAAATTTAAAATATATGTATACATAAAAAACTAAATAAAAAGTAAAGGCACAAAAGGCTTTATTTATTGTACATAATTATCTAGTTTAGGGTCGTAACATTTCTCAACATCGCTGTCGACTGAAAAAGGCATTAAATATTTAACACTGGATGTATCTGTAAAGATTATATTTTAATTATAAATAAAGCAAATATATATCTAAAAAAGATATCAGTCGCCGAATAAACAAGAAATTCATTTTTGATTTGACACTAAAAAGAAAAAGCACATCGGTACTTATTTCAAGATATTACTTTAAAGAAGTACCTAGTACCCAGTATCATTAATTAAAATTAGCAAGTATATCGTAGACTACCAGGTTAAAGACTTCAGGGATTATCACTGCAGAAAAACTCAACACTCACCAACAATCGAACCAGTGATATAACGTGTGACAATTGCGCAAACATCCACACCACTGAACCAACGATCGAATACCATATATACCATATACCATAACCATAACCTACATACCAAAAAGCGTAATTAAATTCGCCATTCTCGTACATTTGTGTAATCAAATGTTTTTTTTCTATTACCCAGTGCTGCAGTCATCGCACGTATCGATATTGACCTAGACAAGAGTCGAATCCAAATCAGTGTGACCCCGAGTGTGGCTTAAATAGTAAAACAAAGATTCAACATGGCGGCATAAATGTAATGAAAATTCTATCTGAGTTTATTTATAGGCTTTTAGTGTTTCGTTTCTGAGTCATCTTTGTTTTTTTTGGTATTTAGTGGTTTTCGTACGGTGAAAGAATTTTAATGATCATACGTCAGAAGACAATAAAAATAACTGTCTAAGAGCTATCTACTCTACCGCCTCAGTGGCACAGCAGTAGTGAAAGCAAATGCTACATGAGTAAAACATAACAATTAAAATAAAACCAAATTAAATCGGAAAATAATGTATTAATTGTATTAGGTAACAATAATAATTGTTAGTATCTTCGCTGATAGAAATCGACCCATAGGCTAATTTTAATGACATATGACACGAGGAAAGTAGCAAATAAACAAACTCACATTCACATTTATAATATTAGTTAGGATAACATTTTATACAAGGTTAATTCATACTTATTAAAGGATCAGCCATGTTTGATTTTTATGAGAGGTGGTACACAACGGCATCTCCATTTAGACCTGGGATTAAGTGACACTGGAGCAGCCCGACTGGTAATTTAGCCTAATTCTAAAAAAGTTCACAGCCAAGTAACCTTATGCTGTGTGTCCTTATCAGAAATCATCATGCGTCATCAGAAAAGGCCAATGTTATTTAGCTCGACGTTGGCAGCACAACGACCACTCTTTAAAGGGTTGGCAAAGAGCGGTTGGTGGCTCAACATCTTTGATTCAGAACTTTTAATTAAAACCCAAACAGTATTATATGCAATCAATGTCTACAATAACCGCTTACTATAAGGCCATAGACTGCTTTGCCATCTAATTACTATAAAAAAACATATTCATCTGAAATTCATAAGGCATAATGCTTTTTATTAAGGTTATATTGCGTAAATAAAGCAAATTAATCTACTATGAACCAAATCTATGTAAAAAAGGCTTTTTCTTTTTTACTTTTGTCGGTAGGAAATAATAGGTAATTGCTTGTATTTAGGCCACTATGGTTGGCTTTAAATTAACATAAACATCAACCATCATGCAAATTGTAACAACGAATACAGGCAGACACTAAGTGATATAACTTTAAATACAAATAGTATAAAAGGTTATTGATAGATACTTATTATTATTTATTATGCGTGTTATTTAATTAATAACAACAACAATACATAATTTATTCTCGAAATATAAATGAATTTTAAAATAAAATTTACAGACAGACAAGCAGTTTTGCACAGAAACCGAAAACCGAATGCAAAAACCTATGAAATTAAATGTAGAACATAAATGGCAATTTCATAGTTAAATACCTAATACATAAAGGGGCTTATTACGCCATCAAATCAAATCAAATCAAATCATTTATTTGTTACAATGTGTTTTATACTGATGGTATGATGCAAGATAAGATACAACACATTTGCCAACAAAGTCTTATGACATGCAAATACAGTTTATAATTGAATATGCAATTTTGAAAAGGGCACATGTCTGAAAATGTGAAATGTTCAGGAAACGTTGGCTCCTATATTGAGGCAAAAGCTCAACTAACCGCCAAAAAACTGGGCAGCCACAGTAAGGTGAGGCAGTATTTCAAGCCAGAACATTTGCCTAATTTGTACCAAGCACAAGTTTGATCCTGCATGGAGTACTGTTCTCACCTCTGGGATGGCTCTGCAAAATATCAGCTGGAGGCGTTGGAGTCAATTGAGTGGAAGGCCAGGAGACTTATCGGCGATGACCAACTGGTCAACACACGACTCCAAAGCTCGGTTTTCTATCGGATACATTTTAGAGAGTGTGCAGAGGAACTGCATAATTTGATTCCTCCTTCCCCATTCTACCATCGGACGACCAGACAATCAGACCAGCGACACAGGTACATGGTGGATATACCACATTTACGCGCGAAGCGCTTTGCTTCCACTTTTATAATGCGTACCGCTAAGGAGTGGAATTCGCTACCTAAGTCTGTGTTTCCCGATGAGTACAATCTGGGTGTCTTCAAGTCGCGAGTGAATAGGTATCTTCTAGGCAAGCGTGCTCCATCGTCGACTGCATCTTCACTTAAGATCAGGTGAGATCGCGGTCAAACGAACGCCCATAACAGTATAAAAAAAAGAAAGTAAAACCGAATTATATTTTAAAGTAGTGTAAGATTTATAAAATTTGTTTTGTAGTTACAATTTGGGTTCAATTAGCTATGGAAAATTACAGATATTTTAGATGTGAAATGTTATTTTATATACATATTTAGATATTGTACATTTATGAGATGTGCCCTTTTTGAAATTTACTGTAGATATAGATTAAAATTTAAAGAAGAAATCCATATACATTTTGCGAATCTTTTTAGGTATCTAAATTAAACATAATACTTAAATCAAACATAAATAACAGACTTTCTTTAAAATTTTCTTCCGACGGCTCTCTTTCGTTTGAAGTTGGCCATTGCAATATTTCGTCATAAAACTCTGTAAATTCTGCCGGCATGTATTGTTTCACCACGTCATGACGTGGACAGTAGAAATAATTACCAGTGTTATACCATTTTCGAACATATTATGTGCAGGGAAGCATTTAGATTACATTTACATGAAAAAACGTATTTGTCAAAATATGCGACATATGCCCTTTACCAAATTGCATATTCAATTAAGTGCTTCACTTTCTTACATTATTAACATTAAACGTACCTGTTAGTTTACATTTTAAATACTCATTTATAGAAAAAGAAACATTCTTGAATAAGCCATTTGAGCAAATGAATTTTCAACCTATTATAATGCTCGAGCTTTAGTCCGCGAATTCGGTCGCGTAAAAGTAGATTAGGTTATGTAAGTAACAGTACGTTAAGGAAAAATTAAAATCTATGTTTCTCGGTGATAGTATAGTTTTCTATTGGTGAATTTGTTTTTACATAGGTTTTGTTGTTTTTGATTTAAATCCTCACTAACAAACAAAAATGAAATCGTTGCTCTTTATAATCTATATATATAAAACTCTTCCGTTACTGAGTAACTGACAGAAAAAGCACAGTCGAAACTACTGAACGCAAGAAGCTGAAATTTGGCATGTATGTTCCTTGGAGAGTGTAGGGGAGCACTAAGAGAAGATTTTTGAAAATTCCACTTTTAAGGGGGTGAAAAGGGTGAAACCCGATATTCACACGGGAACGGGACTTACGCGGGTGAAACCGCGGTAAAACTACTAGTATTATATATTGTAGTATAGATGTAACTTTTCTGGCAAGTAATAACTGCAACTGCATATATAGTACACTGAACTACTACGGTAGATGTCAGGATTCGCATATAGTAGGTAAGTGGTTATCCTCAGCATCTCTAGTGAAACTAAAAGTCGCTATGCTGCCATGTTAAAATCAAACATCGTCTGGATAAATTCAATCAACATTCAATAATCTTCGCAATAACGAATCAACCGAATGTTCCATCAGGTGCCGCATAACCCGTCGAAGCAGAAATTTGTAAAATTCTTGGTCACTGTAATCATTAAGTATACAGAAACATCATTGCATTGGTAAAATATAACTATAAAGTAAGTAACTATAAAGGGTCGGCAAGGCGCAAGTGATCCCTCTGGTGTTGCAAGCGGTTACAATCAGGTTGCCACCTTAGTTGTATAAAAAAAACACAAGTATATCCCAGGTGGACGAATGACCTGAAAGAGGAAGGGTATGGAGGCAAAAGACTGGACGTGAAAGGCTTACGTCCAGCAGTAGACTACGAATGCCTGATAGATTGATTATTGTATCTTTAGATTAGCTTGTAAATTCACTGATATATATTTTGATTATAAAAGCATTTTGTAACATAACATTGTGTAACCTTATTCAGTTTTACGAACATTCAAGCAGAACACCCAGACTCGGAACAATTATTCGTGTATAACACAAATTTTGTCCATTATGGGGATCGATTCCACAACACTCGGCGCAGTGGCAGTGGTGACCACTTAAACCACTACGCGATCTCTCCAATCAATAAAAAAATTATATTCACAAAAATAAATGATTATACTACCCAGAAAATACTGGAACATAAAAGTTTTATTTTAAAAATAATGGTGTATATAATATAATACTTATAGTATATAATACTTTAACTCGCCACAAAAGCTGTAAAAGATGTAATTATATAATTATTGAACGCCAAAGAGCTACAAAAGTATGTTCACCAAAGAAAAAAAACAAATTAAACGGAAAAGTAACATTGAGATTTTGGCTGTCCTGGAAAATTGTATTATAGATTTCACTAAATTTCATCCTCGAGGGTCGATATGTGTCAGCGTTTATAGATCTAACCAGTGATTTTATTGCCTAGCACTCAGGTTACAAATGACAAGTATTCATGATAACCTCACCTGCTAAGGTATTGCTTAGGAAGTGGAGAAATGAGTTTGCATCGGTAGAGTAAAAGATGCAATTAAACCCACAGCACATCGACCGCAAGTCCAATACCGTACAGTCCGCAAGTCATTAAACTACCGCCGCTTTGATTAACAAATTTGTAACTTTATTGCCTGTCAGGCACTTCTGTCATTTTGAAAGACGTAGATCTCTGCAGACTTTTCAGACACATCTGAATCTACCTAGCTAGGGAGCCCTACAGAAACAGGCAGAACGTAGTGCATTTCTAAGGTAACTATGTAAGGTTACCATTCCTCCCGTAAATGGTATCGTGCAGTCAGCAGCGTCACCAAAGTTTTTTTATTGCTGCTAGTGACACACTAGCTACCGGCCCAACTCATGGTATGCGGGAACCGCTGCTGATGGACGCAAGCAATGTTAAGACTCTAGACAGCCAAGACAGATTTCGTTTTTTAAAAATAATGAATTAGCCTTAGCTTACGATGCTGTGTCGGGAGGGTTTTGACATCCATTCAAACAACGGACACATAAAACATCTAGAGTCGAAACAACTAGTTGTGGATTGGACACAATTGTTTGTCTTGTGGGAGTCGAACCCACAACACACGGTGCAGTGGCAGTGGCGAGTAGACTACTTAAATCACCCCGCCATCATGCAGAAACTCTGTCTGCCATGATATATCTTTGAACCTTTACTTTTTAAGCTCGGCACCACGCAATGGTTGTGTTTTTTAACTTTGCAAAAGTAATGCTCAAGAAACAACCACGCCGCTGCTATTGTGGGTTCGAAACCCACAAAAGCAGCGACGTGGTTGTTTCAAAGACATTTACAAATTATTGTGCCGAATCTAGGTGCCCTTTGCGTCCGTCGCCGTCGTTTCAAAATATGATAACCCCGCGACACGAAAATTTCTTCCTAGATCGAGAGCTGTCTTAATAAAAAGACACATACGTTTTTGCTTCAATCACTTTCATAAAATGCACGGTAATCAGTCTGAAATACACTGACCTTACTCAAAAAATGCACTCATACCATGACGTCATAAACCGTGACTCACTGTTAAGCATTCATTTGTAAACAAGGACAGGATAACTTATATTTGTCTCGCTCTATATAGGGCACGGCTTCTGTATTCTGAACAGGTAAAGCAATGACGTCAGCGGTATACTAAAAGCCGCGGCAATGCCAAATACCTGTGCCAATATCTATATAAATAAAATTGAAGTGTCTATCTGCGCTATCGATTAATTCCAACATAAACATAATTATAATACAAGTATGACGGCTTAACGTGCCTCGAAGAGCACGGTAAGCCGTCGGTCCCGGCTGCCATGAACATCTATGACAGTCGTTATTGAGAAGTACAATATCCTGATACTGGTCTAGCCTTAGGGTATCGTTATCTTGTATCTTATGTGGGGGCCAGTCAGTGCAGACCGGCGACACTTCGACCCAGTGGGATCTTTTGTGTCGACACTCTCCCAATAACGACTGCCGTAGATGTTCATGGCAGCCGGGACCGACGGCTTAACGTGCTTTCCGAGGCATGGACAGGCGATAATTGTCAATCAATACGCACATAATTTCGAAAAGTCATATAACTTCCGAAAGTCAGAGGTGCGCGACGTGGGTTCGAACCCGAGGCCCTCTGCATTGCAGTCTGTGGGTCTCCCCACTGAGTTATCGCTGCTCTAGGGTATCGTTAGCCTTCGGGTTGTGGAGGCTAGGTGGCAGCCGCTCCGTGTAAAAACTGATATCAGTCAAATCCGGTTAGACCAGAAAAGCCGACCCCAAGTGACTTGGGAATAATAAAGGTTAGAGAGACGAAGAGTCCACCAGATGTTGCCTGCAGCTTTGCTCGCATAAATGTAGGTTAGGTTAGATTAGTAACAGTAATGATAATAATAATTAACGCCGTTTTATCATCCATAGTTAGCAATATACCAGTCCACCAAACACCCATACCCATAGCCCATATATTAAAATCCATACGTAGCAATAGTCCTACGCCTGCTGCCGCTAGTGCTGCAGTAGGCGTTCCATCCTATATTTGATTAAACCCTCAAAGGGCCACTTCACGTTGGACCCATGTCTCCGTGTAAGCCTCCCAAAGGGCCGGGTATTGTCCTAACGTATTAAGGAAATACCGTAATAATGTCCTCCAGACCGATTTCGGCCACGGCGACCAATCTTAACGGAGACTGGCCATCTGCGCGGGAGATATTATAGTGCACAAGCGTGTGCGCAAACACAAGTGCACTCTCTGTTCCTTATCTCTCATGATCCGATGGGACGGTAATCCGACACGACCGAAGAGAGATCAAGCGCAGGACCAACGGCTTTACGTGCTTTCCGAGGCACGGGGTTGTCCAACACCGCCAACTTCCTAACTCCGGGCTGTTATTGCGATTTCTTAACAGAAAACCCAATATTTTTTTGTTGGCCCGACCAGGGATTCGTACCCGAGACCTCATGCACTGCAGTCGCATTCAGTACCGCTGCGCCACGGAGACAGTAATATATTGGTGAAAGGTACCTTGTGTCCTTTTCCATTTCCCTAATAAGTGTATGCGATATTTTATGATGATCGGTCGAGTAGTTAAGGCGTGAATGCGAAACAAACAAACATTCATACAAATTCACATTCGTATTTTTAATATTAGTTAGGTTAGTTAGGATATTTCCAAAGGGGCAGGCAGAGGTGTGTTGCACCTAATCTACCACCTATTGTTTTAGGTCCCACGTTGGAGACAAGCATTACCTACCGTTTATCGCACACAAGATCCAGACTCTATCTTGCTACTGAACATTTTTGACTAAGATCCCAATAATACTTTGCCCGATTCAGAAATCAAAAACGAAACTTCGAGCATAATTATAAATAACATAATTATGTAAACATTTTAGGGTACAGCAGCGAGAGCCTAGTGAGACACCGTTGGACTGCCACGCAGAGGTCTCGAGTTCGATCCCAAGGCGCGCATCTCTGACTTTTCGAATTTAAGCGCATATTACATAGTTACTTATCGCTTGTTTTAACGGTGAAGAAAAACATCGTGAGGAAACCTGCATAATATCTGAGAGTGCTCCATAATGTTCTCCGAGACATGTGAAGTCTGCCAACCCGCACTAGGCTAGCGTGGTGAGCTATGGCCTTTACCTTCTCACAGTGAGAAGAGGTCTGTGCCCAGCAGTTGGACAGTTTAATACAGGGCTGATATTATTGATAGGGGACTATACCAGAATTGTACCCTTATGGCGCGATTTAGTTCGTTTTTTATCTAACTGTCTATTACAGCTGCTAATCTTAGTAACGAATGTCCTCCACTTCGCATTTCGGTCACGGGGACAATCTAAACGGTAACCGGCCATCTGCACAGGGTATATTATAGTGCACAAGGGTGTTCGCAAACCCAAGTGTGCTCTCCGTTCCCTAACTCTCATAATCCGACACGAACGGAAAAAATCCAGGCGCAGTACCAACGGTTTTAGGTTTAACTCGGAATTCCGAGTTATTATTGTGAATTTCTTAGTGAAAACCCAATAACTTTTTGCTGGCACGACTCTGAATACGAACCCGAGACGGCATGCACTGCAGTCGCATTCACTGCCGCTGCGCCACGGCAGTCAATGAATCTCAGTAACTACTAATGCTGTCAACTTAAAGAAATAGTGTTAGTGTTGTCCAGCATTTAAGAAAAAAAATATTTTCCATTTTTACGAAAATCCTATTATCATCGAATTTTCTTTTCCCTTTTTACCCGACTACGGCGAAGCCAAAAGGAAGGGTAATTAATGATTTTAAGCAGTCTGTTGTATTATATATGTCTTTGTATGTTCCACCGTAGCGCCTAAACTACGGAACCGATTTTAATGAATGAGGTGTCAATAGATTTGTAATAATGGCTCGGTTGACATAGGCTATATACATTTTACGAAAAATAATTAAGTATAAAAATAAAGTTGAAAAATGCTATAATCCGACTACGTAAAAAAGGGGGTCTAAAAAGACGAAACAAGAAAATAATTCAGATAGAAATCCAGAAATGCATAGGTACAAAAATGGTCAAGGTAGAGACGTGGTCGCACCCACTGTATACCTACCCTGTCTGTTTAATGGAGGTGTTCCTGGCACCCACATAATCATAGTAGGTATACAGTAAGTGCGACCACGGCTCTACATTTTTTAAACTTTATTTTTTTATTTCAAACAACGATCGCAATAGGAATAATTCGCGGGAGCTTTACAAACATTCAAAAAACGAACACAAAAAACACCCGGTCTCGGAACAACTATTTATGGAACACACAAATTTTTGTCTCGTGTGGGGATCGAACCGACAACACACGGCGCAGCGGCAGTGCACTTATACAATTACGCCATCCGTGCATTCGATGGAGTAATTTCTAAAGACGATCGAATGCGACCTTCTTTAGAAGAATGCTCGCTATGGTTACTTCAGGTCTTTTTTGTATTATTTTTTCTTTTAATAGACAGCTTATGCTCTAGGCATGATGCCTGTGTCGCGGAGGCTTTACAAACTTCAAACAACGAACACAAAAAATACCCAGATTCGGAACAACTAATTGTGGATCATTGTAATTAAACTGCTATATACGGATTTTATCGCGTTGTTTATTTGACACTTTATTACAAAATTTTGAAAACTGTTACACTATACTACTATTAAACTTTAATTTTAATAGAGAAGATGGTTGGAATGTACCACCAGCTTGGGATCCAGTAATACAAATAGTCAAACCCAAGAAGAAGCAAACCACAGCTAGACTTCATGATACTTTGAGCTCATTCTGCGTAAATAGAAACACCAATGATTAAATTATGTTCGGGTACTTTGAAATAACTACACTGGAACATTGAGACAACTACCATCTTAGTCTCCCCGTGACCATGGCTGCTGAAAAGCAACCGAAACGTCGGGGAAAGTGTAAAATTAAATTAAATCTAAATAGTTTTAATAGTTTTAATAATAATTTAATTAGCTTAAAAGTTAGTAAAGTTTAATAGTAGTATAGTGTAACAGTTTTCAAAATTTTGTAATATAGTGTCAAATAAACAACGCGATTAAATCCGTATATAGTAGTTTAATTTCAATGAATAATATTCGTGTAAATAGAAGACAATAATTGTGGATCACACAATTTTTTGTCCCGTGTGAGGATCAAACCCACTCGACGCAGCAGCAGCAGCGAGGCGACCACTTAAACCACACGCACCATCCGTGCCGTCGATAGTAGTACTTTCTCAAGAAGATTGAATACGACCATCCTAAAAGAACTCTAGCGTGCTTCAGGTTTAAAAGAGAGATTTGCTGAGAGAAAGAGGAGATGTAATTGATGGAGAGGTGGGTACTCTCTATCAATCAAAGTATTGCTAACGCAATGTGATGCTTCCCTAAGAATCTTTTTTTCACGATACCTTCTAAAGTTGATTGTTATACTTACTGTGGATTGTCCTCAGTGTCTATCACTTCCGTGGCCTGAAAATATAATGTATATTTATTTATAACATATGTACATATTACACAACAAGAATACAAACAGTACTTTATAAGTTCATATGGATTTATATATAATGTTTTCTGTTTTCAGTGAACTAGCTACATATAAATAAATAAATATTTTGCAATGCCGTCTCATTTGCTATGGCTGTAAAAGCCTGCTAAGTTTTAAGCAACTATTAAAAAATATTTAAGACCTTACACTTAGTTTGCAAATAAATGATTTCTATTTCTAACATTAGCTCTTAATTTGAATGACATACACACAAAGCATTTACATTGTCGTGTCCAAGAAATGTTAAGTCGTTTATATGGAAATAAAGAGTTTTGACCATGACTTTGATCTAGTACATCGTAGTATCCTAATATGATAATAATCACATTTATTATACTTTAGAGTAATATATCCTTTTATGTAAATTATATTACTTATTAAACATTTGCCCAGAAATAAAAAATGTTTGTAAACCATTCTAATTCTGTACGCCTTTCACGACGAAACATGTCGAAACTTTGGCAATATTTATAAACTACTAGATTTTGCCCACGGCTTCACTCGCAAAAATGTAGGACCCAGTTTTTTTTCTGTATGAAAGGCACCCTATCTCAGCCCCTACCCGGCCATCTCACCACTTCTGACTCACCACCTGCTCAACCTACAAAGATTGGACCTTCGGACCATCGTGGGGATCCTAATAGGACACTGTCCCCTGAACAAACATCTCTACAACATCGGAGCAACAGATAGCCCACTCTGTAGGGGATGTCTGACCGAAGAAGAATCTGCTGCCCATGTAGTCCTGGAATGTGTGGTAATAACAGCACAACGTAAGGAAATCCTCAACAACCCGAGGTCACTCCGCGAAGCCTGCGAAGACCCCAGGAAACTTCTGTGCTTCTGGGTGGAGTTGGGCTGGCTATCTCCGTAACCGGCCGACTCTCACACATAATGGACCAACTTAGAGTTCAAATGCGGAAAAGGGAGTCCAATTACAATTACAATTACAAAAAGGCACCCTATCTCCTTTTCTGTTCTCATGACAAAGTGTATGCGAAATTTCATGATGATCGGTCAAGTGTTTAGGGCGTATAATCGTAACAAACAATAAACTTACATTCGCATTTATAATATTAGTTAGGGTGTTTGACAAAAAGTTATTCCAATATTAATTTGAAAATAGTACTAAAGAGGTAAAATAGAAATACCGCAATTTGAATTAAAGCAATAATTTTCTGCGGACGTTTGCGTTTTACGTAGCTGAATATGAATGTTAGCTTTTTTGTTTATTATTGGCACTACAATTATATTGTTTGTTTAACACCAAAAGGATTTAGGAAGTAGCGGCCTACTTCCAAAATCTTTTCGGACATTATAAATTTAAACGTATCTCGATACAGATTTTAAGGACACAGCTTGTGTCACAATGCACGATAAGATAATCGTAATCACGCATAACAATCCTGACTATAATATTATAAATGCGAATGTGAGATTATTTGTATGTTACGCTTTCACGCCTTAACTACTCGACCGGTTAACATGGAATTTTGCTAACACATTTTCAGGTGAACAGAAAAGGACATAAAGTACCTCTTATCCAAAAAAGAAAATAATCTAAATAAGTACTGTTACTAACCTAACCTATGTACATTTACACGAGCGAAGCCACGGGCAAAATCTAGTTTGGTAATAAACTTACCTGTATAATCGTATTTTCTTCATCCGTATTCACGAATAGATCGGCCAAGAATTGGGCCTCGTAATCTGATCTATCCACTAAATCGATTCTTCCATCACGATTTTTTCTATTGACACTTGCTGTATTGTTATTACTTTCAGCTTCCATTAAAAGCTGTACCTGTTTTAATAGTTTCCGTAATGACGCATTTGTCTTCTTTATTTTAATCTCTTGGTCGGCTTTCGTAAATTTATCTGGTTCTGTCACTGGTTGTTTATTGCCAAAAGATTTTTTGATGTATATTACCTGAATTATAATCATCATCATCATCATCATCATTTATTCAACTTAAATTGGTACAAATGGATACAGAGCTTAGGTTACATCGTAAAGGTGATATATAAGGGGTGCCTGTACTATGTATTAATTTATTCTCTTAATATCTTTGTTGCATATCTCATTACCGGCAAAGAAGAAAAGGCTTTACTTATATACACAAACCATGATTGTATTATAAAGTCGAATTCATATTACAGGCGTACTTATACCTGATGAACAGAGTATATAAACTACCACAACTTTAAATAGTTTAGTTAGTTTGGTGCTATCTGATCTCAGTTTTGCTTCGGATTTGACGTAGGCACTTTTACTTTCCATCATGCCATTGCTTATGACCGTTTTTCGCTAACAAATTGAATTCTTATAAAAAAATATTAAAAAATGATAGAATGATAGATATGAATGGTTTTTTCGATCTTTTTGATAGGATCAATCCCACCATATATTTGTTTCATGTAACTTTAATGGTTATCCAGTGGGCCAGCGTAGTGGATTATGACCTAACCCTTCTTATATTGAGAAGAGGCCCGTGCCCAACAGTGGGCAGTTTAAGAAAGAGCTGATATTATAATATTATAACTCTAACGGTTTATGCACCGCACGAATCTCTCAGATAGCAAGCTTTTTTCGACTTACTCGACACTTATCGTTGTAATTTGGCCAATAATATAATAATATAATATTCTACCACATACACACAACACCATCTAGCCCAAACTAAGCAGAGCTTGTACTATGGGTACTAGACAATGGATAAACATACATATATACTATTTTTTTATAAATACATACATATTATACATAGAAACACCCAGACCAAGACAAACATCCATGTTCATGCACACAAATGTTTGACTTGTGCGGGAATCGAACCCGCGACCTCGGGCGTGGCAGTCGGTTACACTAACCACTACGCCATCGAGGCCGACGTACGACGACATAGGACGAGGCCAATACACTCAAAATCGTTATAAATTATAGCCTATATGTTATTCTGACGTATAAACAATAATACTGTAAAGTTTCATTTAAATTCGTTCTGTAGTTTTGCGTGAAAGAGTAACAAACATCCATCCCTCCTCACAAACTTTCACATTTATAATATTAGTTAGGATTATTAAAGATCGTTAGGCGGTTAGGATTCATGGATGCTTGGCAGTTTAAGGTATTTCAAACCTGGTTTTTCCAAGACATACGTAAATTTGTCCCGGGGTCTTTAATTTGTCAGATAACGTTTGCCTAAATCCTATATACCAACTATCCCATTCGCATTCAATCTTTAGTCGTCCTTTCTTTCCATATGACAAATAACCGTCAGGGCATTTGGTCATTATTTCGTCTCCTCCCCTTGCTTCTACTCTCCTTCCTGATTCCAATTAAAGACACACTACACATACATCACTTCACCATTATTTTATGAAATAAAAAGAAAATCTAGTTTAAGCGGTGATCAAATTACTTACAAGCGAATCCGTTTTATCTAATGGGTTGGCGTGTACGAAGTTTGTCGTACCAGCAATAAGGAACAACAGCATGGCCAACTAAAGGAAGCAACAAACATGTGTTAAATATTAGATCGTTTTTAATAAAATAATTGGGAAGAGAGGAATACGCAAATTATTGCTATAGAAAAAGGTTGACAATACCGAATTCATCTGATAAGAGATGACAGCGTCAAAGAAAGCGAAATCGGAGTATGCTCATACCGAGCATACTCCGATTTCAGTATTTCTATTCGAATTGATGGCAATCCATGTGTACGTGGTGAGTTCCTCTCTTTGCAGTCATTCTATTATAATGAATTTCTGCCAAATGATACCTCATTCGATACTGTATTTTTTTTTTACTGCCTTAGGTTACAGATAAGTCAGTTTGATGGTAAATAAGTAAGGTAAATGGTATTTTTATTTTTTATTTTTAAATAGACATCTCCTACACTAGGAATAAATCCAGTGTTGCGGGGGACTTTACAAATATTTAAATAACGGACACAAAGACC
Source organism: Catocala fraxini (assembly GCA_930367265.1). Taxonomy (NCBI): domain Eukaryota; kingdom Metazoa; phylum Arthropoda; class Insecta; order Lepidoptera; family Erebidae; genus Catocala; species Catocala fraxini. The sequence continues at coordinate 10,818,836 of OV884049.1, read as the reverse complement.
ACTCAGACAAGGAACAACCATTTGTGGATCACACAGAGTTTTGTCCTGTGTGGGATTCGAACACAACAGTCGGCGCAGTGGCAGTGGCGAGGCGACCACTTAAACCACTACGCCATCCGTGCAGTCATGTTCTGCTATAAAGAATTTTACAAATAGAATATAGTGACTTACCATTAGAATTGTTTGGTTCCAATACAAGGGATCTGACTAACTGATCTGAAATCTGCAAATGCTATCACTCTGAAAGTTGATGACACTGTGGAACAATTCTAGTGTCAGTTTAGGAACATACAGAAACACGATTGCACTAAGGCTGTTGTCAAACCTTACGACTCTTATACTTCTTAGGTGACCGGCCGGATTGATTTTAAGCGATTATCGTTGTTATTGCATGTCTCGCGCTGAGGCAAAACACGGTCGCCGCATATTGTGTGTTTCAAGCTGATTATTGCAAGTTGGAGTACGTTCGGGTCCCACGACGTGTCTGTCCTCATCCAGAGGCGTTCGGTATGGAAACCTTTTTCTATTACAACGGTTGGGGTAAGCATTCCGAAGGTGTGTGGCTGGTTCCTCTCTTCCCAATATTTTATTGTGATTATTTCGTTTTGTTTCATTTTTGTTTATAAGTAGGTGACCTAATTTAGTAAATGGTTTATCATCATTTCAGCCTATTGCAGTCCACTGCTGGACATAAGCCTCCCCCAGGGTGCGCCACAAGGCCCGATCACCCGTTTTCGCCATCCAGTCACCTCCAGCCACCTTTTTCAGGTCATCGGTTCATCTGGTCGGAGGGCGTCCTACACTACGCTTGCCGAGTCGTGGTCTCCACTCGAGAACCCGTCCGTAAATGGTTTATGACTTTGATGTAAGATTGTTTGCAATTCTGGAGAGATTGATTGGACAGATGACGCAGTATTTTAAATAGTCGTTCGCTACTGCCTCTGCGCTGAGTGTGTTATGTCCAAACGTCAAGTGGGTCGAAAATTTGTGCTATCCACAAATTAGTTCTGAGTTTAAGTGTATTTTGTTTACGTTGTTTGAACGTTTACAAAGTCCCGTGCGCCACAAGAACTAACGCGGGAGTACTCGTAAAAGGAAAAGTGTCTTCAGTCAAGGAGTTGCTGCGCCGCCTACACAATGAATTCATCTACGGCTGACAACACAGCAGGCTTGCTAAATAGTTTAGACCCTACTTAGCACAAGAACACATTGCAACATAGTTTAGCTTCAATCTTGTTCAGGGTGGAAGTAGTTTCTCAATCGTGCTATTCAGCCGTCGAATACCAATTCTGCTATTTACCATTTCTCTTATTAAACATTGTCCACAAGATTTTACATGACATAATTCATTAAAAAGTGACGAACGTAAAATAAACTGTACGAAACAGTCGCTTATTTTTAAATTCGCTTCTTAATTAACGAAAAGGAAAAATTAAGCTGAACGAAACCGTAGCAATTTTAATTATTTTTCTTGTCATAATAATTTGCAAATGGAATGAAAACAGCGCATTAACAGCGGTTCTTTGAAGGTTCACTAAAAACTTTATTATTTGTCACGTTTTGGTTTCGAATCCAGAGACAGATCAGTATTCATATTTATTTGCGTTACTATGTGTGTACATACAATAAGTGGCAATATTGTTTACTAAGTTTTGCCCGCGGCTTCCCTCGCGTAAATGTCACCAACATAAAATAACCTACTTTATGTTAGTGACAGTACTTTTTTCTGGCTGAAAGGTACCGTATGTTCTTTTCTGTTCCCCTGACAACGTGTACGCGGCATTTCATCATCAGTTCAGTCAAATAGTTAAGGCGTGAAACAAACAAACTCACATTCGCATTTATAATATTAGTTAGATTACAATAATTAGGTACAAAATTATAAAAATAAGAACATGAATAACTATTATAATTCGAATTTAAAATGTCATAAAAAATAAAACGATCATAAGGAATCTTTAAGAAAATTTGTGGCATTATAACATATTTGCTTTACTGGTCAAAAACAATTTTACTTAGTTTTTGAAGAACTACATATGTTTGACTTAATTCTTGACAATTTTTATAGGAAATCTCTTTTTTGGTTAGAGAAGCCACATTTTCAAGCGGATAAAACACATTCTCAATCGGCTTTCCAATCTTAATATCGTTAGGTTATCGATTAATCGCACGGAATGAATGTCGAAACTGCGATTAATCGCCACATGCAATTAATACCTTAACCCAGTGTTGATCAATTATGGGTTATGTTTACGGCAACTCCTAATAGTTTTCAGAAGAAGAAGGCTTTTGTCTTATTATAAGGCACACGTCCTACCGGCGCGACGGCTGCGGGAAGCGAGTTTTAAGAGACACTATTACGAGTCGGCGAGCAACTAAAAAAGGTGCGACTGTCCGGTTGTAGAGGTTTAAATGGTCGTCTCGCCTCTGCTAGTACGCCGAGTGTTGTGGGTTCGAATCCCACACGGGACAAAAATTTGTTTGATCCACAAATGGTTGTGTCGTGTACAAATGGTTGTGTCGTGTACAAATGGTTGTGTCGTGTCAAGACACAAAGAACATCCAGTGTTCTTTGTGTCCGTTGTTTGAATGTTTGTAAAGCGACACAGGATTTATTCCTATTGCGACAATTGTATTTTTAAAGAAAATAAACTAACTAAAACAAGACTTTCTTGACTTGACTAAATAAAAGGAAATGTAAATACTTTTTGGATTAATTTGATTTTTGTGTGTAATTATGATAGTTTTGTTCTATTTCTGGTCTTTTACATCTTGTATCTATTGTAGGATGCGACATCCTACTGATGATCCTACGAAGGGAAAAGTAGGAGTTCTTACCAGCTGTATAAACAGCAATCAACTGAAAATAGTTATGTTTATGCCTTTTACTTTTCTTGGTGGGATATTTTAGCCACTTTAAGCATAACTATATTAAGGGTCTCGCTTTCGTTCGCGTGAATTACAGTACGGCCGCAACAACATTCAAGCGAATAACACTTTGTTACATAACTTCGGTTTTACTGAACAGATTTAGGTGAAACAAGGCTTCGACCTTAAGGTAAAACTAATCCTACGAAATATGAATACCGCATTAAAATCAGTTTAGAAGAAAAAAGAAAGAAAAGAAAGAAAATCTATTTATTTTGGCACACAAAAGGGCACACGCAGAACATAAAGCAATACACTATAATTTCATTTCTGCTCACTGGCAGCACCACACCTTTCGCTTAACTAAACGGAAACTGCCTCCATTCAAGTCAAGGCTAGTATTGTCAGTGAGCAGCGATACAAACAATAATATATTAAATTATTTTTAAGTTTAACTTATGTATAAAAAGTTATGTGAAAGTGTGTGTCCCATAAGTGCCAAAATTTTGACATCGCTCAGCGTACGTTGCGATTGTTAAATCGCAACACTGGTATTCTGCGTAAAGTTTGAACGAACAGACATCAAGAAAACAAAATTTCGTATTCAGAATCTCATAAAATTGCAGACTGGCGTAGTGACTAACGTGGTCGAATCGCTACTGCCACCACGCCGAGTGTTGTGTTTTTGATTCCCCACACGGGACAAAAGTTAGTGTGATCCACAAATTGTTGTTCCAAGTCTGGATGTTGTCTTTTAAGAGAAAAATATTAGTACCATCTACTATACCTTCCTTAAGCGATAAAATAGTTGATCGCTAGTCGCCAGATCGCCAGCTTACTCGCCAGCGGTGAATCGAATGCCTTATGATATGATTTCTGTAAGAATTACGCGTTATGTTTTTGTTTTTCTAATTGACCTCCATTGAATTACTGATAAACAGCGAATGTTTATTGATAAGCAGTTTTACGTCCTCATGAAGCATTTGATTTCGATTATTCTAGTGTCTAATCTTGTGGTTCCGCTTAGAGACGACTTAACAGCAAAATCGATTGAGATATCAGCCTAACAATACTGTTTTGTGTTTCTTTGTTAACTTTGGTATCCGTGATTCTTAAGGAGATGGTGTACTGTCAACAAAGAACCAGCTTTCTTTGTCCCTTAAGCCAGAAGGAGAGCGACTCTTTTTGAAGTATCAGCAATAGAGAGATATATATGTTCGGTGCTAGCACCACACTACAAGCACTAAAAGATTACGATAATGCTTACTTAACTAGCAAATAACCTACAGAGGCAGTTTCAAATCTGGTTTCATTGGATCAAGGTCTTTGGAAAAACGAGCATCTATAAAAATCCATTCGCTAAGTTTGAACTTTGCGATTTGAAATTTGTAAAGATGCCAGTATTTAAATAAGAGAGAGAGAGACAGATAAAGTACCATTTTTTTTTCTTTTTTACGCACTCGCTCATCGATCGAAACACAACAGTAGGAATACTGCTATTTCACGTCGATATTCTGTGGGAGTGTAGTCCATCCCAGGTTGAGCGGGCCCATTCATGCTGAAATCGGCCTCATCGCACTAGCGTCGAGCAATCCGAATGGGACAATACCTGTGCCATACAGAATATAGTAGCAATAACAATAACAATAACTGTCGTGTTCCAGAGGTAGGCAAAGATAATTATTTTCCTTTCCTTGCGCGCACACAACAAGGTCGGCATAACACGAGTAACCTTATTGTAGCACAGTCCATCGTCGCCGATTAAATATTTGATCCGACTTAGCCAGGGTAGTTCTACTATCTTACAAGAAAGCGGTGTAAGAATAGTCACACGGTTACTCCGTTTCGCCTAAAGAAAAGCCAGTACAAAAAAAGAAAGAATAAGCGAAGCCGCGGGCAAATACTAATAAAATATAAAACCACTTACCATCAGACGTTCTATGCGTTTGTTTGCTAGTTAAACAAATTTAGTGCTGTTTACTGTTAATAAATACAAAAACACATCGTAGCATTGCACTCAAAGATATACATAGGTACTTGATCATGACCTAACCTTGTATGCGTGATAATAAATTATAATATTATCTAAAACAATAAAAATATTAATTGTAAATAAAGTTGGTTACGCGCATTATGTCAATGTGCTGGTGGTTTCATATTATTAATTGAGTGGATTGAAGTAGTTGCGGCTTAAGTGTTGGCGCACATTAAGCCACTGTTGGCGACCATAGTCGAGTCACAAGTATATAATATCAGCCCTGTAATAAACTGTCCCATTTCTAGGCATGGGCCTCTTCTTAGTGTGAGAAGGGTTAGGCCATAGTCCACCACGCTGGCCCAGTGCGGGTTAACAGACTTCACATATCTTCGAGAACATTATAGCGAACTCTCAGACATGCAGGTTTCCTCACGATATTTTCATTCACTGTTAAAGGGAACGATAACTAACTATTTAATACACTCATAACTTCGAGAAGTCAGAAATGAGATGATGAACTTGAGATCGACCTCTGCGTGGCAGTCCAATGCAACGGTCTGGCTATCGCTGTTGTTTGATATCTTGTAAAAGACTAGCGTAAAAGTACTAACATTTAGAAACTGACACATACCTACCGCTCCCAGTATTTTCTAACCCTTTTCGCATCCCTCCTTTTCTTTAATGCCTTTAGATCCAGTGGCTATCCTGGAGGTAAGTGGTAACTGCCACCTGTATTCTTTAGCAATGTCAGGAGTCTACACAGTCAAATTGCTGCCTGCCGTGATAACAGACTTCGAACTTCTTTTCTCTAGGGTTAGCACCAGGTTTACAATAATCCTAGTAGGTATAACTTTTAACTAAGCTAGAATGCGTATTGAAACCCACGACCTCTCGATCACAATCGCAACGCCTTATCCATTAAAATGTCTACTTCCTAGACACACACATACACAAGTAAATCAATAGCATGCTTGCCATTTAATTATCTCTCTGACAACCCAGAGCCCTTTTAACCTGCACCTTATATACATATGCAAGATATAACGAAAACAGCGACGGTCATTATCTTAAAAAATTGGTTCATCGTAAAGAATGAGACGCAAAAAGTAAAACTTGCCAATAATCTTAGGAAAGATTCATTTTATTATTGTACGTTACAAATAAATAGATATCAGTGGCGCAATGCACTTAGTTCGTTACCTAGCACCTAGTTATGGAGTCCCAAAGTGGAAGACAGTTTTATTTTGTCATTTGTTAAAAGACAGTCTCGCATGTCATATACCACACAAGGTATAACCAAACCCTGAGGTACGGGATTTTTTACAAACATTCACAAAGCAATCAGAGAACACTCAAGACTCAGCACTTACATACATACCTACATATTTGGCTCACACATCTGCATTTATATTAGTTAGGATGTAGTTAATAGAAAATATAAATGTGTCTTTTATTGTAAGAGACTAGATCCCACGACACAGGGTATCCTAGCGTGGGGTCTGGGACTTACTTTTATATTTGTAACCTTTAGTAAGTAAGTAGGTATTTTGTTTTTGTAAACTAAATACTTATTATTATTATTTGTTGCCCTTTCACTGGTATTTCCCTAATACGTTAGGAAAATACTCGCCCCTTTGGAAGGCTTACACAGGGACATGGGTCCAACAAGCAGAGGCCCTTGGAGAGTTTTAGTTTAAAGTGTAATAGGACACTTACCTAGACCCTAGCCGCGCCAGGTGTAGGAGACTATTGCTACATATGGAATCTAATAAACCTGGTCTATGGGGATGGGTGTTTAATGGTTTGTTATAGTGAAAAATATATATAAAGAACGGCGGCGTCTGCCAGATATGTCTGTCTCAGTACAAAGTCGGAATGGCAGACGGTGACTCGCCGATTCACTAGATGGGCACCCTGATTAGACGTTATAAGCAAACAGGCCTTAAAAGCAGCAGGGAGCAACAAGCAAGGTTTATTGTTATTATTTAGACCTCTACTATCACCCGACACTATAATGACTCACTAATGAACGCTTGATTCCCCACAGTACTCCGTGCTGTAAAACTGATAGTAAAAGTAATAATAATAATAATAATATTCTATCACATACACACAACACCATCTAGCCCAAACTAAGCAGAGCTTGTACTATGGGTACTAGACAATGGATAAACATACATATATACTTTTTTTTTTGTAAATACATACATATTATACATAGAAACACCCAGACCAAGACAAACATCCATGTTCACGCACACAAATGTTTGACTTGTGCGGGAATCGAACCCGCGACCTTAGGCGTGGCAGTCGGTTACACTAACCACTACGCCATCGAGTCGTCGAGTAAAGTAGTCCACATGTGGCTATAGTGCACAAACAAACATGTATCGATAACATTCCTCGTAGTAGAAACCTATTTGATACTTTCCTTTTGTAAACAGATAATAGATATAGCAATAAATCTTTATATGTCTACAGTGACAGGCAAATAATGAGTTAATTAGCTAATTAGTAGAATAAATTCGCAAGTGTGGTAAAAATGGAACTTCAGATTCCTTTGTGGCACAGCGGTATTGAATGCAACTGTTGTTCATGAGGTCTCGGGTTCTATTACGGAGTTGAGCAATTTTACTTAGGGTTTTCTGTAAATATATTATAAAGAGGAAATACTTTGATTTTTTGTTTGTTTGTTAGTTTGTAAGGAAACAATACAAAAACTACTCAATCGATATAAACAATTATTTTACCAGTAGAAAGCTTTTTTTTTTTTTACTTGGTTGAATGCTTTGCGCATACCTCTCCGCGGGGCGACGGAGAGGTTATGTCGGGCTCACCGGGGAAAAGATACCCCGGTAATACCGACTAAACCTACCACGGTGTTCCTCGACATAACCATAGACGGCGAGGCCGCGCGAATCGCTTTCACATGCAATCGCGACCCCGCCGTGTGAAACGGCAGGCCACTTCACAAAGAACATTTCCTCCACCATCCCCCTGAGCGGGGCGGACAAAGACACGATACAGAGGCGCATGTGGGAACACGCAGGCCGCCTCTCGGACCTGGTGCTGATCGGGTGGCGAGCAGGCCCACGCAGCCCACCACCCCCAGGTCAAACTTCAAGGTGGCTGGAGGTCATCTCGCGCCCTCTGGCGCCCGGTTTTGCGGTTGGGGAGAGGGTTTAAGCGCTCCCTCTCCCGCTCCGCCGCCTCCTTGATGGAAATTACTTCCTCACAGAAGGAGGCGACGGCGTTCCACGATCTCTCACTCCGGACCATAGACTGAACCACGGCCGGGAGTGAGAGGGCAACCAGTTCGACTGTCGCGATCAACTCACGGCGCTGCAATGTCCAGGCGGGGCAATCCGCCAAAGTGTGCAGCGCCGTGTCCACAACAAACCAGTAGAAAGCTATTTTATCACCGAGTAACATAGGCTATATTATATTTAAAAGTCATGAGCCTCCAAGTACTTTTACTAATATAACCTAACCTAAACTACGCTCATCTGAATCTGAAATAAGCTCGTCTGTTATAAAATTAGAGTCTAGAACTGTATCTGGTAGACGGCAGTAAGCTCGCGGCCTTATAAAACCTAAAAACAAAACTGGCAAAATATAGATGTAATACTTCTCTGCGTACCCTTTCAAGGATAGAAAGACGTGACCCTTCATAATGATGTAGTTAGAGACCTCATGCACAGTAGTCGCATAACCTGACGCTGCGCCGAGGCAGTCAAACTATGAAATGGAAAAATAAATAAAGAAATAATGCAGTGTATACTCTGTCTATATTCACCTGTACATATGACAAAATTGTAACTGTCTGTACGGTACAAACGGGATATTCATAAGAAAACTAATGTGAGGGTCTTTTTGCGAGCTATAGAGAAAAGCTAAATCAATTATTTAAGAATTTTTGTCTCTCTGTCTGTGTTTGTACGTGCATCACGCTAAAACTACTGCACGGAATTGAATGCAGTTTTAACTATGGTATAGCTGGAGCTCTAATTTAAAATCTGGTACATGTTTCAATCTGAAACGCCGCCTAGATGTCCAGTCTGAAGTAGTCTTAAGATTTCTAGGAGGACTTAAGAGAAATTCTTGATACTTAGAAACTGCAACAACAAGAAATGGTCGTAGAAGCGGAGTTGGAGAGTCAACTCTTTAACCTACATACCTTATTCTTTCTAAAAATGCAAAGGAAAAATAGATTGACGTCCTATATTTAAATTCCACGCGTACAAAGTCACGGGCAAGAGCTAGTGTAAAATAAAACAACAAACATAAAATAAATAATATCAAAATATATTTGAAGTCAAACTTTATATCGAACTTTGCCATCACAAGCCAACTTAAGATATCACTACCAGCGAAACGCCGAGTATTCATTCGAATCATTATTATATCGGCGATACCATCTTCTTCAATGAACTCCCTATCCCTTCCGTCTTGACCGTACACATCCCGTAATTCGGCACCAAATAATACAGCTTACTCGTATCAGCATCATAGTATATTATGTTATTAAATCTATCGAACACAGACCTAAACGGTGAACCACTGCCAAAAGCACCTATTTCTATAAGCCTCCCATTTCTATAGTCAATCTTATATAATCCTCTAGTCTCCCTTTGTACGAAATACGCATTATCATAGATATCAGTAGACAAAGAATATATTATATTAGAAAAAACTGTTGGCTTTTTATCACCCTTTTTAAGTTTATACACCGTGAAATTACTCATGAAGTAAATATCATTACGTTTGTCCACAATAAAGTCGTCAATATCAAAACTGCTTAAAGCCTGAATGCTTTTGGATTGCTTTTTCTCATAAGTGTACAATCCTTTCGAGCTTAAAACTGTGTAGTATAACACATCTTTGTATTGCATATGCCATATCGTTTTATCATGAAGGCCATATAGCGTAGTTTTATTCGTAACTGGATTATATTTGTAAATGCCGCTTGCACCGCCAATATAGACAGTTCTCGTAGATTGGTCAACAGTTCTAGCGAAAGAAAACTGCAAGTCTGGTATAGTAAGGAATCTTATATCATCTAAATCGAAGGCTACTGTTCGGTCAGATAGTTTTGGGTCTTCGTAGTGGAAATACACGATGTTTTCCGTCCTGTCTATTGCTAGTTGGCCGGAGACTGGATGCTTTTTGAATACTGAGGTTTTGCTGTAACAGGTGCCGTCGAAACAGGCGTTGCAAATTCCTCTGCTGGATACAGTTGTGGATGTGGCTAGGACACCGAGTAGAAGTAGGAGATGTCTCATTTTCTGTCTGTAAATAGAAAGAAATATTGCAATTATTTATCATATAAAGAAATATTGTTCATAAACATGATAAACAACAGCAAGCTCGCGTTTTTAATGGAGTCTAGAATCAAAGTGTGTTCAAGTCAGTATAGGTATTTGCGTGCAGCTCCGTACAGATTTAGTTTGTTAGCAGATCTGTAAAATTGACAGTTTAAAACCGTTGTTCTCATTAACCAATGAGATGAACGGTAAATTATTTAAGCCCTTGCTTTGCTGAACATTGCAACAGGTAAATGTTAATTTACAGTATACTTTAGTTATTGTCTAGAAAGGTGACCATATTTAAAAGTAGTATTCTGTTTGTTTTTAAATATGTAACGTAGATACAGTAATAGGTATAGGTTTATAGTCTGCGCTTGTGTTTGCGTGCGATCCCAGTTCCTATTCTCAGGTCACGCAGTGCTTATTGGAAACTAGCAGTAGCAGCGCAAAGTCTTGTGTAAAATGGACCAGGTAGACGACCATATGCCTCAGTGGCGGGCTCTAGTACACGTGATTTGATAGCATAGCTGGCATATAGTGGATGTACTGGATTTTCGTAGAAGACAATATCCTCACGAAATATGATATTGATACAGATGACAAACATTTCCAAACTACGTACTGTTTTCATAAGTAAAATCTCAATAGTATTGCGCATGACCTGGAACGATTTGCGCGTCGGACAAACAGTCTGATAACCTGGGACCCACGACCGGCCAAACACAAACATTGGTCGGGTGGCGTAAGGAAGCGCGATGTAGTCCTAATTTCAACATTTTGTAACATAACAATCTTAACTAATCCTAACTAATATTATGAATGTGAATGTAAGTTTGGTTGTTTCGCTTTTACGCCTTAACTACTTGACCGATCATCATGAAATTTAGTGTAAAACGTTACACAAAATTTCATGATGACAACGGTCAGGGATAGGTACAAAAAAGGACATGGTGTATATGGCAAGACATGGTAAAGGGTACCTTTCATCCAGAAAAAAGTAGTAATGTTCCTAAGCGAGCTTAGCCGCGGGCAAAAACAATTGTTACCTATAAAGTGATATTTGATAACCACATCTATACTGATAGGTATTATAAAGAGAAAAGATCTGTTTATTTGTTTGTAATCGATAAACTCTGAAACTAGTGAACCAATGTTAATAATTATTATTTATCATTTTACTATTAGATAGCTACTTTAACCAGAAGTAACATAGGTTATTTAATATCACGCTACGAGCCACAGGAGCAGAGCAGTAATCATAAACGTAGGTGAAACCGCGGGGTACTTGATAATATCTAAACATCACCATGCTTCGCTGTGACTCAATGTGATATTAATAATTATTAGGAAAGCAAATATTCTGAATTTTTTTGCTCCTATGGTTACTTTGGAATTAAATGTATATAAAAACACTATTATATAGAAATGCATCATACACAACGTTAAATATATGCCATGTCAATCCATCTAGCACTATTCGAGTTCTGAGGACAATAACATACGTCAACAGGACTTTTGAATAAAAAGCCTTTGTTAAAGATCCTAAATAAATATTTTGATCCACTAGTCGTGTTGTTTTTACTTTCTTATTTGATATTTAATTACATGTAGGTATATGTTCTATAAACACAGGAAAATATCACTAATGAAGTAGGTAACGCATTGTTTATAAACATTGATAACTCACAATATTCCTGATAACAACCGAGCACACAAAAAATAATGTTCTGGAAAACATTGGCATGCTGAATCTAATTGCTACATCATTTTAGTAATGCTCAGATATTTACAGTTACATTTTTTTAATACACGGCCACGCTCGCACTTGGAATAATAATTCCTGTAACGCGGGGTATTTACTAACATTTAAACAACGAACACAAAGAACATTCAGATTCGGAACGGCCATTTGTGCATCACACAAATTTTAGTCCCGTGTGGGATTCGAAAACCAACCAACTCACCCACCACACTCGACGCAGTGGCAATGGCGAGACGACCACTTAAACCACTAGGGAAACAACTATGCTTACTCGCTAGTTTAAAAGTGAAGCAATTTTTATTCTATTAGATCTTCACCATACAAATCCTCTGTTTCCCAATATCTAATTTCATGATTTCTATAGGGAAACACAATATTTATTTTATTATTATTATATCTATTTTTATATTTGGGTACTTTGTTTACAAGGGATGGTAAACGTGAGGGAGATATTGAAAGGAGACCGATTGCTGGCAATAAAGTGAATGGAGCTCCACGCGCTTTTATTAACAGTCGAAATGTATCCGAAAAGGCACGTTTCCCTGTTCATAGAGGACAATTAATGCCCACACTTATGTATGAAAGGGAAAGTTGGGTATGGCAAAAAAAGGAAGAGAGCAGAATAAATGCTGTAGAAATGAGACCGCTGAGAAGCATATGTGGTGTGACTCTGAAAGATAGAATAAGGAATAGTATAATTAGAGAGAGATGCGGCATGAAAGTGGATATAGTGACAAAAATAAAAAAGGGTATGTTAAGCTGGTTTGGGCATGTAGAAAGAATGGACGAGGAAAGACTACTTAGACTAAAAAAGTTTATAAGGCTAGTGTGATTGAAACAGGCACAAGAGGAAGACCTAGGCGAACGTTTCTTGATCAGATCGGAGGCGTTCTGGACAAAGGCCAGGTTAAGAGCACCTTGAACCGACGAGCGTGTATGAGGAATGTGATGATAGTGAATGAAGCCAGATAAGTGTGTCAGGATCGTAACAAATGGATATCCGTAGTCTCTGCGTACCCCTCTGGGCAACAGGCGTGAATCTATGTATGTATGTATGTACTATTTTATATCTATTATTAAGTACCTAGTCAATTTAAATTATACATAATACGTGAATAACGCTGTAAGCTACATATTTATAAAATTTATTGTTAATACTAGTTGTAAGATGAATGTGTAACTGTTTGTTTTCCCTGATTAAATAAATAAATAAATATGTATAATATAAAATGAAATGGTTATTCTGGCGACTGTTTTATTTCGAGAAACTGTTTAATTATATTATTAGTAACATATTTTATCTCTAATCTACATCAATTATTATTTATACAATTTGGGTTTAAAGTTAGATGTCTTGCAAGTTTTGTTGTTTTAATCAATAGTAAAAAAAATATCATTGAATTTGGATTTCTCATTATAATTATGAAGCAGACATTTAATTTTAAAATATTTTAAATCAGTTGTTATAAACGAATACCAAAACGGTTTTAATGTGACATGGAAGTAAAATAAATTTTAACCATTTTACATAATATTTTTTCGTTCAACAATTTTGTGGTTAATCAGATCACATAACTATTTATCACATGATTAAGTTATTAATTTAATCACATAATTACACTAGATTACTAGAAAATATTAAGATTATATTTTGTTGATGTTTTATTTTTATTGTTATAAATATGTCAGTCGACATTATTACATTTAAACGGCTAAACAGCTAATCCGATTATGATGAAATAAGGCATGGAAATTACTTCACCGGTGAAGAAGCATATTGCTATTTATTAAAGAAACGTGTACCATGTTGCGACTTATAGATTTAAATATTGGATTACTTACGCAGATATTTTTGTAGAAGTATAGAACAAAATCCAATAGAATCTAGCTGCAGAATGTCCTTAAAAATATTTTTTTCACGCACAGTAAGTGGATTTTTTGCACCACTTTACGAGTCACGAACTCGCGATATAAGTTTTAATTCGTCGAAGTTCTAATAACAAGTGATAAACATGTTTATTTCTATCTGACTGCTATCGTCTTTGTGGGCTATATATTTACTTATATGCATGTATATAGAGTTTATGTAATGAGGACCCGATATCATATGTTAAGTTGGCGTTTCTGTAGATGTATTACGTATAAACTATATGAACTTATTATCATATTACTTTGAGAGTCAACGGACTAAAGTAAAATGAGTTTGAAATAATACTTTTTCACTATAAAGGTGACCAATAAGTGAACAGCGTTAAGCGGGCGACGAAAGTATTTTTCTTCGATGTAGATTATTATCTTTTTTAGATACTGGAACTTCAGAACATAAAATTCTAGGTACCTACGTGAGATTTATACATTAAAACTTGCTTCGTTTAGAGGAGACACGGAGTATCCAAAAGGAACGAACGATGAAATTCCAATCGCACTATACCTTGCGTACTTTCTCAGAATAGCTTGCATTCTTCTAGTATCACGACATGACAACAAATAACCATAACTCGCTGCTATCTTCTCGAAGTACGAAATAGGTAATGGCCAGCCCCTATTTTGAGTGTCCGTGAATTTAAGGGGTGGCAGACCCTCAGCACGTCGATATTAATTCCTGCGCTAATCCTTTGGAGACAGCACAGTGCTTCTTTAAGAAGCACTAGATCTTTTTGTTATTACCTGTATCACGACATACGCGTTCCTTTCTTATCTTCTTTTTTCTTCTAGTTACAAGAAGACAATTTTATACTAGATATCATTCCTATGTCACTGGGGACTTTAAAAACTTTCAAACAACGGACACATAGAACATTCAGATTTGCCACAACTATTTGTGAATTTCTTATTTTGTGCCATGTGGTAATCAAACCCACAACACACGGCATACTGGCAGTGGCAAGGCAATAACTTAAACAACTACGCCATCCATTCTTTTTTCCGACCGCCTTCCACGATTTCAAATTCACGTTCAAATCACGTAGATATTTTAAACGCCTTTCAATTTTCGATATTATTTTTGTCGTTTATAGTAGATGACTGCTTGGAAGGCGTAGGGGTTTAAGTGGTCGCATCGCCACTGTCACTGCGGCGTGTGTTGTGGGTTCTTATCCCACACGGGTTAAAAATTTGTGCGATCCGCAAATGTTTATTCCAAATCTGGGTGTTGTTTGTGTCCTTTGTTTGAATGTTTGTAAAGTCCCCCGCGACACAGGAATTATTGCTAGTGACGTGAAGAGGACTTTAAAAAATCCTATTTATAATATTTGCTGGTACTGCCGGTAGTACCTAGTAGTGCAGAAGAGTTAAATTCCATGCGTTCATGAAAATAAAGTATCACATCGAATGCGACGTCAGTGAAGTGAACGTGATCATAGTTTTAAAAATAGGTGTCGTGAATAGTCAACACAACACTCATATGAAAGCAGCAATATTTAGTCTTTGTCATAGCTACAGTGATAGTCGCTTCTATATAATCCTTGTGGAAAACAACCTACCTTCTGCTAATGAACCTCCACCTCTTAGTCCAAGAGCCTCGTAACCAAATCCAGCTTGCATTTACTGAACACAACCGCAACTTAATCTCAATCGAAATACAACTGATCCTGTCACAGATGCACAATCGAGAAACTTCAATGTATAACTATCTAAATTACTAACTTTTCTCACTCCTATGGTTTTTTATTAACAATGCTTAAAGACATAAAGATTTTCTCTAGACAACCAACATAAAATACAAATAAAGATATACATAACAAGTTCGCGTTAAATCCCATTACCTACCTTAATACCTATTAAGTAAGCCTCTGGAAAAATACAATATGCCTGTAACTTGCAATTCTAACAAACTGCATTGAGATTTATACTACAATAAACATATTTTTGTTCATCACAGGGCTTGTTATACATCCCAGAACCGAACACAACTTAAACCACACTAACGCGTACACCTATAGCTAAACCAACTGTAGGTTTATCTACAGTTCCTATAACTGTCATGAGCGTGCGAAGATTCTGTCGAGAACATATGGTGCCAAGATAGTGAACGTATCGTTATTTATTCACGTAATTATCGATTACTGTGCGTCTTCGTAACGTGTGTCTAAGGGACTGTGTAATAAATACTAGTGGTCGAAATTTGACCGTAATTCCTTTCCTTCTGTATAAATTTTAGTTTTCTGCACTTGTATTTCATATAACTGTGAACTGCACATGGGACGTAATGGTTTACCTAAGTTGTGGTCTGATCACTGCCATTACGCTGAGTGTTATGAATTCTATCCCTATACGGCACAAATATTTGAGTGATCCACAAATAGTTGTTCCGAGACTGGATATTCTTTGTGTCTGTTGTTTGAATGTTTGTAGGTAAAGTTCTCCGCTACAAAATGTTGTGGCCGCGTCTATATTGCAATAATTAAAATTACCACGTTGTTCTCTTATACTGTTCGTGAACGTGTTCAACAGAAATATACCTGCTTGAGGGTAATAGGTTTAATCCCTATTACGTGGTAACAGTGTAACCTGTGCAGCCGCCTTCAGCAGTGGTGACCACCGACTTTTGACATGGTTATTTTTGGCAATGAATATGTAGATTTAACTTTCAACGAGAAGACAAGACAGTTGTTGTCTATCAGACACTGGTCCCCGCCATACACTAAACCAGCTTAGTACTAATAAAATTAATATAGAGGTCAATAGCCTCAGGAGATAGTAGTTACCACTCACGTCAGGTTAAACTAACGTTGATAACGATATGAGTATGCTGTTATCATCACCTTCGCCACCGTGGAACAGGAGTTGGCAACATCTTTTGTAGGTAGGCGACCTACATTAAAGATCTGCGTTCTCTATTTAAGCGCCTACCGATTACCTCTCTATACTTACGAAGGGTTAGGAGGGGTTTTCTATACCCAAATTATAATTATTATAAGAGGTGAGCGTATTTCTGTCTATGGAGCTCAGTTCCAAACTCTGTATTGTACGTGTAGCGTAGTTTTAGGTGGTGGCATTGCCACAGCCACTGCGCCAAATGTAGTGGGTTCGATCCCCACCCGGGACAAAAATTTGAGTAATTCATAAATAGTTGTTACGCGTATGGGTGATCTTTGTGTACTTTGTTTGAATGTTCATAAAGTTGTACGTGATACAGGCATCGTGTAGGAGCGAAATATATACTTATTAAATTGAATAATGATATTGTGAATTAGTTGACAGAAAAACTATCCATTTAATTAATATATTCATCATCATCATTATGTGTAGAATATTTTGATAAAAAGCTAAAGAAAATACTTACGTTTATATAGGTACATATGTATATCGCGGCTTTCAAGCCATAGAGCAGCGTTTCCCATACGGTGGGTCGCAACCCGTCACCACGTTCATGATCAAGAGACGTGTTGCTTTTGTGTCAACGCGAACGCTCGCTCGGATGTTCCTTTGAGGAATGTAGTGGTAGTTACGCTTCCTGCGAAGCTTTGTGTGATGTGGAGGAACTTGATGTGATGTCCCTCCAACACAAAGGGAGAACCCTCTGACTAGGCTGGGTGATAGTACCTACCTGACGAGAGCTCACCCCAACTATTGATGTCGGGCTCGTGTATATATACGTAGACGCTGTGTAATCTTCCCCTGCGTGATTCAGGTTTACATGGCGGAACGCGTATTGTATCGAAACTTCTTTGTTTGTATGGAGTCGCCACATGGACATTGAAATAATATGTTACTTTATTTTTCCTATGCGCTAGGAGGACTAAAAACTTGTGGTGCGTCACGATGGGATGACATTAAAATAACTGGGCCAGGACATAATAACATTTGGGAATCTCTGCCATACTGACTCCGTCATGAGCTAATGTCTAATTACGTAGGCATATTAGCTAAACATTCAATGTAACTTATTGGCAGATATTAATTATAACACTGAAAGATAGAATAAGGAATAGAGTGATTAGAGAGAGATGTGGCACGAAAGTGGATATAGTGACAAGAATAGAAAAGGGTGTGTTAAGCTAGTTTGGGCATGTAGAAAGAATGGACGAGGAAAAACTGACTAAGAAAGTTTATAAGGCTAGTGTGAATGGAACAGCCGCAAGAGGAAGACCTAGGCGAACGTTTCTTAATCAGATCGGAGGCGTTCTGGACAAAGGCCAGGTTAAGAGCACCTTGAACCGACGGGCGTGTATGAGGAATGTGATGAAAGTGAATGAAGCCAGAGAAGTGTGTCAGGATCGTAGCAAATGGAAATCCGTAGTCTCTGCCTACCCCTCTGGGAAACAGGCGTGAATCTATGTACCTATGTATGTATGTATTAATAGTAGTAATCAACGATAAGGATGATCTATAGTTGTGACCTAGACCTTGGTTTACTCATTGACATTTGTATGGAAACTTTTCCTGTATATCGGAATTACAATGGTAAACATCAATATGATATCAACCCGAGGTTTGTCTTATCTATTAATAGGAAGTATCCCTAAGTACAGATGTGTTTGAGGAAGTAACTTCGTATATAAAATGAGATCATAGACTAAAGATACAATATTAAAAAGCGATATAACTAATTACAAAAAAAATTGCTTTGTTGAAATCGCCTCTGTAGATAAATGACAGTCGATCTTCAACAGAGCCGAATTTTCAACCAACATATTGAACTTCTTTGCTATGTAACATCGTAGATAAGCTAAAGTGAAAGAAAATGATATAGGTATATATAGTACTTCTTTCTTATCAGAAAATATTGCATTATGTTGTCCTGTGCATATATTTTCTATTCAAATAGAACATAGTCATATTACCTACATAGCCATTATTATGTATATAGTCGATGGTACTCTGCGCCATGAAATTTTTCTAGTACCGTACAGGAAAATTGTCTGACGCATTTACCTGTTAAGATGACATTCACAGAAAATCTATACTAATATAATAAAGCTGAAGTGTTTGTTTGGTTGAACGCTCTAATCTCCGGCACTGCTGGTCCGAATTGAAAAATCTTTTAGTGTTGGATAGCTCATTTATCGAGGAAGGCTATAGGCTATATAACATCACGGTACGACCAGTAGGAGCGGTGCATTATTGAAAAATGTTGCAAAAAAGTGGGAAAAAACTCTTTTGTGAAGCAGTCGAAGTTACGCGGGTCAGCTAATATTATTATACGATAATGTTTTAAACTTCAAGCGACACATTCAAAGATATTATTGTTTGTAGGTATTGGTATATAGGTCATTGTGATAATCCTCTTGCACTTTATATTACTTTATATTTTAGTTCGATTCCCGCACAAGTCAAACATTTGTGTGCATAAACATGGATCTTTGTCTTGGTCTGGGTGTTTCTATGTATAAGTATGAATAAAAAAAAAGTATATATGTATGTTTATCCATTGTCTAGTACCCATAGTACAAGCTCTGCTTAGTTTGGGCTAGATGGTGTTGTGTGTATGTGATAGAATATTACATATAATTTAGAAACACTTGTCAAATATTGTCAATGCGAAATCAGCTGTATCCCAAATGGGTGGGCACTGTTTTGTTACACTTATATTTCGTTAACTATACTTTAAGGTCCTAATAGGGTCACTATTATTGCCGATATATATGCCGATTATATGCCTCACTCCCTTATTGCCGATTACCGGGCATAGTTTCAGACTTCTTGATGCTATTCAGAATTTCTTGACAGAAAATACAATACCACTACCCGACTCTGGAATCGAACCGTAAACCTCAGGCACAACAGACGCTTTAACCAACATCACTGCGCCATGTGAAGTGCCATCATAAGAAAATATTATTAAATGAAACACATATTTAATTATAAACAATATATTCTAAAACCTTTTGAGCATTACAACATGATAATGTGATAGGATAATAAAAAAATATTTTATAGTTGTCAGAGACAAATATTATTCTAAGGTATAATATAAAATCTTTACCTTGGTTGTACAATAATCATAATGAACAATAAACATTTATTTTTAACTGACAACACTTTAAATTTAACGTTTAGATATGTACGTTTGGAGAAATCTAATAAGGTGAATAGTTATTTTTATTACACTAAAATACACTGAACATTATGTTAACAATTAAATCTTGTCTCTTGAAAGTAACACAAAGACAACATTACTGCTTTGTGGCGTAACGGAACCATAAGTATTTATTCTGTCACAAGGAAGACAATGACAACAATACTGGCTTGTGACGTAAGCAATACCAAAGAGCTCTACAAGTTTATAATGTATGAAACTAAAATCAGTGCTACTATGACGTAAGCAAAAGATAGCATTGCTGGCTTGTGACATATACAAACAAAGCAGCCAGTATTAGCTTATCAAGTAAGGAAAATAAAGTGCATAACTGATCTATGAGGTAAGAAATTTCGAAATTTTCCGTTGAACAGTAATGGACATAAATTTATTATCAAGTGTTAAAAACTATTAATATTTTTACTGTTAAATCATAATACAATATGAACGTGCATGCGAATTAGCCTTAACAGCAATTAATTATCATGAGAGAAAAATAAGTTAATCCTACAAAAAATCTTTATTAATTTTGCAGCCTCTAAGTTTTATTTAACAATAAAAATAGGTGTGCCTCCTAGAATCAGAATAGAAAGTTCTTAAATCTATTAAAACTTAAACAATCGCCAACAAAACTTCAACATGAATATTTTACAAATAATAATTTGTATATTAAAATACAGTACCTTGAAGAAATCACTAATAATTTTCCATTTATATACTACTATTAGACATATTTTGTAGGTATTGGAGTTGAGAAAATTAGTATGTACTTAGGCATTTCTGATGGGTGATTTAGTGTTCACCATACATTGGTCAGTTTCTCCATGTTGAATGATAAATCCTAAAGATTATGGAGCTCTCGTTGTTCTAAGACACCTCATATAGTATTAAAATAGTATATAAAGGTTCACACAAGGATTGAAAAATATTTTGGCCAATAGCGTCGATTTATATGGCAAAGAAATTTTTGCTCTACTGACATTATGAAATTGTCGTTTATATCCTACATCTAAATTCGTGGTCTCTGCACAAAAAGCAGTAATTATTTAGAAATTAATTTGTATTTCGACAATATATGAATACCCTTTTATACAATTTGTATTTAAAGTTATATCGCTTAATGTCTACCCGTATTCGTTGTTTTAATTCGCCATAATTACATGATGGTTGATGTTTTTGTTAATTTAAGACAAACTATAGTGGCCTAAATATAAGCAGCTATACATGCAAGAAACGATTTTCTTCAAACAAAGGGGCATGTTTAAACCCCTATTATGTATTTCGAGATATGTAAGATTAAGATACGACAGCAATTTCAAAACGGAGTAATATAAAAGTTTTACAAACCAGCAACGTACGAAGTTTGCGTTGTGCAATTTGTTTGTAAAATAATAACAATCTCAACTCCTTTAACCAATTCGCTACTAACTTTCTAATTTTTTCGTTTCGTTAATATTTCTTTTTCCTTTCATAAAAATTACATATTAATACCCTTTTTTTGTTGATTCAAAATGCAAATTGTCATGTCAGAATGCTTACACAATACCTTCCACCTCAAAAATACAACATTAATCAAAATAAAATTAAAGATACTTATAAAAATATAGCATTATAAAAAACCATTCACGCATCCAATTCATTAACAAACTCGTTCTAATTATTAATTGTGCGATAGCTGGCACCAAATTAATTAAACAGAAGTAAATTTGTAAATAGCTTTGGTAAGTTTACATTTATCCTCTGGCCATGGCTCTTCTGGCTATGAGGCTTGAGAAAATTAATATCTGTAGATCTAACCTCATACAATGTATCTAGAATTATGTATATAATAACATGTATTAGCTAATAGCCGAATTTACCTCTAAGAATAAACAGGTAAATCAAAATACCGCTGGCTATAATTACTTCTAGAATTACCTGATCAAACTAAGGGATATTCTAGGTTATTTCCAAGGCCTTGAGTTGAAACGTCATGCTGAGGGCGTCACTGACCATTCTGGATTGGGCCACAGTTTTAACCAGCTATTTCTAGTTGTTACCACATTTAAGCTATTAGCCACAGCGTATTGTTTAGAAAGCACCAATATTTTACTCTGTTATTAATAAATAAGTTCTTTCTATATTCAGATTGAACGGAGACTAAAGAGGTTACCAGGTTTAGTATGCAACGAAGTCCGTCAAAATATTTTCTTCTTATTGTACGCCAAGCCGGTCGGCTAACAACAACAAGGTACCTACTCCAATTACAATAATGTATAATGCTGTCTTAATCAGCTATATAAAGCCTGTACCTTGCCTTACTTTTAAGTTACTCAAGGAGACACAATAAACTTTGATCTCAGTTTTTTGATACCACTAAGACAGAACATTTAGTTATAGAACCGGTTGATTACAGCAAGATACAAAAGATGCAATTTCTTATAAAGGCGTCCTTTCTACGGTTTCGGGTGACGACTACGGCCTATATTCTGCCACGTTATCTTGGCTATCTGTGTCTTACATAATTTGTGACAATCAAATCCATTTAACAAGCCGTCTTTCGACGACGATGGCTTACTAAGTAAGTTACTATAAAGAGACGCAACAAGCTTTGGTCTCAGTTTCTGATAACACTAAGACATAAAACATTTAGTTACAGAAGCACAGCTAAATACAACATGACTGAACAGATACACTATCATATAAAGGCATAAATACTACGGTTTTGGATACCGCCGACCTGACTACAATATTCTTCCAAGTTTTCTCGGCCCTGTGTCGTATGTAATTTATGACAATCAATTCCACTTAACAGGCTGTCGTTCGACGACTATGCCTTGCTGAGAAGTTACTATAAAGAGACGCAAGAAACTTTGGTCCCAGTTTCTGATACCACTAAGACATAAAACATTACTGTACAGAAGTACTGCTTAATACAATGTCACAAATTATACGCACTTTCTTATAAAGGCGTCGTTACGTTTTCGGATGACGACGGGCTGACTACTATAATTTTCTACGTTTTCTCCGCCATCTGTGTTCGGCCATCGGCCAATTTATAGCAATTGAACAAATGGTCCATTTAACAGGCCTGACTACTTTATTTCTGTCTACTTGGACATCTGTGTCTTATGTAATTTGTGGCAATCAAACAAATGTTTCCGCACATTTACCTGATGGTAAATGTTACCATAACATATAGCCACTTCCATACATAATCATACACATAGTCTCGTCCCCATATCCCCGAAAATGGCAGGCAGATGTATAATACAACCACATCTCGCCAGAAATGTTTTAAGATTCTATCATATAGGTACTAATAGACTTGCAGCATCAGAAAAATATCTGCTGACGTTACACAATCCTTAAGGAGTCAAGAACTGCACGTGGTAACATCTTTAGTCAAAGTTCAATGTCTAATTAGTATAATAAAAGCGTTCAAAGTCAATTCTGCATATTAAACATAGCTGCCATTTTAAATCAATATAATTTAAGGCACTTACATACAAGCTCATCAATGGATATTAAAAATATAATTCTGCAAACCCACTGGCTAGCCTCAAATTAAAAAGCCTAACATTTTTATATACTTAATACATTTTGTTTTACAACATCGCACAATACATCATCCATTGCTGTTTTAATCAGTCTCATAGTTACGTTAAGTCTAAAAGTCTAACGAAGCCATCAATGAATTGGTCGCTACACCCAAGTGTTGCTCTTACATCGCCTTTCCATCCATATAGCGTGGATAGGAGCAAGTGAATGGTCTTGCAGATTCCGCAGCCACGTCTTAGATTTACGCCTCTGTCTGGAAAATTGAGAATTTGTAACACATATATTAGTTGTTCTAGCTACGATGAGGTCTATTATCTAATATACATGAGATATAAGATACACAATATACTAGGCTATATACAATACTGACAAACGACGTCGTGCGTGATTGAACCGATCGCAGCGCCACCTATGAGATCCAATTGTAAATCTAAACTATCCAGGGACTGAGCCAAACACACAGAATTTTTTTATTGAGATCCGCCCTGCTGTTATAGATAAGTGGTGGTTTAACAACAACAACAACGTTACCGTAATAGACGGACGTGTGCACGTACATATATAAATATAATTATATTATCGTTTAGCGCGGCGCAAGCCGTCGCTCGTATTTTTTATCGCCATGAGTGACACACTTGTGACGAATGAGCTGCGGCGTTCCTGCAACAGAAGCTGGATGTCATGGACGAGGTGTCGGCCATCCAGATATGTTCCACGAACTTCAGCGACGAGGACATAGCTGCTGCCAAGCTGCTGGTGGACAGGTCGCTCAACAAAAGTGACCAGATGGTGTCTCGCAGGCGTGACGGGGCAAAGAAAAGTCTGCAGGATATTATCACGTTGCTGAAGGAGACCGATCCTGACGACGTGCCGATGTTTGTGGCGAAGGACATGAATAAGTTACCTCTCGTCACTTTCGACCACGTCGATGTTACAAGCCTTTTGAAGGACATCGTCTTCCTTAAGGCCAGTTTAGCGGATGTACACAAGAAGTTGGAGGCTTCCCAGGACACCGTCATGGTTTTGCGCACGGAGGTTGAAGAGTTGCGCAATTCTGTGGCTTAAGTAGGTCACCGACGCGTAATAACAACGTCAACACGCGTCGAGGCGCGGACTGCTTCAATGCATCGGTCGCAAGTTTCGTGTCAGCAGTTGTGTCGCCGCAGAATGTTATGACTGCCGAGTGCCTCGCAGCCCCGCCCGGCATCGCCGCGCGACCTAAACGGATAGAGGCTCAGCAGATAGCTGCGAGCACGCCCATTGCTCTCGCCGCAAAGTCGGTGCCTCAGATGGCAAAGAACCGGGAGGATGATGCCGAAGGTGGTTTTGTGACGGTGCAAAAGAAGAAGCGCCGTCAGAAAACCAATAAGAACTGCTGCGGCTCAGCTTCTGTGAAGCCTAGTGCAAACCTGCGTGCTGCAACACCGAATACACCGGTGTTCATGTCTCGCCTGCATTACACCACTAAGGCGGAGGATATCGCGGAGTACTTATGTACGCCAGAAGTCCAAGTACATGCCAAGAGTGCAGCTGCTGGAGCCGCGTCGCAACGTCAACTTCAAGGCGTTCGTGGTGCGAGTCCCAACTTGCTTTCTACATGTATTTATGAAATAGGACTTTTGGCCGAAGGGTGTGGTGTTCCGTCGCTTCCGCGGACAAGTGCCACATGAACGCTCAACAACAGAGTGCAAGTGAAGCATTACTAACATAGTTAATAAGTTACATAAATACTAACAAAAATTGTATGTATGTTAGGTTATAAGATATTTATTTATCTATGCGTCTATGCCACGAGAAATAAAATCATTATTATTATTATTAGGTAGTCTCCTATATGGTTGATCGCAACGAGGCAAAAAATTTGTGTGATTTACAAATAGTTGTAGCAAATCTGGGATTCTATTTGCATTATTTGAATATTTGTTAAGTCCTTCGGGATAAAGGAATTATTGTCTAAAGAATACATACATATCCTGGTTGCTTCGGTGGTGCAACGCAGGATGTGACTGCTGTCTACGATGTCTCGGGTTTTAACTAATCTAAGATATTACATGATATGTATTGTAGTGACGTGCGCACTCTATGTGTAAGTATACTCTAAGGTACTTCTACTATAAAATGATGGGTCAATTGATACGTACAGCCACCACGCCGCAGTCTTTTCCGTCGACTTTCTTGTTGGCCATCGTATCCGGCTTGTATTCGTTCTCCAGACCGAAGTGCTGAAACATTACAATGGTTAGGTTTAGAAAACAATCTAGATGATAACATGACAGCTGTATATCGTCGAAGGATAGCCAAAGGTACAGATTTCTTTACTTTTACTTGATGAAAAGGTTAACTGAAGCCCAATATTAAAGAACACCATCCCAATGTTTTGCAAAAGTTGCGTGGATGTCCCTTTTTTGATGGTTTTAAGTGCTGCCACATACTGGGCCACCAGTGGCGGCCACAGTAAAACAACTAGCGGCTGCTCAGTTTTTCATTGTTGTATGATACATACTCGACTACAGTCGCCGGCTTTGAACTGTGCCACCCGAATAATAAATGAAAATTTAGGTAGGTTTAGCCACAAGTGCCTGCAATTAATGGTTGCGAGTAAAAGGACGGCCTGGCCGCGAAAAAAAAACTCCTTTTACCACTTATATTTCCCCAGTCATATACATATCTTACGTAATAGAAGCAGACAGTCCACATTTTACCATAAAAATGGAGACAAAAGGATTTAGCAGGATCGTCGAATGTAGTAATCGGTAGAGCCAACAATAAGGCATCCCTCTATATATGCCAATATTATTATTCATTTATTGATTAAAAACTACAAACCTTCAGAATATCCTCATTAGACAAGTGGTCACCAGGCCCCGTTTGCACAAAATGGCGGAGCAGATTCCCGCCCTTTTCAACCAGCAAAGCGCCTCCAGTTTGCACCCAATCGCCTTTCAAATCACCTCCTAAGCCTAATGTTACAAAAAGAAATACTACGCTACAACGATAGGAAGGGCGGTCCTTTTGTCTTTTCTAACCTTGCAGCTATGGTCGGATCTCTCGCTCGGATAGTAGCCAGACGTCGCATAAGCTAAATATTGTTACGCAACATTGTTTATTCCATTCATCATAAATATACGTTTGCAAACTTTTTTTTTTGTCCGTCCTTATGACCACACTCCGCCTGATGGTAAGCGATTATGTGGTCCAAGTGCAGTGACCTCTACCAACACGACGGTTGCATAACAAAACTCAACCTCTTCCCATCGTTGTATCGTTAAAGATAACCTCTAAAATCTCCGTGTTCGGCATACGTTCGGCCGGCCCGATTGCTACGAAGTGGTATTTAATCTTCCCGCCTTTTAGTACAAGCAACACGCCACCATTTTGCAATCCGTCGCCGATTAAGTCGCATTCCAAACCTGGAGGTTACTGCCATGTTATTTCAATACTTTAAAAAAGAAACGTATTTGCCATACCTCTGCTTTTAAGCGGCAAATCATTGTGCTTGCCAGTTTGGCAATCTGCAGAATTCTGCCAACATGTAGCGTTAAGATCTTTGTTTAGTCTGCTAGTTATCGAAGTCGTGGCAAATAAGATTTTACTATTTAACTATGTTTTGTCCAAATGGACAGTTGTCTCGATGGCTACTGTAGGAGTCTGTTGGTACTTGATAATCGACTATTAGGCTTGATAAATTATATAGCTTAGCAAATAATAATATATATTTTACTTAACTTTTATTGAGACTAAACGAATGGCAGAGTTTTCTACAAATATTAGCGTTTATTTTTATATCTACAGGATGGATAGACAATCTTTTAGATATAAGAAATATCAGTCACATGGTGCTCTAAAGCTGCGTATCCATTATGTTCGGGAACTAACACTATAATATCAACAGAAGTGGAAGCTCCGAATAATTTTTGAACCTGATGTAAACAAAATCAGCTCGTGAAGTGGTTTCTTTGTAAAAGTGGAAGCCTTTTAGTAGAGGGGCCGTAAAACTTAAGCTCTTATCTTTCTCCCTTAAATCCAACAATTGTAACAAATTATAACAATTTAAAATCAAGACATACGAATATTAATTACTGTATTACAGGTCCGTCGAAAGAAGCAAGAGGATAGCCATCTTCATTTCAACAGTGATAGGATAGTGAATACGCATCTGTAGAACTAACCAAAGATTTATACCCATAGATGCGCCCTACTACGTTTAAATTTGATCATCCTTTTTGGACGTTAAGTAATCACCTGACACAATGCCAACATGATAACCATGGTATCTGAATTCTAATAGTATTGTCACGCTCACACATATATTTTAATTGTATACTATCGTTCTATATTATGTAAAGTTAATGTGTGAGCCCACTCTTGTTGGGTGTAGGTACTTTTACCGGCTGTCTCAGTAAGATGAGGGCACATCTAAGATCCTTGAAAGTGTCATACTAAAGCTACAATGACAACTTCTATTAATTTTGTTATGGCTTACCCATGCCACGTCCTTTGAAGATAGCATCCCGTGACTGCTTCCAGAACAACGATGTGATGATGCTGACCACGTTGAAGCGCTTGAAGCCCAGCAACTGGTACGTGGACAGCTGGTCCACGTAATATAACTCTGTAACATGTTGCAGAAAGATGCGTAATGTTACAAAGTTTATTTATAGGTAAAATATAGTCATCCTTGTCGGCATCTAGATAATAATATAGCTTTTGATTCTAAAGCATTTTAGATTTATGCATTTGATGTATTGAATCGAATATGGCCTTTATTTGACGGAAATCTATTATGATTTAATAATTGATAAGAGAGGAACCCGCCACGGACCCTCGGATTGCCCACCCCAGCTATTGCAATTGGGACAAACGAAATACTACTAGATGGACGCCCGGATCCCATGACAGCTCTATCTCTTATCAGTAGAATTTGGTACTGTAAACCTTTTTCTATTGTAATAGTTCAGGGAACCTCCACTCTCAATTATCCTAACTAATATTATAAATACGGATATGAGTTTGTTTGTTATGCTGTCATGTGTTAACTACTTGATCTATCATCATGAAATTCGCATACACGTTGGATGCCGGTGTCCGCTCGCCTACGGATGAATGAATTAATATGGAGAAATTTTAATACTGCTAGCTTACTTAATACTTAAGTATCGACGATTGTATATGTAGGTAGCGATCAGACCGACTTTAGGAAGACTAATGCGAGGATCGTAACAGTTGGAAAGTCTTTTTCTTTGCCTACCCCGAGGAACAGAAATCGAAATAAAACATGCATCTTTGTATGTATGACCATATGAATGGCCTATAACTTGTACGATTACGCTGAGTTATTAATACTTACAACATTATAGCCATAATACGACACACAATGACTTATTGTGTGGCTGTAAAAGTGTATACCAATTTTAATACATAGGGTACCTTTTTTTCAGGGAAATGTTCGTAGTATATTATCAAAATCTACATTAACACGAGCGAAGCCGCGGGCAAAACCTAGTTTCATTATAATAGCATTTGTCATTTTGGCCACCGCCATTTGTCTCCCTGTTGTTGTTGTCCCAAGCACTCCGTCTACATTAAAAGAACAATGATTAACAAATTACCTCCATCAAAGAACTTTCCGTTGATGAACTCCTTGGAGCCAGCCTCTTCGACGCCGATGCCCACCAGTTTTATGTTGTGTTTGTTCAGCACTGGAGCTATTTCGCTCAGCTGGAAAATAACCACAATAAACAATAAAATATCGTTTGAGTAACGGTAAATTATTTTCTTTAACTCTTTTTATTTAAGGACAACTCTCCACTTGAAATAATTCCTGTCGCAAGGGACTTTACAGACATTCAAACAACGGACACAAAGAACACCCAGACTCGGAACAACCATCTGTGGATCACACAAAGTTTTGTCCTGTGTGGGATTTGAACCCACAATACTCGCAATGGCAGTGACGAGGCATCCACTTAAACCACTGCACCATCCGTGCAGTCAAAATTGCCGTCTTCATTGAAATTAAACTGCTTTACACGGATTATAATCCACGCGTTGTTTACTATAAATAAAACAATTCTAAAAAAAAATATTATAATAATATAATAATTATAATACTCTACACATACTTACTATAATAATATTCTACACAGTCATTCACACAACACCATCTAGCCCAAACTAAGCAGAGCTTGTACTATGGGTACCTACTAGACAATGGATAAACATACATATATATATATTTTTTTTGTAAATACTTACATATTATACATAGAAACACCCACACCAAGTCAAACATCCATGTTCATGCACACAAATGTTTGATTTGTACGGGAATCGAACCCGCGACCTCAGGCGTGGCAGTCGGTTACACTAACCGCTAGACCATCGAGGCAGGCAATAAATTACTACTGTTAAACTATACTACTATTTAAGCTATTAAAATTATTGAACTATATCTAGATTCAGGTTTACGCTTTCCCGAAGATTTGATTGCTTATTATCGACAATATTTTAAAATATCAACGCGTTAAAATTCGTTATAAAGCAGTCTAATTTTAATGTATAACATTCGAGTAAACGTAAGACAATATTATGCCTTCTTCACTTAATACCTGTGCCCATATATTATTGTTACGCCCAGTGACATCTCTCGGCATTGTAGGAAAGACTCGGCGGTTCCGTCTAATAATTTACACCGCCATCTATTGACATCTTACGGAACTACGTAGTAGGTATGCTTACGAGAATCGTAGAGACGACGCTGGTACTTTCACGAATCATCGTGCTGTTTACATACCGAGTACAGCGTTACTAGAAAGCTCTAGAAACGCTTTACCCGCGTATAAATAGGGCGCACGCGCACCGTCAAGGCAGTTTACAATCGTAAGCGATCAAGTGTTCATCGAAGCGAACGGAAGCGGAAATACTACGGAGTTTGAAGCAGTACAGTGAAAAAGTGTGGTATAGTGTTTGTTGTGTTTTAAGTTTAATTGTGTGTCTGAATAAAACGTGTTTTAGTCGGTAATATTGTTTATATTCTTATCCGTCGAACCCAGCACGTAACATTATTAACCATTTTAATAAAAAAAATACTAGTAATTTGATTTACAAATCACAAATATTCTTGTTAAACCCTACAGCTATTAGTAAAACATCTGTCCCACCAGACATACGTCATTTTAGCAACGCTGATTTTTTTACTGTAGGTGTGTTATAAGTAGATAAACAATGTAGGTATGCATACGCGCTGGTTTTAATGCGTAAATTATACAGAAAAGACAAGGCGAAAGCTTTAAAACTTTTCATAAAAATTTAAGAAAGCGACGTGTCGTGACTCGTGAATGATAGTAAACTTGATTAATATAGGCCATGGCGATATGTGATTTTATTACAAAGTATATTATAGACATATTCACAGAGCGCGCAAATCACTCGCGGACTATTGCACTGAACAGCTTTTGTTACTTTTCACTGACAGCCATATTTCAGTAGATTATATTTATGCTAGTAGTAAATAAAAAACCATGTATGAAGCCTTAGATAATTATCTGTAGGTACTATAGTAAATCAAAAACCATGTATGAAGCCTCAGATAATTATCTGTAGGTACTAGTAAATCAAAACCATGTATGAAGCCTCAGATAATGATCTGTACTAGCGGTCGCCAAATGATTGAAATTCGACCATAATTGATTTAAATTTTAAGTTTGATCGTTATTAAGTTTTATTGACTATAATGCCCTCCGAATTTCGGCCACGGCGGCCAATGTTAACAGACACTGGCCCTCTGCGCAGGAGATATTATAGTGCACAAGTATGTGCGCAAACACAAGTGCACTCTCTGTTCCCTAACCCTCATGATCCGATGGGAAGGTGATCCGACACGACCGGAGAGAGATCAGGCGCAGGCCCAACGGCTTTACGTGCTTTCCGAGACACAGGGGTATCTAACACCGCCAACTTTTTAACTCCGAGCTCGTATTGAGATTTCTAAACAGAAAAACCCAATATCTTTTTGTTGGCCAGACCCGGGATTCGAACCCGAAACCTCATGTACAGCATTCGCATTCACTACCGCTGCGTCATGGTGGCAGTTTATTGTCTATAACTTTACCCTTATAAGTTATCACATTTCATTTAGATTTCGCTATATGTAGGCTGCACAGGTTAATTTACCTATATTTTTGAAACAAATTGTTATTAACTAAACTATACTCTTGATTGACGATATTCCTAAGCTTGCTACTTTGTTTCCTTTTCTTTATTACATATAAATAAGGTATATAACCATAGTTACGAGGAATTGAACGACGTCAGCCGAACAATGCCGAAATACTACGAACGCGATTCGACTGCCTGTGACAAATGCATGGTTGTGTGCGTGTAGTGTTTTTTCATTAATTTAATGTATTGCTAATGCATATTTTATAAAAGTATTAGGATTCGCCACTCTTTATCCATATAAACTTTAAGTATGACAAATTTCATACTCCTTCCATCCACGTAATTTTCGTAAAAAGGGGTACAATGTTTTTGCTTCACGTATTAATATATAGATTATAGACATGAGCGTTTTAACAGAAAATACTGGCAGCAAAAAACATTTAAAGAAAATGTTTTAACAGTCAGACAGAAAAACACATTTCAGTACAGCAATGGGTACTGAACTGTGTTTTTTTTCTGTCTGGATGACAGAACCCTATGTTCTTTTCTGAATCCCTGACAACGTGTTTGGGAAATTTTACGGTGATCGTTTCTGTAGTTAAGGCGTCAAAGTCAAAGCGCACAATATAAATAAACTCACATTCGTATTTATAATACTAGGTGTGTCTGCGTCTTTGCCAGCGTAACTCCCACGGGATCACATCTCGGGATAAAAGGTAAATTATGTCCTTCCTCAGGATATAATCTATCTCCTTGCTAAATTTCATCAAAATACATAGGTTCAGTGGTTTGACCGTGAAAATGTAACAGACAGACAGAGCTTATTTCGCATTTATAATATTAAAAATATATTAAGTAGGTATGGATTAGTTAGGATAGGTATCTGATTTTTTTGTAGTTGTCGTTTTTCAGGGTGAAAGCAAACGTAGATATTATGTTTTTATAAACGAACAGCTGCAATTACTCGTAAAACTATGGTATCACTAAATGGTATCATTAAATTATAGTACTAATCATCATCAGGAAAAACGATTAAGTGACATCATAAAATTACATAATGATACATTACGGTGCGTGTAATAATAGAAATACATAGATTTAATAGCTGTTATTAGACATATCCGTTTATGCTACGTTCATTCCTGCTTTAAGTCTTACATTCATACTTAAATACATGCGACCTATAGTTGACTTAAGGATACTTCCTATTCGTCACGGTTTAGCACTTGCTATTGTGATATATAATAAAATAGATTGAATGATTATCTTATAACTAATCCGCATATAATGACAATAAAAGCAGCCGTACCAACTTCAGCTGTTATATATAGCATTCCTCAGAAAACAGGATATAACTCAAACTAAAATCGGTTTTCATTTTGTTGTGGTGCTTGCTTCGTGGTTTTGTATTCCTTGTAAAAGGTACTGCCCTAATTGGACTATTTCTAGCTCAGCAGACGTCCACTGCTGGACATAGGCCCCCGCCAAGGTTTCCCACACAGACCGGTCTTGGACTCTTGGGTCACCCGCACTGTAACCTACCGGTTTGAAATAGACGTAAATGAAACTTGTTTCGGCTATTGATAATACACCATCAATATAATCATTTTCAGTCATGTTTCTGTACCATAGATTTGAGATCAGTCGATCGATTAGTATTACAGGTGGACCCTACACAAATAATACAATTTTATCTTAGTCGTAATGACTTATAGAGCAAGAGCCCACGACGGCCAGACCTTCGTTATTTTATAAAAGGTGAAAGTTTATTTGTGCATGTTCCCAACACAGGTAAGAACTATCAGCGAGTATAGAGTTTGGATTGTGTTTACTTGGGCAGGTAACAGGTACTAAAGGTGTATAAAATAGTACCTCAAATTCGTTAAAGTATAAAGCTCAATTTTTTATATTTTCTTCGGTATAACATTAGAAATGACGTCACCTATTGCCGGACACTTAGTACAGTTGCAACCCCCAGCCAGACACCCCTAAACTTAAATAAATTCTAATCATACTTTCATTATAGTATAAAGGCTGAATTTTATATAATGTTACTTGGGGACCTAAGTTATGTTACGTCAATAGCAGGACAGTTTGAATGGTTTGTACATCTTGCCAGATACATTGAAAATCTGCTGTAGGTGCGAGGGCAAGGCAACAACTATTCAAGCAGGTGCGAGTGAGATAGGGCGTTTAGTCTACTGCGATCTTTTAAGAAATCCAATGAAAATAATAGTTTTATTTAATAAGTTCATAGCCTATCTATATCTTATATCAAGTAAAAAATATTATTTTATTATTATAAAATATAAAAAAAGTATTATTACATGTAAAAGGTACGAGGGCGAGGCAACAACTGTTCAAGCGAAAGCATGAAAATATGTGCTCCTCAAGTTCATTCTTATTCTCAAGTTCTCAAGTTGTAATCTTTGAAGTCCATAATGGTCATTTGAAAACGTCAAAGCACATCATGTTAGATATGTAGGAATTATTGTCTCTTGGGCTATTATAACCGTAGAGTAATTCTTCTATAAAATTGTTATAAGCGAATACTTTTAATTGGCAATTACTTAACACATTCGCATCCTCATAACTTTTACACGCTTCATACGCCATACCGCCATACATTTTACTAGTGAACCCGCTAGCAGGGTCCTCGGTAAAACAGATGCGCTGGGGTGAGCCCACGACGTGGGTCTGTGGTATACAGTTATGACTCGTAACACAAAACCCTCTCGTTATTAGGAATATGGTCATAGTCCTTCTAGATATAGGATTCCTGGAAGTATTCTAGTGGCGTTTTCTAGTTAGAATGTACATACACTAAGATATGGGTAAGTAAACTTGTTTTTTATATTCGCTGTCATCATGACGAGGATTTTATTGTGTATTTGCAAAGAAAAAAATATTTTTAATATGAGCTCTCCACGTGGGTTCCTGTGCTATCAAATGCAGCAATAATGAGCCCACGACGTGTGTCCAAGGCGATGAATGTGTTAAACATAGCAATCACATAATATTTATCCATCTAACAGCAAGTTTCCCTCAACTTAAAAGAAAATAAATTTTAAAGAATTTGAGCGATTTCCGCTCAATCTTAGTTGACCCTAACGCGTAGTACAAATCATCTAGTTAAGATATCTTCTCTACTATGTGATCTGCCCACCACCCAATCAGCTCCAGCTCCGAGAGGCGGCATGCGTGTTCCCACGGGCGCCTCTCAGTCGTTTTGCCTTCGTCCGTCCGTCCGGCATAGAAGGGCATAACACTGAATGTGTTTCTGGGTAGAATAGTTTCGCGTAAGGGCCCATCGTTTCATACGGCGCGGCGGACATCGGCGTGGTCGTGATTCGTGTCTGGTAACGTCGAGGGATACCGTAGTAGGTTTAGTCAGTAGGACTGGGACGTCGTCCTCTCCGTCGCCTCGCAGAGAGGTATGCGTCTATGCAACCCCCAAAGTAAAAAAAAAGGAATATCTCCTCTACTACGTAGTACGTATTAACTTAACATTCAACGATTTATCGAACAATTGTTCTACAAGTACCTAAACCGTAGACTTACATTGATTTTTTATAGATAATACGACTATCAGCTGTACATATATGTATGTTGCTTATGGATATAATAGATATAGATAGTCAATAAAACTAATTTGATATCGAATTATATAATATCTAGTTGGTTTTCCCAACTAGAAATTATATAATTCGATATCAAATTTAATATAATATTAAATATCGTAAATTTACATACGTAAGAGAAACGGCGATATAACTGTCGCTTTTCTGAGTTTTACAATGTCGCCCGCGGCTTCGCTTGCGTTAATGTAAATTTAGTTAATAATTTTTATCCCTTTGGAACAATATATTTTTCTACACAAAAGGTACCCTATGTTTTTTCTGAACCCCTGACACATTATGCGAAATTTCATGATGATTGGCTGAGTAGTTAAGGCGTGAAAGTTTAAAAAACAAACAAACTCACATTCACATGACATACATATTAGGTTAGCTTTTACATACGTGACAGAAACGGAGAAGTAACGGCCATTATTCTGATTTATAAAATGTTTTGATCATATTAATGGGTTGATTTACATAAATTATTTAAAGCTGGGTAATTTTTTTGGTGCTTATTATAATAATTCAAATTTCATCCATATTCTGTTAGTTACAATTATTTAAAACTATGTTAGTATATACAATTATTAAAATTAATTCATGTATCTTCCTGTTGCACCGGCCCCACCGCTATGCCTACGGGTCCTGTGCCTCAGGAAGGGACAATCTGGCCTATCTCTGATCACCTTCAGGATACTGTTGTTGCTCCAACGAATCCTTTGCATCAGAGTTGCTGTCCTCTTCCGCATTACAGTTTCAAAGCTGTCTGTATGCGCCTCCGCAAACATGCCTGACGCACTACGAATCACCGGAGCATCAAAAGCACCCTGAAAGCGCTATTATATTGCACGCGAAGAGCGTTGTAGGCCCTCTGAGTATATCTAACTCACAGGCTGCATGTGTAAAAAGTCTGGCAAAATACACTTCTTTTGTACAACGTGCAAACCTGCGAGCCAGCATATTACATCGGACCGACAACGCTCTCCGCTCGCTCTCAATATCGTCATCATCCTCAAGATTCTCAGTCAATATGTGAACCCAGGTATTTAAATTTTTGTAATCTATTGAGTGCTACCCCGTAGAGGTATACAGGGGGCACTGTTCTTAGTTTCTCTGCACCTACTTGAAATACACTCTTTTTTACATTATATAGGAGTCCATGTGTTACAGCGTAATTCTTACATACCCTAAGCAATTGCTTAAAGGCATCGATCGAGGGGCAGAGCAGACACATATCGTCTGTATACGATAGACTGTTCACAATATTTCCATCAATGGAACAACCGATACTTGTGCTGCTGAGCTCCTCGATCAGCTGATTTACATACAGGCTGAACAGTGCCGGTGAGGTGAGCCCTCCCTGCCTAACTCCACACTCAAGCCCATACCCCGCGGACAGTCCACCAGATCATCTAACCTGGTTAATTTGATGATCGTACCAATACTTGGGAAGAGTGATCAACTCATTTGGTACAGACTTGTCACACAACTTCGCCCATAAGATGTTTTAATTAACCAGGTCAAATACCCTGGATAGGTCCAGAAAAGCCACAGCGATAGCTCAGTGGGGAGACCAACAGACTGCAATGCAGAGGGTCTCAGATTTGAACCCACGTCACGCACCACTGACTTTCGGAAGTTATATGACTTTTCGAAATTATGTGCGTATTGATTGACAATTATCGCCTGCTCCGTGCCTCGGAGAGCACGTTAAGCCGTCGGTCCGGCTGCCATGAACATCTATGGCAGTCGTTATTGGGAAAGTCAGTACCCTCTAATATCCTGACACTGGTCTAGCCTTAGGGTATCGTTAGCCTTCGGGTTGCGGAGGTCAGGTGGCAGCCGCTCCGTGTAAAAACTGTTATCCAGTCAAATCCGGTTAGACTAGAAAAGCCGACCCCAAGTGACTTGGGAATAATAAAGAAAATAACACTTTGCTTGACATGGGATTGGAACCCGAGACCTCACGACTACCTCGCAACGTAGATGCAAACTAATGTCACCGGATTATTCACCATTATTTAAATATATTTCTAATTCATAAAGTCACTAATATGATGTATGGGTGACCGATTTACAATCTTAATCTTTTTATCTGTGACGGTATCTCCAATATTATGACGTGCTTTAGTTCAAGGCCTTTTCTAATAATATCTGTAAAACATATTTTATAAATTCAACGAAAGAAATCTTTTATACTTAGGTACCTAGGTATTATGCGCACTTGTTTTCCATTTATTTAAGTACCCTATCATGTTTTCCCGTGGTTTAAATGTATAGCACTAAGTTTTTTGGATCCGTGCTACAAATTCCACACAGCATCAACATTTGTGTGTTTCACAAATAGTTATGCTGAGCCTGGGTGTTCTCTGTGTCCGTTGACTGAATGTTTGTAAAGTCCACCGCGACACACGAAATATTCTTTGTGCGGGAGTTGCCATAAATAAAGAAAGGAGTCTAAAACTGTGGCTCGTAGCCGACAATAGACTCACCCCTTTAAAGTTATATTAAATTCTAGATTTTGTCCGCAAATTCGCTGGCGTTAGTCTGATTTTTCAATAAATTTCTATCCCTCGGGAACAAGTAAGTACTTTTTCTGGATGAAAAGTACCCTACGTTCTTTTCTGTACCCCTGACAACGTGCATGCGAAATTTCATGATGATAGGTCAGGCTAGGCGTGGAAGCGTAAAAAATACTCACATTCGCATTTATAATATTAGTTCGGATACCTAAAAACGGAGCTAGCAAAATGCGGATGTATACAGGTGTCCCGAAACTCAACGATAACCTGGTACCGGGTGAGAGGCCAAGGTATACCAGTTATGATAAAAATAAGAAAAAAATCTATGTCACTTAGTCAAGCGATAATAGACATTTTTCGAAAAAGTTGAAAATTTGACACCCTTGGTCGCATTTTTACGTACTGTGTGTACAATTTTAGTGATTTTTTTAATAATGTAATCTCAAATAACAGTGCTATTAATCGCAACCACAAATAAAAGTAATAATCATTGTTAACTAAGTAAAATACATTAAGTTTTGACGAGTTATGGTTACTCCATGTTGAAATGTACCACACTACCCTTGGCAAGTTATTTCAAAAGATGGCCCATTTAATCTATGTAGCTTTCAAAATGGTACATCACTTGCTACTTTTCTTGCCAATAAAAGTGCTACTTCGTATTTTTTGCGAAGGAACCTCATGGTAAAACTTAATCAAAATAAAACAATCAATTATCGTAACACTTTAATATCCTCCTTAAACTAAAGTAGATGCTCAAATTGTTTCCCTTCGGCACGAATACAAGTTCTGCATCGCCTCAGAAATGACCTCTTCACCAGTCGTGCACATCTACTCGCATTTATTTCTTCTGATGCTGCATCAATTTTTTGGCGCAATTCTTATAGATTTTGTATTGGTTTTGAGTAGACTTTTTCTTTTATGCATCCCCAGTAAAAAAAATATACTGTTTTCAGGTCTGGGGAACAAGGGGGCTAAAAAAATTATCTAAAGCGTCCGATCCATCTGTCGGGATATTCTTCGTTTAAATATTCTCGTACAGGCCGGGCATAATGAGCTGGGCAACCATCTTGTTGATACCACATTTCTCAGTAGATTTTGAGCGGTACATCTTCTAACAACGTCGGCAAATCATTTTGGAGAAAATGCAAGTAGGTGGCGCCATTTAAATTTTCAGTCAGCTCAAATGGTCCAATTATTTGACCATTTAAAATTCCTGTCCACATGTTGACTTCACGCATCAAATGCGGGTTTTCCATGTGCCAATCATGTAGGCTGTGTAAGTTTAAATAACCATATCTTTTGAACGTCGATTCGTCAGTCCATAAAATTTTATTTAGAAAATCCGGATCTTCACGAATTTTTGCCAACATGGTTTTGCAGAAAGCAATTCTGGGTGCGTGATCACGTGGTTACAAACTCTGCACACGTTGCACATGATACGGATGTAATACGTATTGTTTCAAAATTCGATGAGCGATACTCTTGGGTACTCCCGTTGCAACTTCAATCGCACGTACTAATGTAGTGGAATCATTTTCAACTTCATTCAAAACTACGTCGTCGTAGTCTCCTTGAGGTCTCCCACCAGATGTACGAGCACTGGGCAATCGTCCTTCCGAGTATGATGCGTGCACATTTTGGAAGACACGATAATCTGGGTACCGCTCCACATTCGGGTACCTCTCACGGAACAATCAAGCTGCGGCAGCGGTATTACAACAGCACTCACCGTAGATAAGATGCATATTTGCATATTCTGCCGGTGTGTACAAATACGGCATGTTGTTCACACACAGTTTGCACAGCACAAAGTCCAGAAAACAAAGCCAGA
Source organism: Catocala fraxini (assembly GCA_930367265.1). Lineage (NCBI taxonomy): Eukaryota > Metazoa > Arthropoda > Insecta > Lepidoptera > Erebidae > Catocala > Catocala fraxini. Next base: position 10,779,226 of record OV884049.1, on the reverse strand, counting down.
GTCGTCAAGTACGGATAGAGTATCAAGTCCAGGGTAACACAAGCCAAAGTCGATAGTACGAAAGTTACACGATTACGAGAGTTGCGCAGTAAACGAAGAAACGATGCGTACCAAATGTTATTATTTTAATTTTATTATAATCAACTCATCAAACATCGGCGTCACTATCCGTCTCACTCATCCTAAAAGTCGAATGACAATCTGTCTCGCTCTGACCGACAGCATAACTACTATCTCATTTTATCACTTTTGTTCATTACAAATAATGGAGATGCCGACCTTTTTAAACAAAAGAGAGTAAGGTAATTTTTTTTTAAATGAGGGCTCCCTTCCTATACAATACAAAGTAGCACTTTCATTGGCAAGAAAAGTGGCAAGTGTTGTACCATTTTGAAATCTAGACTAAATGGGCCATCTTTTGAAATATCTTGCTAAGGGTAGTGTGGTAATTATTATTCCCGACATGGAGTGTCAAAGTTAACTGACAATAATTTTGTAAACCATAACTCGTCAAAACTTAATTTATTTTACTTGGTTAACAATATTTATTACTTTGATTTGTGGTTGCGATTAATAGCACTGTTATTTGAGATTACATTATAAAAAATTCACTGTAAAATTGTGAAAATTGTGATCACAGTATTTAAAAATGCGACCACGACGGGTGTCAAACTTTCAACGTTTTCGAAAAATGTCTATTATCGCTTGACTAAGTGACATGGATTTTTTTCTTTATTTTTTATAACTGGTATACCTTGGCCTCTCACCTGGTACCAGGTTGTCGTTGAGTTTCGGGACAACCTGTATATACCTTAAGTATTGCCTGTTTTTATGGAGATATAGATGTAAGATTACACTTACATATGTGTGTTTACTGCGGCCTTGACTATACATAGTAAGTAGCTCATCGTCATAATTATACGCATTACTACCACATACTGACTCATAGATATTCATGGCAGGTAGAACAAACATTATGCACTCTTCGAGTCACAGAGATGTTTATTACGGTGACAACATTAAAGTCAAAGTCAAAAATTATTTATACATTTAGCTTACAAATTATATTTATTAATTAATTATATTATATTATATTAATACTTATCAACGTCAAAATATATTTATGTTAGAGAGGTTACTAGGATACCAAAACTAAATTTCGGTTAGTTGCTAGGTTCAGGGCAAGCCGATTAGAAAACCTGCAAGAAACTCAGAGCCACTCTTTGAAATCGCCAATATAATTTTATTATTTTACAACTCATATCAACAAGGTGTTGCAATCATTATACCATATATTACTAACTATATTAATTATATTAAGAGGATATTGGCTAACTAATGCGTAAAATAAATAGAAAAAGCGTAAAGCAACGTCACGGCGCAGGAATGGAAAGGATAAGGCACAGACGCGATTACAATAAATACAGAAGAGGCGTATTCGCCTCTTCTGTATAATTTTAACAAGGTGTGTTATTATACAGTACGATTTTGTTGCGATAACGTGTCTTTTTCAAAAGTACTGTATAACAATTGGCGTGCTCTGTGCTCCGAGGAAAGGTAAATGGTCGTGAAAGAGGTAGGTATGTATGTATGTCTGCACCATGCCGATTGTGTATTCACGACGCGTCACTTTCTTACAGTGTGGAAAAGTTTAGAAGCGTCACAAGCGTGTGCTGCGCATACGACGCGCCTACGCTTTATTCCGTATCTGCATAATATTCGCCTACCGAATAAAATGACTTGCATCACGGACAGCATCATAGATAATGTTAAATGCACACGTTTAATGTGTAAAAAATACTGTCTAAGTAGAATCTTATTATAATGTATTCAAATATTACCTCTTTAGCCCACAATCTGCAGAGCATGCATCCCCAGCGTCGGAAGAATATGATGGCAACATTCTGGTTCTCCCAAAAGTTTTTGAGCATAACCACCTGAAATTGAAAATCATGTTAGTAACAGACTAACTGTCTCCTACAGTTTCTCACATCGTTTATGATTTCTGATACGCTCCCGTGGCTCGTAGCGTGATGTTATATAGCCTATGTTCGTTTTAGACACTAGATGACTCTTAAAACTTGTTTAATAATTTCAGAGTATAACAACTACAAACAAATCTATACAATAAAAAATACATAAGTTTTAGTAACATCTGAAAACCTGCCCAGATTTTATTCATTTGATACCTCAATTACTTATAATATACAGACAGACAGAGCGTAAAAAAGTCGTCAATTGACGACGACGCGGAGGAATATTGTCGCTTTTTAATTTTGAAGTTTTATTGTCTGTTAATTTTATACTTCCAATAAATAATTTGTGTATATATGTATTTTGGTGTGAAAAGTAGCTTTTTGTTAATGTAAACAATAAAATAACGAACGCAACAAGATTGTGACTCGCGATTGTTGGTTTTCCTTTAATTTATAACGCTCGGTAGTGAATGGGATCCCTACCTACCTACTAGTCTGCTAACCCCTTCCCGGATATATGCGTGCGACTTTGTATGTACGTTAAGGTTTTGTTTTATAACATAGACTCACTGTCTAAAGGGTCAAGCAAAAACATAGTACCTACTTATGTGCTACCGTAAACCTATTTTCAAATCGAATAAGCTATTAACTGTTCCTAGCATCTATATTTATGAAGTGGCTAAATTTGTCAAATCTCACAGTTACATTTTTGAAAAAATCGACAATACGAATAAGCGGCATGTCACCCACTTATCCATAAGAATGCCTGTGCCCAAGTTGGAATTATTTAGGAAAAGTTGTGTCTATATGGCACCACTCATTTTCAATTCCTTGCCCAAGAGGATAGTGAATTTACCAAATAAGAACTTTTGTTGTGCTTTACGGGAATGGCTTATCCAGGAAAACTTTTATTCCATCAAAGACTTTTTAAGTACTAGTTCTTGTTGTTACTGCACTTCTTAAGAGACATTGTATTACGACTAAAACTCGGTGTTTTAAAATTCCTAATTTAATGTTATGCATGTTTTGTTTTTATTAATTATTTCTACTCACCTAATTCAATTAATTTTGACATGTAAACGAAAAAGAAAATCCTTAATTTTACATATAATTTGATTAAAATATTATAATATTTTTATTGAAATGAACTGGATTTAATGAATTTACTTACAATAATAATTAATCTCAAATTCAATATTATCATGTACCTAATTTATTTAATAAAAATGTAATTAAGTAACTTAATTGACATATAATTTTGCATACCTGTATTACGGGTGAAATGTGTATTGTTCTAATTTATATTTTGTAACATCTTTGTGTACCACATTTGAAGCAAAATAAATACATTATTATTATTATTATTATTACCTCTTTCGCCACATATGGTTTAGGCCCTACGCAATAGCAGCGCGAGCCTATCGTCATCTACCGGAGTGCCAGTCTCCCTGCTGTTATTGTGTTCGTATTATTCGAAAACGAAAAACCTAACACTTTACCCGAACACTGACTCGAACCAGAGAACATAATGACCAGATGACTTGCAAAGAAGTTAAAGCTTGTGCCAAGTGATCATCGAGGCAGTAATACAATGTACTCGCATGGGACTGAGCGCTGGTTCAAAGTCAACCATGTTACACAAAATATGTCTCTATTAACAGTTATGCTGTCAGAAGAATCGCTCTCGAAAGCGTGGCCCTTTATGTGAGGCTGTAATGTGTAAAAAGGAAGCCACCTAAATGAGTCGCAAAGTGGCTGTTCGTGCTCAAAGACACAAATCCTCGGACTCTTTGAGTCACGGACAGTTAGAGTTAATTAATAATTAAGTGGTATTTTAATTATTCTATTTTTATATAGGTGTTTTCGTCCTACAGCATAATAAATGTTTATTGCTAAGTCTAAAGTCTACAGTCCGTAACCATTATAATATCAGATAGGGTAAATATTTTTTATGTTTTGACTTTGATGTCTTAGTTTTAGTAGTACTGTTACTACATGGTGTTACTGCATATATTGATTATTTCAGTAAGACTATTACTGCATATCCTACTATTATGGAGGGCTAATTGTTTCCTACAACAGAGGTATCCACTAATTTATACAGTTACCAAGTAATTGCCAATATTATAATAAAATATAATAATTACAGAAAAAAATACTCTAGAATATTCTTTATCAAATAAACATAGAGATAGAGGTATATGATGGACTTAAGTTTTAAGAAAAATATTATTGTTTGTGTAAATTGTTGCAAATAATAATATTTTCTTGAACAATGCAAGTACAGATAAATAATGAAAGTTTGATAACCTGTTGCCTCTCGCTTTACTGATATGATAATAGGCAGTCCCTTGGCATTGTTATGTTGCCCGAGTCTGGCCCAGCAATAATTAATAGCTACTTATTATTTTAATTTCTTGAAGTATTGTATGTACAAATGCTAGAAAAAATATAGCAAATAAAGCTAGCATATATGGAAAATGGTACTGGCCTTTCACCTACAATGAAAATGCACAGGAAAAAATTAAACCAGTGCTGCATTAATGTAAGTTAGGTGGGCGCGTGTTTGCCGCGCTTAGCTTCGCATTTAGGTCATTGTATGCAAACAATTGACGTGAGAAAAGTTTCTTAGACACTTAGCTTAGTCTAAAACAACATTAAGCAACCAAGAAGGTTAAATAAACAATATTTATGATCGAAATAAAAAAAAATTAAAAAATTGCGCCGGCCGTAACATTTCGTAACGAAAAATACAGCAAGTAGGTACCTCCTCATAATCGAAACTAAAATGTCAATACCGTATAGTCACTTTTCTCGTCTTTTCGTAGTTTTCCACGGTCAACACATTAATTTAATTTTGTAATTGCAACGGTGCATTCGTGTCGGTATCATCGCACACTTGACTGATTCTGAACCAAGTTGTGAAACAATTGTATTAAAGAAAAATCGATATAGCTCATACTTTTACGTTTACAGTAAAGACACAAAGATAAAACTACTTTACTTCACTTATTAATAATCTTTGGATACTTGAAATCATTAAATAAAATAGAAAATAATTTTTCATATATAGAAAAAGTAATACATACGCATTAGGTACATTACAAAACAGTTATAAAATTATTTATACCTCGCCATTCGCTATATTGCGCACTTTTTGCGATCCAATTTCAGTGATATTTGTGGACATTTTGCCTGTTTTCAAATTTTGTTTCCGATTAAAACTATAATTTCGCGAAATTCGTATAATATTGTACACAAAGTGATACAACTTGAATGAATTTTCATTAGATTATGACAATTTTGACAAATTGTATGACAAACCGTAGGTAGGTAAGACAGGGCGACCAATGTTACCATTGAATAAAACAAAAGTACGTAATGGGAAAAGTGCCATAGCAAACACCAAAACATTGACTATTAAAGTTTGATATAAGTATGTACTACTAGCGTTTACATACTTATAGTTAAATATTTAAAAAGTATCAACTTTTCATTGACCCACTGTATGTTTAATATATAATATTAATTAACTGGATGGTGATAAATCTTGGTACTAATTTAAATTGCCTGTCTTATTTTAAAATACACCAGAAGCATAATAGCGCAGGTCAAAATATTAGGTAATCGATAAAAATACTATTTGAAATAGTCATAATTAAATTGTTACATCACTATCACTTCATTCTGCCTCGAGTTGCTTGACACCGCGTGTTTCACCGGTCGAAATCTTTATTATTTATCATAAAATCTGGTGAGTAATATTATTATTTTTGTTCATTATATATATATATAACCTTTTTTATTCATTATCCATATAAATAAGGCAATAATACGACATGATCTCTACATATATGACCTTGTACCTTCAAGTCATTATGTTCTGATTGATTTTTTGTTACGTGTATTAGTCACTAACGATTATATTGCGTTGTTAGTCTTTTCTATGATAATTTCTATCATAATTAGCCCTCGTAAACTGGTTTCATAAATTCAAACATTTACACTAACATAGTTTCTACTGTCAATAAGAAGGTACCTACATACTTGGAATGAAAACTAATAAGCATAATTTTACGCTTGGTTGTTTCTCGAAGTTTAGTATCCTGTAGCTATTGTGTGTTTTGATTTTTGACTGATATTTAGGAGCGTTTAATCTTTTCATACTTTTTAATGTAACCTACATGTCATATTATTACTTTCACTTTATTGCAAACAATGTCTTTATTTTTTTAAGTCGAGCACTGATTTGTATTGTACTTTAAACCTGTAATTGAATATAAGAAGATGTCATTTTCAGGCACACTTGGTTTAAATATTGTGAAAAATAGACCAGTCCAGTTGCTATGGTTTTCATTTCACTAACATTGAAAATAAGTTTTTAAAGCAACATCATTTGCCACAATTAGCAGTGGCACTTCAGATTTCTTAGTAGAGACCACTGCATTGCAGGTGAATTGACACAATATGTTAAATACTAATGGGCAAGTAAAGTATAAGAAAGCTACTTCAATTCAAACCATCTCATATCTGGACTATTTGTAACATATGAAGGGGGTTATATTTCAAGATGTACCAACAGCCTTAAATTTCAAAATATGGTATAAATGTGAAATAAGATGTAGTGATAGTTTGACATGAGCTAATATAATAAATTTTAAAGCACTTGTTTCTAGCTGCCGGTATGCAAGTGTGACTCAATAGTTAAATTAACACTGTATATTAATTAAAGAAATAATGTTAATATCATTTGTTTTAAATCCAGTAGCAGTAAATGACTGTTTTGCATGGAGCTCTGGTTTGATTACCCAATCAAGAAGTTTTATTAGGGTATTTATCTCAAAATTCTCACTAGCACCAAGTGGTCTAAAAGTGGGCCTGATAGAGAAGAAGAAGCTCGAGCCCAACAAAAGTTATACACTATTTAAGCTTGTAACTCTTGTAGAGGAAAGAAATTATAAGAAATGGTGTATCATACATCAGATAGTAAAACAATATAATACCCTCATTTCCCACATTGGCACATGACACTATTTGTGTCATAAATAGATGACTAATATTTTCATATTATGTGATGGTCTTCTTCATCACACATAATTAGTATAATTGTATAGATGGCTCAAATGATTAAAACCTTTGACACTCAAGCCTCTGTTGAAATTGGTCAATTAGTGGAAATTCAAATCAATTTAGTAACCTAGGAAATTTTAACCTTAACTACACAAGTACTTAAGTGTTTAATGCATGATACTTTATAAATAAATCTGTGTGTTAAACAGCTCAGCATGTTGTGAATTTTATAATCTTGATATTTTTGAAATTAATCTATTATATATTACTTAATCACAGTTTCTATAAAGAAAATTAAACTATTTATATTTACATGCTCACTAATGTTTTGGTTGGTCTTCAGCAGCCATGGGCAAACTATCTGGTTGTGTCAATGTCTTGAAACATAGTTATTTCAAAGTACCTAAACTTCATTTATTTTTTGTGTATATATTAACCTACTAGTTTTATTATAAAGTAATGGTTTTTATTATGTGCCTGTCTGCCTGGTACAATAATTGATCTAAACATAGACTTGGGTGAGCGATCTGTGAATTGCACAACTTGTACCAACATGCAAACAAAAAACATTTAAGATATGAAATGGGTAATGGTGGTGTGTGTTTTCACATACATTGATAACAACCGCTTATTATCAATGATAATAAGTGGTTATTATCAATGTGAATCCACCAAAAAAATTTTACTAAATTTTGTTTATGAAACCAAATAATGCAGCATTTTAAAAACATACTTAAATTTCCTTTATAGGAGTAGAGTCTATTGCTGTACTACTTGTCAGATAAACTCAGAAACACATTGCTCAGTCCATAAAAGTAAGATTATGCCACTGAATCATGACTGTTTAAATTTTAAAACATGTAGTATTTGAATATTGAAATACGCACAGAAATCCATCTGTCAATAATAAGAGATAGGTTCAGAGATAGGAACCTCTTTGCCATGTGTGCCGTGTTGAGCAGTTCTGCCATTGGTGTTAGACAATTTGCTAGTACTTGTGGCTAATTCTGAAGTCTTGGGTTGTGCAAAGTGTATAAGATTGTCTATTAGCAAATTCCCAGTAGCAGAGTCTGACAATGGACCTGATAGACGAAGATAAGCTTACATTATATAAGTCGTAATAACAGCGACAAAAGATCATTTTAATATAATCAAAGAAACAAAAAGAACGTGATAATTTTATTTCTAGAATGTTCCATAGGTGAAATATGTCATAATATGAATACGTCATCCCGATGATGGGCGATGGGCTATAGGGGCGATCTTGACTTCACTTTGAGTAAGGCCGCAAGATTCCTTAGTTAATTTATGCAGGTATTCAACATAGACTAACTGATTATTATATGTAATGTACGTGAGAGGCCATGCGAGGTTCGCATTGAGTAAACCTAGCGAGCAAACCCTGTATAAAAAAAACCTTGATTATCTCGATATGTGACAGCGAAAGTGTTGAGAGATGTGGCCAACACTACACTACTACAATTATTATACACTATATATGTAATTTTCATAGTAATGGACGTAGAACATCTGATCTGAATGTTATTAATAACAATAAAATATAGATATATAGCGCAAGCTATTCTTATAAAGAGGAAAGATTAGATTTTTTGTTTGTAAGGATTCAACACAAAAACTACCCAACCTATTTAAATTATTTGCACTTAATTGTAGCCATATTATCAGTTATCACCGAGTAATATAGGCTATATTTTATTTAAAAAGTACTGATGAAAACTAACATAATCCAACCTACTTTTACGCGAGCGAAGCCGTGGGCAAATGCTAGTAAGTATAATAAAAGAGCTTACGTGAAAAAAATAGCTATCATTCGGCAAATTGTGCTTTGACTGTTTTGCAAGGGATTTTGTTTCGAGAACAATAGAATAACGACCCAATTGGGTCGTCTTTGAGCCTTCACTTTTCGTGCTCTAGTACACAATATTTCTACTTATTTTCTGTATATAATGTCATTAGATATGGCATAACACATAGGGATGTTACATTAACGTAATATACTATGGGTGGATCGTCGACTGACAATCACCCATAAAGATTGCCGACAGCCAACAACAGGAAACTATACGATCTAAATTAAAATCCCCTTCAAACTAACTCAGATGCAGTCAATCTTAATATAAAATCTTCGAACTGTTCAAATACAGGAAAACTCATGTCACATTAAACAACGCAGTCATATCGAGCTTTGAGTGAATCATTCAATTACATAAGTGCTCCTTTTAATCAGTTAATTTATTCCTAGAAACAAATCTGCATTGTAATTTATAGCCTATGGTTATAGTGATAAAGTCTATAGTTTTGAAAGCTCGTGTAGTTTAACCATGAAGCATTTCTCGCAAATCCTCGGTGTTATGAGATCATGCTACGGTTAGTCATGGTTTCGTTATAATACTAAAATGTTTATGTGTACATTTCCTTAAAAAAACTTACAATCAAAGATAGATGCACTATCCCTAAACAAAATATTGAAAGTAACATAAGTTATTTGCTGACATAACAAAATCGCATGCGCCAGGGAGACCTAGTATAATCTTGTAATACTTAACAATAAAATGGCGTATAGTGGCGTGTGGTAGTGGAACCAAAAGCATAGCTTGTCTTAAAACTTTATCCACAATATAAATGTCTGTTTATTATTTATTTTATTCATTAGCACTTACTATACTGTGGTCACCACTGAAGACTTCTGTTTCTTTTCATAGCCTCAAAATTTTACCTGAACGTTGAAGGTAAATATACATGTAACTTCAGTAACTGACAAATAAACTTTGGCGTTCATAAATGTTACCTTGTGACTTCAATGAATAAGATGGATTGTTAAAAAAACCAAAGAGTTTATTGGGTAACCCAAGAAAGGCTATACTTATTAGCAGTTATAAAATAACAAGTATACAAAATATATATCTACCCTATCTTTGACACTATTATATACTTGCCAACCGAATCGTGTTTTTGCATCATAAAACTTACAAATGATACGCGAATGATCAATATTCTCAGTCTATTTAACGTAAACAATTACGTGTTGATAAGTGGGTAACAATTATTCCCATGACTATTAACAAGGTCAGCTGAAACGTGCTTCTGATAACATTAACCATTATTTCTAATTACAAATTCCATGGCAACCAATTATACTTACCTCCGACCAAAAAATTTGCTGAAGTCAGAATCCCGTCACCATAATCCCTTACTTTCCTTCTACAGCTGTCCTCTTCAAATGCGCTGTAGTAACTGCATACCAGTAAGCAAACCGTGTGCTTCCTAGCCGCCTACGTGGGTTACGGTTGGTTGCAGCTTGGTTGTGTATCCTTGGAATTGCTTCTGTGACGTCAAGAAGCAGTTCGGTCCATGAGCGGCGGGTACCGATAACTTCGAAGCGGGTCCCTGGTTTGTTTGTCCCCAAGCAGCAATATATAAAGTTGGAAGGAAAGAAAATTTTGTTTATTGGCATGTGTAAATATACTTTATAAACAAAGACAGTAGAAAATAATAAACAAGTTTAAGTGCTCAGAGTTTTGGGTAAACCCCAGTTAACATTGAATTTGGGCTGCCATCTATTTCCACTGTTGTCATACGTTCAAAGAAGTTATGTAAATGAAAACTAACTAATAAGAGCACTAATAAATAAATAATTTAATAGTAATGCTAGCAATTCATATATTATAAAGATTATGAGACTGATTTTTTTAAACGCGCTCTCTGAAAATCCAGTCAGATTTGCAAAATTAGTTATGCATTTTATATTGAGGAAGGATAAAGGCTATCAGACATAATGCTACGAGTCTACGCCCCTTTAAAGCGAAGCGGGGAAAATCGCCGGGCACAGCCAATAAATACTAATAAATAACTAACACCACGCCATGCCGCTCGATACCCATACCCGATCGTATCGATGTCGTTCTCTGCTACCTTTATGGCAGCTTATGGCCTTATTTTCGGAGACGTGGGGCGTTGCGCGTCACGTGTGGCGTGGCGTCTCGCGGCGCGTCGGACGTTTTATGTTTACGGAGCGGCGGCGACGCGTGCAGGCGCACGCGTCATCGCACGCTTAAACACAAACATAGGACAATATACGATGTCGTTTATAGAGATGCGGGGCGGGCAGCGTGGCGGTGCCCGCCGCTACGTCCGCGGCGAGCCGCCAAGCGTGTAGCCACGGTAATGTTATCTAACAGTATTCTATCTTCATACAAGCGCACAGTGTGTTATGAGAGCCGAGTTGCGGACATGCCTGGTTTATGTATCTATTTGATACAACTAGTTATGATAAACACGTGCCAGAAATACCCATAGTATAATTTTATTTAGTTTTAGTGATTTTTTTTTTTTGTGAGAGTCGATTGACCGCTTGAATATCTTTATTTGACATAGTCAAAATGGTTCTACGTCCCTTAAAAATAATAAATAAATATCTTTATTTAATTATAATTCCGAAAATAGTAAACTTTTAGATTTTTTTATAATTAAGTATAACGGAACAGGTCATCATATATTTATATATGACAATAGAGGATTGTACCTTGGATAGTTTAAGAAATATTATATTGTTTCTGATTATCACATTTGTTTTTAATTATATGTAAGCGTTGTAGCATTTTATTTTTTGTCATAAATAGGCGCATGAATATTGTTTACTATATTCTAAAATATCACAAACGACAATTGTGCGGCATAGGAGATAAAGTGTTTCTAAGTATTTTAAATATTTATATGGAAATAGGGATGTCAACTTATATTGAAAAAAGTAAAAATAATGACTGTCTCGGTTCAAAATCATTAATTCACTTAGGTCATAAAGTTACATTTATAAACGTCAAAAATTAACAAAGTGGTTAATAAGATTTACTGAAGTTACTGAGTTTACATTTAATAACGTAAACTCAGTAAGTTCAGTAAATTTCTGTAAATCAGTTATTCCTAGTCAGTCAGTCAGTCATCGTCATCAGAAAAAGTTAAATTATCTTCTGATGGCAATAAAAGTATTTCATCATTAGAATTGCAGAATTGCAAGAGAATTGCAGACATCAGTCAAATCTTTCCTGTAACTGGGCCATGGATAGTGACGTTTTTCGTTGAAAGTTTTAAAAGTGATAGCATTTACTGGCAGAACAGAACGTTTGATTTGTTTTTGTCTGCTGCCAATGGACATGGTTGATATTACATGGTTGTTGTTATTATTATTATTATTATATGCTTTTACCGGCTCCATGTCGCTCCACCCCCGTTTCTCCAGTCATAAAGAACTGGTATTGGGTTTATGTATATGCTTAACGTGGGCGGACCTCTTCCCAAAACAACACGATGTCCATCATCGAAAAAAATGTAGGCTGTTTTGATCTACAATGACACAACTTTTTTTTATACTGCCTAGTTGGCAAACAAGCACAGTACGGCCCGCCTTATGGTAAGCGGCTACCATAGCCTATGAACGCTTGTGATACAGGAAGTATCGCTCGCGCGTTGCCGACCCTAAGATAAAATATTAGGGATTGAATATAAGAAAAGGAAAGGGAGGAATAGTTAAGTGAGCGGCCGGACTCTTGCTCACTGAACGGAACGCAGCAACATTGTTACTACTCCTGCGCCAGTTTTCTGTAAGAGGGTGGTAACTAATATTATAAATGCGAATTTGTGTTTGTTTGTTAGACTTTCACGCCTACTCGACCGATCATCATGTAATTTCGCATACACGTTGTCGGGGTACAGAAAAGGACATAATAGTAGCTTTCATCTAGAAAAAGTACTGTTGAGCCGCGGGCAAAAGCTAGCCATTCATAAATATGAAGATGATGTATGGATCCCTCGGTGAGCAAGTCTATCTCTCACACACACACATACACACGCACACACACATACACACGCACACACACATACACACACTCGAAAGGCGCCATAATTAATAATTGATGACCTAATTAATTTCTCTATTTGTATATTTAGTTAATGAACTTGGCAATGTTAAAATGCTGGCGATGAGTATTTCATTAATTGTACCCGTTTAGGTTCGTAATGTTCAAATCCCAAAATGTCCAGAGGGTGCAAAACGTCCATATCCCAGAATGTCCATATCCCAGAATGTCCATATCCCAGAATGTCCATATCCCAAAACGTCCATATCCCAGAATGTCCATATCCCAAAACGTCCATATCCCAGAATGTCCATATCCCAGAATGTCCATATCCCAAAAATGTTCATATCTCACAATGTCCATATCCCAAAATGTCCAAATCCCAGAACGACAATATCCCAAGAATGTTCATTTAAATACCAGAGTGTCTATTTTACTTTATTCAAATAAAATTATATAGTGGGTTAAAAAAACAACTGTTGTCAATCTACTAAATTTAAACGTAGTACTTGCATCACTTTACGAACGTCTAAGTTGCGATTTTAAAGTAATATTTCTAATGGCGAAACCTTAAATGAAATAAACTATTTGTGGATCGCGGCAATATGAATCGCTTGTATCAGAATGACATAATAAAAATAAAGTGACATATTAGTATATTTCGTCACTTTATTTTTACATCGCTAGAATAGGGTTATAATAATTATTATAATGCTATTCCAAACGGTGCTCAACCTTTTGTGCACTTAGTACATATATTGAAATTAAACTACTTTATACGGATTTTATCGCGTTGTTTATTTAAGACTTTATTACATAATTTTGAAACTGTTACACTACTACTATTGAACTTCAATACTTTTTAAGCTAAATATATTATTAAATCTATTTATATTTAAATTTACACTTTGGCCATCATTTCGGTTGCTTTACAGCCACCTTGTTCACGGAGAGACAGTCTACCCGTAAACATGGCTGCTGTAGTAGTTCAATTCCAATGAATAACATTCGCGTAAACGTAAGACACTTATATTTCTGGATAAATATACTTTTGTGAATTAATTACTTAAACTAAATAAGGTTTATAGCGCAACTAAGTAAAGATTTCCAAGTCTTTTTTTAATCACATAAATGGCATAGTCGAATTAATATAAATCGTACATACACAACTGCGTATAGGTCTTCGCTGGTTAAAAGTTCCACGGTGGAAATTTTATAAATATTCTGCTTCAACTTAATGTTTTCGTTTAGCCAAAGTACATACTTACGTAGACTAACGCCTGTATATATCTGGAAGGGTAGGCAGAGATGTATTGCATACACATTTTGCCAGCTTTCTATTCAGGTGTCATGTAATGGGAACGAGCCTATAGCCGTTTACCAGGCATATTTTCAGATGCCGTGCGGCTACCGGGGCTTAACGAAAAGCCCCGCTTTGCCTAACTTTAGAATCGAACATAGTATCTCACGCTTGTACGCAATCATGCGAAATTATGCTACAGCTGCGGGACTAACAAAGCAGTCTCACCAAGGTGACATTCTAAAATTCAATGATAACAGAATTTAAATCACTATTGGGTTTTCCATTAATCTGTCTGTAGTACACTTCCAATCTTCAGTATAATGTCAACAATATTGTTATCTTTTTAAAACATACGTGCATTCGTATTTATTTGCAATACGAGTTCTGTAACGCAAAGCCAATAAAGCAAACTATTGCCTCAAATAAAAACAACGCCCACACTCATAATAATATTTTTTGTATCGTTCGATCTTTACAGACATGCAAACAACGCACTCAAAGTTCACCTAGGCTTGAAGCAACTATTTGTTAAACACACGAATTTTTGACGTGTAGTGATCTCGAACTCTCAAATACCAAATAGCGAATCGAACTCCGAGGCCCAGACGCAATGATTTATTATATACATATTTATTATATGTCTGCTTTCTGAACTGACTAGGTACATCTGTAATTAATAATGATGCTCTGCAGCAGTCTGTTGCATACGAGCACGTTGGCGAAACAATAATTAAGTACTTACCTACTTACTTCGAATTATTTTATTTTGGATATTAAACAGTAGTATCACACTACTGTACAATTTGATAAATGTAAATATGTATTATCAAAATTATACTATTGGCAATAAAGGCGGTTCAAAAAGACTATTAAATATATTCTAAATTCGTTCTTAAGACTCCATGAGGCAATAATATTCTTATAGTAAAAGACACAATTTCAGCATTCAATGCTTGTATAGGTATTGTGATTTATTATGATTAAAAGTTCTTATTTTATAGCTACTAAAACGACTATATCATAGTGGCTTATTCATAATAACTACGACTCTCAGTATCGCAAATATTGTTGTATCGACATCTTTCAAGTCTAACCATGATGTAACATTATTCTAAGGCTTGTTTCACACACAACCACACTAAGTGGGCGGGTGCAATTTTGTATTGAAAATGAATAGTAGAATTTACACGAACCACATTTTGCCGTCATTATCGACCACGTGGGTGATACCGACCACATCGTAACCACAACAACTACCAGCGACACCGCGAACTAGCGCCCGACCACATCGCAGACACAACGCTGCGTCGAAGTACCGACACTGCGCTCGACAACAAAAACCGGTGTCGGACTGTCTGTCTGCACTCGTGAGCGTCATTGCGTCGTCGCAACGACATCGCAACTACTAACGACAACTCAACCACATCCACATTTTGTAGGAACCACAACGCAACTGCAAAATGCTGCAGCGACACTATTCACACGTAACCACTGCTTGATCACCTTGTGTCGCATCGATGTGGTGTGGTTGTGGTACGTGTAAATGAAGCCTTATAGTATGTTTATAAGTATTGTTAGCGCTAGTTATAATTTATGACTAATACATATGATATTTTCTATATTTGACATTGCGTCAAATACGTTTAGTCAGTTACTAATTACTTATAGTAGGGGAGCCCAAGCGGGACTTTCGGGATTTACTCGATAGCGGCAGAAAATACATACCATACCTGAGCCCTGTAAATAGGGTCAAAGATCTAAGGCATCCGACCAGATTATTAAAAAAAAATCGATCGTTAGAAAAAACTCGAGCGCGTCAGAATAAGGTAAAGTAAGTTAGTTACATGCAGCAAGTGTGCATTTCAATAATCTGACAATTTGAGCGTGACATAAGGAAATGGGCAAAGCAAAGTCGCAAAAACGTTGCTAGAAATTCTCGAGGGCGGTTAATTTTTTTTTTTGTTTGAATTTTAGTAACAAATCACGGAAATAATATAATCTGCCGATTTGCACAAGCCGAAGTAAGTAAGTAAGTAAGTTTGGTATATGTTACAACAATGAGTGACAATAGGTCGAATTGTGTATTTTGTGGTGGCAAACAATTGAAAATAATAAAATTTACGTCGGAAACATTACCCTCTTGCATTTTTCAAGAGGGTTTTGGAATATAAAAAGAATTTGAATAAAAACAATGTTGTGTCAGATTAAGGAAATTCCTGCACATAATTGTCAGATTATATGACAGTACGACTAGGACATCAAGATGAAGCGTCTATACTTATAATAATCTGACGCACCCGAGTATTTCACGAGGTCACAACTATTGCATTTTTTAAAATCGGCCATGAATTTTGGTGGCGTCCAAATCGTCAGTCTTCTGAATAGGAGCTACTGGAGGGTTCACTTAACATCCCTTATCAATCTGACGCGCTCGAATATTTTTTTTTCTTTTTCTACCCCTTCGTACGGCCAACCCTACCATGCAAACCGGCAGATTAATATTTTTTCCTCTATCAGAAAGACGTGGTGCGCATACGCTTTTAATATCTGAAGCGCTCGAGTATTTCTTTAAGACAGTTTTTCTTTACATTTTTAAAAACCTGTATACGCTACCTCAACCAGTGAAAGGGTATATATACATCACATATTTTTTTTTCTTTTTAGCATCTAACCTTCACAATCCAATAGGTACCCACGACGCTCGAGTAAATCTCTATTTACCCTCTTGGGCTCCTCTACTATTACTAGTTTTGTATATATGACGGATTTTCTCGCTTAGAACTATTGGCAAAATTTTGTTTAAAGTCTCATAGTGAAGCTAACAAACACTAGGACGCACAGACTATTGATGAATTTTCGTTTTCAGAAATATATTATTCTTTAAAATATTAAGCGGGCGACACCTCGGTGTTAGTCATTAAAAGGCTTATTTTTTAATACTATTAAACATATCTGTATACATACGAACGATCTGCCTATAATTTGAACGTTGGTTAATTATCTTTAATAAAACCCCTTTTAAGCAGACTGTAACAGACGTAAACAAGGATTTTCCTTTTTGGTGGTTTAGGGATCTCGCTGTATTAAGCACATCAATGTGTTGAATAGTGTTCTGTTATATGAATTTATTATTACCTGTGGAATTTTGACAGGAATATACTAATAATTCTTGGCAATCCTGATTTTTCCTTCCGCAAACGAATGCTGAAGGAAAATTTCTTACCTATTGCGCTCATGGGTAATGCCCTATAACGACTGGAATTAAAAGTACAAAGTACACACAATTAATACATATTCGCTCGGGTGATTATACTACTGACATACATTGACACAACGCTATGCAACTGCTCTCTATATTGTTGCTCCACGTCAAGTAGGTACATATTTCTTTATTTTCACAGAAATATGTCGTAGTATCCCGATGTAACATCAGATTAAACGCAGAGCAGCTGCCTCGAGGCCGGTTTTCCGCTTTACAGAACACAACCTTGTGACGTGTTTCTGCGGTAGGGTTCTCTCAAGGTCTATACTCTTCTGCCAGCAGAGTTTTTAGTCTTGTACTAGTAGTACAATTACTCCTTTTCAAATTCCTAATTACGCGTGAGAAGTGTGCAGGTGGCCATGGTAATTGCAACCAACAGGCGGACAGAAGGAGTGTTTGCCACCATCATTTTCACACGATTAAGTCCCTCTGTTAAAACTGGCTAATTACCTTCGATATGCTAAAACTCAACGCGAGTGTGCATTGAAATGCAATTAAACCTCAGCACAAGATTGTTACCCAAGTAATTAGACGTGTTTTAAACGATCCTTAGTATTTGGAGTACGAGTCAATAGCGGTAGTATTTGCCAAAAGTATTGGCTATAACAGAACTTGACTAATCAACCCAGTTATTTCTCAGAAGCAGCTTAATTTCTTTCCCGTGCACAGATTTACGTATGAATCACACTAGTGTATTTTTATTTGTAACATTTTTATCACATCTGTGACATTAGTCTGATGTCTATTTCATTCACAGTAATGACGTTTCAGTCTGTGAGTTCTAGCGTACTGGTATCGTAATTGAGATGAAGAGGGCAACATTGGCAAATTGCCATTGGCAGTAGTCTGGAAAATTTACTTCTTATTCAAAACTGTTTGGATAAAAGCTGGGTTTAACTTAAAATAAAAGGTAGCATATGAGGTACGCTTACGAGGTAGAAAATCTTTATGTTAAGACAGCTCATACCCCTTGTCATTTAGAATATAATTTATAATTATTTTATTTTATTTGCAGACTGTTAGGTCCGTATGATTAGTATATAGCTAGTTTTATAATCAGACGTGCAATTTTGAAAATTTTATTTCAACCGAATTCTTTTCTGAATCACCAGTGGCAATTACTATTTTTTACAGTAAACATGATAATTATGGATACCTAGGTACTTTAAATAATGTCGAAATAGCATTAACTTACAGAATAGCACGGCAGAATCATGTCTGCCCAGAACAAGGACGAAGTAAACTTATATTGACGCAGAATTAAATTACATATTGTTAGCTTCATAGTAATAAGCCAATGCTGTATAAAAGCGTGGATGAGACAAAATTTGAAAACGAAATTCCAAGTAATTGAATACGGCTATTTCTTATATTTCAGACAATGGGAAAATCCGGTTAGTCACTTTATATATTGTTTTATTCATTCCGCATAAACATTGTTAGCGATCTGGATTTACCCATATAAATTTATTGAATCCTGTCACACGGAACAAATATATTCGGAATATATGATTCTATAAGACCCATGTAAATTGGCTAGCGTAACCAGCCAATTAACGTAATCTATCTCATGCTGGGCAGAAGACAGTGCCTGTCTGCCTTAAACTGTCTCACACTGACAGTTTGTTAACCTATTGAGTCATAGCAGCACACCTCTGTACATCATAGTCTGGTATTCTAAGACTTGACAGATTAAGAGAGCTAATGTCATTAGTCTATATGCCTTTGTAGTTGTGTTGGTAGAAATGCTTTTGTAAAAGAAACATCTAAATCTCGCTCAAATTAAAACATTCCGACTAGAAAGTACTACTCCAGTTATAGAAAATAATCTTATGCTGCAACGATGTAGTGGGATTTCTAGCGTTTAAAAGGCTGTGCTGACAGCCAGAGGATTATTTTTATTGACCCTTGCCTCATGCCTAATAATTTATTTTTAACTAGGTAGGCGACGCATCCCTTCTTTGTTAAGCGTCTGTAGGCTACGTAAACCGCTAACTATCGGTTCAGCTTTATATGTACTTATTTGCTACTTTGTGGCATATACTATGTATAAACCGTGATAAGTACATGAAATCACTTGTTTTTAATTACAAACTTGCGTAATAAAGCTAACCACATATAAAGATTATTACTTCGTAAATATGTTTTCCCTTAAAGAACTTGTTTACTTACTTAAACCCGACCCAATAATGTATAGTTAACTAACTACTATTAATTTATTTTAACCTAAAGGGTTATTAATTTGTTAGTACTATTTAAATTATTTAGTTACGTTGAGTTAGTACATAATTATATGTAAATCGTGTAGAATAAAAGACGTAGTCATATTATAGGTTGTTAAGTATTGAAGAGCTAATAAAAATGATTGTTGGATAATCTAATTATTTTTCTCGGAGATATACTACTCTAAACCCCGATTACGTAATTAGTTTGCATTTCAATATCAGTAATTTAGTTCCTAATTTTTCACGCATCGACACATTCGAGACTAAATGCCAAACATCTCATCGATGTAATGAGAAATTTAGATTTTAAAATATTGTTGCTGTTTAAATCTTTCTTTCTACAATTTTATTTTGTATGTCAGCATTAGCGTTTTTAGTTTATTGTTTTTAGTTCGAAAAACTTTTATACAAAAGCTTTGTCCGTCCGTCTGTCTGTTATACAACTTTTAATTCGTTTCAGCATAGTCGATATACCCCGAAATGACTATGACCTTTGACCTCTGACCTCAAGGTCATGTGATACCATATTTCAACTCAAGAACCGTAAGAGCGGTCAACGCCATTTGACTCAGCATAGTCGATATACCCCCGAAATTACTATGACCTTTGACCTCTGACCTCACGTGATACCGTTTTTTCGAACTTAGAGTTCTAAAATCGATTACCGATTTACGGCAATTCATGGCCGTTTCTCACTTGTTTATACGTGAGTCACGACTGTCAAGAGGCACACTAAAGGATTTTAAAGTATGACTACACCATTATGTCACACACTATATACACATAAAAGCATATAAAAAGAAAAGCTGAGCCGAAAGAGCGCGGCTGCAACACTTCCTTGCTTGCCTTATGAAGTTCTTAACCACCACACATGAAAAATAAAAGCCATAAGACCAAGTCAACAATCCAGCTATTACAACCAAAAGTCAGTCAGTTTTATTCAGTTCGTTGACATACATAAGCTTAATGAGCAATAGCGTATATTTTAAATCACTAGTTTCTTTGGCACGGGCGGCAATGTCGAGGCTAAAATTCCTGGTAATAGCTACATGTAATACATTTATTGATTTTAGAACCACATGTAAGAAATATGTAGAGTACCTACAGCACATGTGTGCGGCGAAATTATTATCGGGAATTACATTGGACGCCATTTGTAATTTCGGATAATAGTTTCGCTGAAAACTTCTAACACCTACTATAGTGTTGTCTTTGTGATAGTCACCTTTTTTATTATTCAGTGTTGTTTGGTACTTTTCATTATGATATGGACTCCTTTTTCAATGCAAGATTTGCATTTCGACGTGAATATGCGTGAATTTTTAAGAAAATAACTAGCAAAGTGAAACGAACAAAATTTATTTATTTAATTTTTAAAGTAACACTTATTAAGGTAAATATATAATAGTTGATTATACCTTATGTTACTGAAGTTACATTTACGTCAGTTGCTAGTCTTGGCAAACCCAATCAATCCTTGCATCCCATACAACTATTTGTAGTTCACAGATATTTTTTACGTCTGATTATTTCTTTTAAAATAAGTGACTGTCAGTTTCTTTAGTATTCTAAATATTTAAAATTCGAATAAATTGTTAAGGAATTCGTTCTGTCAGTTCGAATCCGCCATTACGTTTTTGACGAAGCAGCCACCCTTTTTACCCGACTACGGCGAAGCCAAAAGGAAGGGTAATGATTTTGGCAATCTGGGTATGTATGTTTTTGTATGTTTCACCGTAGCGCCTAAACTTGGAACCGATTTTAATGAATGAGGTGTCAATAGATTCGTAATAATGGCCCAAGTGACATAGGTTATATAAATTTTAAATTCGTGCTTTTTAGACCCCTTTTTTACGTTGTCGGGTTATAGTTTTAAACTTTTTATTAATAGATCTAAATAAAAAAGAAACGGTTACACAAGTACCTGATAATCAAACAACTATTATTTATTTAGTCGCAAAATTAACATTCAGCCGGATGTTTGACCGATGGCGTGTCTACATGACCGATTAGAATCGGAACCATACCACTGATAACAAATTGTATAAAAATAACCATACCTACTGCTGTTACAAGTGCGAAACTAACCCATGTCTGTTTGTTACGTTTATGCTGTTATGCCGCTGCACTAGTTTAGATGACATTTGGTGAAAGATAGCTTAAGTTAGGACTTAAAGCTTAAACTAAACTTAATTCGCAAAGCGTAGGCGTTTGAACCCTGCTGAACAAAATAAATAACATAAAATTAACTTTTTAAAGCGCAAACGTAAACAGGTTACAGTTATATTTTTAAATTCTGATAAATATGCGAGATTTTACTTTATCGAAATCAATACTTATATAAAGAGAGAAAGAGTATAAATTGTAATATTTTTTGTAATATACAAAATTAGTTTTTAATGAGAAAATCTTTTTAATATTTGATTAAAACTTATTAAATACGAAGAATAAATTACAACAAGAAATATTAATATGTAATGTATTTTGATAAGAATTGTAATACCTTTTTCTGACGTATGATTCGATCTATTTTTCTCTTGGGGTGTGATTATTAATTGTGAATATGCAGTCAAAGTTATTTAATGTTTAGTTTATTTTAGTGAACGTAACATTTTCTACATTAGGTATTTTATATATTCTGTTATAAAGTTGTCTTTATAAAGGTTACCAGTTAATAGTATTAAAGTGAGCCAATTTAAACTTACAACGTGGTAATCATAGAAGGTGACAAACATAAAGACATCAAATTAAAAAAACATGTGATAAAACTTGATGTTGGAACAGTAAATGAAAATGTATACAAAGGTGAAACATTAATTAATCACAATGGAAGCAATAATAACTTGAAATTTGGCCTCAACAAATGTTTGCAATAGCAACGCCTGTGGAAGTACTTTCTAAATAACCTCAGCTTTAGAATACCGGTTTCGAACATATTCAGATATATGACTAAAATATAACTACGATGATTATTATTACAAACCGGTAGAATTGTATATTCATGCATGTGTTATTCTCAAATCGACTACCATGACACGCCACTTTATGAAGGTCGCCTCATGAGTCATTAATAAAAAAGTAGGTGACGTCACTACTTATAACAACTCTGCGAACTAAAGGACTCCATGAAGATATACCGAGATAGCAATAGATTCGATGGCGCCTAGTCATGCTGTCCTTATCTTAAATACGAGTATTCTATAAGTCGGAAAGAGTAAGAACAACACGAAACAGCACGACTATATTATCAATTAGCGCGCCAAAATACAAGTATAATAATTTGCCATAGTCTGTGCTGCCTTCAGTATTCATTCGAACACGGAATAGTGAGAACGTGTGTATAAAAAATACATAGGCACAATACTTGGTGCCTTAGTCTAATTTTTATCTGTGATATTATAATAACTAATTTATTTACGGTGAGTTTAACAGTTATATAAATCTAAATGAAACGCGTATAATTTACATTGTGTTGTAAAAAAATGTGTTTACGGCTATCGATACGCGCACAATAGTTAATCATTAACATAGGTCGTCTGAATACCTATGGTATTGGATCGCGGCGGCAAACCAAGGTGACACCTGACATAATTATACCTATAAACTGGCATTTTATTATTTTTTCTATAAAATATAACCTTTACGAGATCGATAAGAAAAATCTCCAATGGTTATGGTGCACGAGGCGACAATCACTCGGTCAATGACTTTGACTGGCAATTAAAAATTCGCAAGTAAATTAGTGCTTTGATGATGGGCTATAAACTGTGATTTAATGAATTTAATAAATAATAGTGGGTTCTTGAATACTTTAAATGGAAAATAAAGGCTCATGTGCGTCATAAAATATATCTTAGATGTCTATCTAGAAGATTATGTTTGCATACTAACTAATAACTATTATCTTACTATTTCAATGTAAATTTTGATAACGTAGATCGCAGTGATCGTTCATGTATATTTCAAAAACAGAATCGTCATATTTACAGTAAACGGCCTAAAGAATACTTATAAAATTATAGTTGTACGCTAAATAATAAATCATAGTTCTCGATAAAACAACTTCATGTTTCCCTATGGATAAACCCTGAGTCGTAGATGATATCACAACTATTTGAGTCATGCAAGTTTAAATGCCGTGTGTAAAAGTAGAATTTAAAAAGATATTGTATTGTTGATTGCACTATTTTGGCGCCACTGTCAAGACGGTGTATCGTCACTTAGACTACTGACACATGTGCAGTTGCTAATACCGGATAGGAAGATTACCAATAAAGATTCATTACAACATTTATTGTGTAGGTGACGATATTATTTGTAATCATATACATCGGTGAGCACCCATTCATACAAGGTGCTTAGTAACAGTACTGTCTTTAGCCTTTTACGTATCGTAATCTAAACGTTTGGAATTTAGTAACTATACTCCATTTTGTTAGGTACTTAACTAAAGGTAAACAATCCTGATGTGTCTTTTTATCTGAAAACTCAGTTTAAAAATAAAATACTGCTATAGATCAATGTAAATACAACAATAACCATTACTAAATCAATTGAACCGTTAGTTTAAGCAGTAGTTTATTTATTTAATGTGTTTGTGTAAGAAGTCACATCAAGATTGTTTACCTTTAGTTAAGTACCTAACCAAATGGAGTATAGGTGTTTGTAGCTAGCTCGCCAATACTGTAGCGACAAGAAATTATTTTCAAGACCTATCTTGCCCTATCTGACCTATCTTTACCCTAGTAAAACATTCGATAGTCAGCCTTTTAACGCAAATTAAAACTTTATTTAACTGTAGTTTAAAGTTTATTACTATGAATAAAACCACATGATCTTAAGACTGCGCCGAACGAAATGAGTCAAAACAGGCAGTCACAGTTAAGTGAATAAAATCAACACTTTTTGTTTAATACAAATATAAAATATATTTTTACTATAACAATGAGTGTGTTTACAATTACTCCGTGTGAAAAACTTAAAATAATTAATATTTTCGCCTACAAAATTACGTAAATTTGCACGAAAAATGCAAAACGTAAGCTCGTGTTACGTGATTTGTAGATTATAACAGTAGAAATCTATCCTATTTTACAGCTTAAACGAAACATAAATAGTTATATTACAATTTGTCCGTCCCAAATATTTAAGTTATTGGTTGACAATAAAGATACATATTTATCAAAAAAGCACTTCAAATCCTCCATACAATTTTACTATGGCGGCCGCGCGCCGATTAGAATATGCGCCGCACGAGCTCTGTCATTATCTGTCTTACGCTCGGCGCAGTTTTAACGAAAACATTATTTATTTAATTTTCGAACAAAATCAACAAAATACAATAATTACACATTCATATTAAAAATCAACATTAATACACATTAATCACATTAATCAAAATATAGCATTTTTCACCAGTACTCGGCCTCATTTTGCCACAAGTCAGACTTTTCTTACCCAATAGTCAGCCTCTTATAATAAGCCTCAATAGTCTTTACTATAACTGCATGTTTGACATATAAAACTTTTATTACGGGCGTCCTGTCTGCCAACTCAGAATTTCGTCTCAAGAAAGGAATTAAGAAATTAGGAAAGGATTGGTCCTCTTTTCTTGGGCAATATTGTTGTGGGCGGTATTAAGAAGACTATCAGCGGGTCTAACGTGAAAATGTTTTTACGCAATGACGTGCCGAAACGAATTACGAAATAAATAATAAGCATATACCTACCATGAAAACACTTCGGATTGTTTAGGACGTCCAAATGTCATACGACGATAATCATGACGAATGTCGGCGCGAATGATGTTTCATGGTAAGAATAAGCACGAACGAACGTACGCAATTGCGTATAACGCGTTTCACGGTAGACCCCCTGATTTCATAGAAAATCCACATTTAGCTAACGCTATGCACCAGTCTTTGAGAGCCGACTTTTCTTCTTTTGTAAGTACTGATGCTGGACCCATTTTACGTGGCATTTCTGAAATCCTCAAATGCAATCGATCTTTATGGTTCCTCGCTGTACTCTAAAAACTCGACTCGCTTCTCTTATCTTCATGCCATTTTTAATCGCCGTCATAGCCTGTATTAATTGTCCTGATCCTCTTTTTATTAATAAATTGATCTTTTCGACATGATGGTATACTAAGATGATAAAAAAATATAAGCTTAACAATGGAAACCACATAAAACTATACTATTACAGAACTTTTGGCTAACTATTAGCTTTTTGATCCAATAGTCAGCCATTGCGACATTGGATATTTAAATACGGCCGACTACTGATAAAATGACAATTTTGTACTATAAGAGTGACGTTCAATGTGTTAACTTATACGTGAACTATACGATATATAAATTTCAACCATATATTCGAAAAACACACCAAAACCAAGTAGTCAGAGCCACTTCTGGCTGACTATTGGGTTTGCCTTACAAAATTGAAACCCAGTACTCAGCCACTTAAATGTATGTATATGTAATATTTGAATAAGAACCGTTTTGAGCTATTATTATAACTTAATAAACATTTTATAGTTACAATACAAAATAATATTTTTATTGGTATTTCTTTTGATTTAATAGAATAAATCAAAAGAAATACCAAACTCTCAGACACGTAACATTACAAAAAAAAAAAAACAATCTGTACTCATACGGACATAACGTTGGCGGCAGTGCAAATGGACGAGTATTATATTATATTAGTTCGTAAAGTTACGTATTAAACAATAAGAGACTACGGCTTTTAACGAATATTAAAGTTAGCGTGTAAACAAATAATTACACTATTTATATGGTATTTATTTATATCTGTAAAGGCCGAGTACTGGGGCGGGGCTGACTAACGGGTACTTTACCCTACCTAATTGTTTTGTAGCTAGATTTCTTTTATGTATATCCTGAAATGGATTAGGTATTTTATTTTGTGGGATAGTAACACTGATTCTGATTGAAAGTATATATACGTTCTTTGGTATCGCTAAAAATAATGCCATAATTGGAAAATATATATTTTTTGTAATAACATTAAGTCATTATTCTCTCGTCTTTCGTCTATTCTGTCTATCTTTCGTCTTTACATAATCTTGTAAAAATAGAGTGACTTTTTTATGTAGTTAAAATTCGAAATCATTTGAAAATTCTTTTACTATATAAAAGATACATTATGCCAGTATTTTGGCTAATTTCAGCTAACCTAGAATCCTTATTGGAGTGAAGGCACGTACACCCACGATAGTAGGGCAATAGGTCAAAGATTCAAATCATAGATTAGCCTCGCCGTACATGGATCGTACGAAAAAGAATGTACAGATGTGAAAATTGTACAGAACATACAATTTTCAGTATTCTGATAATACTTAATATTACATACATTTATAATTCAGACATCATGTTGGCATTTTGCATTAGATGACAACTTAATGTCCAGAAAGGTGATCATAATATTGGGCGTCTATGGCATTAATCTTTGTAGTAGGTGGAGTTCAAACACTCTAGATGTAAAAAAAATCGATAGTCCAATGCTTTATTCACTTACCTACCGAATTAAAATTTAACGGCCCTGAAGCTAAAGTCTAATGGAGCTTATAATGACGTATTATATTTCTTTTCCAGCTAAAATGGCGATCCACATCAAGGACTCTGATGACCTGAAGACCAGGCTGACTGAAGCCGGTGATAAGCTAGTGGTGATTGACTTCATGGCCACCTGGTGCGGGCCCTGCAAGATGATCGGGCCTAAACTAGACGAGATGGCTGGAGAGATGGCTGATTCCCTCGTTGTCCTTAAGGTAAATAGCAACTGCTTATAATTATACTGCACAGATGGTAGATGTTTGAATGGTGGTAGCCTCTGCAAAGAGGGTTCGAGCCATGGAACAAAATTTTGTGTTATCCATAAATAGTTGTGGGTGTTCTATGTGTCCGTTGTTTGGATGTTCTTTGTGTCCGTTGTTTGGATGTTTGTAAAGTCCTCCGCGACACAGCAAACGGAGCTTCTTAAATGAAATATATCAGTGCAGCTAATGCTAATTACTAGTTTATTGAGGACTATCAACTTTCAATAACAGATTACATAGGTACCGAATAAACCAACGGTTAGCTAGTACGATTTTGGGCAACAGCACGATTGTTTTAGTAGTATTTCTTTAGCAGACTGATTTAGTCTTAGCTAGAACACGCTATTTAAAAAGAAATTGTAAGTTGTTTGTTGTTCAATCACGTGCCAATCTGTAAATAGATTTTGCCTATATTCGGTATGAAGATAGCTTAGGCCCTTGGAGTAAGTTCTAATAGTTGTTTGTTATATAATGTATACATTAGTAGAGAATTGATTATGAAGTGAATTGAGTCACCATGTGACTGTCGCGAGATCAATATTTGTGTTAGTAAGAAATATTCAGTAAAGTTTAAATATGCAAACTTTAATTGTTTGATAATAGTTTAAAGTTTTGTTCTTTAAAATAAACCGCAATAAAATTCATATAATGTAGTTTAATTGCACAACGTTTTGGATTTTAATATTCATAATATATCATGGATGTAAAAAATAGCTCATATCATTGTGTAGCCATAAAAAATACTGTTCACGTTGATGAAGTGATAAGAGCGAACTATTGTTACACACAATTAAGTGCTGTTGATAAACTCCTTGTTAAAGATAATGCTTTAATTGCATGTATGCATATCTGGCGCTGTGGAATTAGCTTGTCAATATACGCAATGGTGCTGGTATGATTCCCGCGCGTATCTCGAGTGATGCTCAATTACATGCGCGATTGTCATATACAATATCGAATAATTCGATTATTGGACGATTCGAGTATAAATTTATGTGTATTATTCGAAAAAGAAGTAATGATGGTAATACTTTAATAGACATCTTGTCTAGGTATGCTTCAAACATCGTATACATAATTTTCGTTTTATCTGTCTGTGCATTTATATTTGGAATTTGGGATTAGTTAATATTTAGTATTGTTTCATTTATGCCTATAAAGTACATATACATAAATACATTAGCAGTAGGAAATACATGTACATAGCATATTCACACGTATGAAATCTCTCGCACAGTTAAAGTAACTAGTAATATAACAATAAAAATGCTTTGTTTATAACAAAGGAAACCTATTTTGTTGCTTATCCATCGTACGGCAAACAGGAAAATGGTTTTAGACGACATTGAAGTCACTAAAACAACATCAAAATGACAACAATGTATAACCCAGAACAAACACCGTTATACCAGTAGCGAATATGTTTGTTCATGAGGTTCGGTTTTGGATTTCCGGTACGAGCAAAATGTCTTCGGGTTTGAGAGTTGGAAAAACCTCTTATATGTACATCAGCTTTGTCCGTCTATCTGTTATACAACTTTCAATTCAAATACTGTAAGAGCTAGAGACTCGCGGTCAACGCCATTCGACTCGCCATAGTCGATATACCCCCGATATGACTATGATCTTTGACCTCAAGGTCACGTGGTAACACGTGACCTTTGAATATTACTTAAATCATTTTTTCGAACTCCAAGATTTACGGCAATTCATTGCCGTTTCTCACTTGTTTCTGTTATAAAAATATTAATTACGCTGTCTGGAAAACCAGTAAACGACAATAGGCTCGCCCTCTTTTGTAATACATACATGTAATCTCTTTTATAATACTTTTCTGCTGAACTTTTCGGCGATATAGGTGTAAAAATTTTCTTTGGCATGTGATTTCGTTTGGCATTTCTTAACAGAAAATCCTAATAACAAAAGTGAATAACATCCTAAGATTTAATAAAATTGTAACTAATTAAAAATGTTCCATGCCATAAGGCAATATGCATCGGGACAATTTATAATAATATCACCTTATTATTATATTTTACATTTTTCCTGACATTACGCAACCTGGGTAACGAACCCGAGACCTCATGCGCCCACTTTGGGCACAGGCATGACTTACATATTATATTTAAAATAATAGAGATAGGCATATACATTTAATTATAATGACACGTCGCTTTTCAAATCGCATTTGAAAGAACGATGGCAAGGTTGGACCCACAAAATGTAAAAATTAACGAAGTAACGTTCAAGTTCAAATATACGTTACTTATAACTACAGGCTTATAAGATTTTTATATAAAAAATATAGTGTCATTATAAGAAGGAAATTAAAAGATATGATTAATTTTAATTCATAAAAAATTAGTCATAGTGCACTTACAAAATGCAACTTGTGTGGGATTACGTTCCAATCTACAATACTTTATATTTGTTTTTACTTTAGATTATATCTCGAATAATTATGGTTTTTTCTATTTTTAATAAAAACGAAAACACTTTCGACAGTAAAAACATGAATATTACATATGTAAATATGTATTGTACGAGTAAAACGTCTACAGAAATATAAAAATATAGACTACATATTACTATACTCATGGTATAATGTAAAACGGAACGTTTAGCTGGCGATACGGTCTGTCACTTGTCAGTTGTCAATCATAATCTGTCTTATGTATTCCTATAATATTGTATCTTTTTTCTCCCAACTTCTATAAATTAGTTTCTATTTGATTTTTTGTTAGGCTTATATTGTTCTACAACTATCAATGAGTTATCTTAAGGCACGTTATCTATAAGATTGGGTCTCAAAAGACATGAAATCCGCCATTGTTCTTTACTACCGATGTCCTCTACAAAAGATAAAACTATCGGTATCATATACAATTTCTATTTTATAACTGATAAAAGGCTGCCTAAATATATATTATTAATATAGATACGAAATAAGTGTCGCTCAAAAACTGCTTGGTCATTCCACCTTATCATCTACTTTATTGCGCAAGGTGACGCAATGGTCACGTCATATTCTTATTACAATGAGAGGGAAAGAGAAAGAAATTGGGGCAAGTTTTAGGATGTCGATAAATATAGTTTTAATATCTTTGTATAGACATAGGTATTTTGGCCTGATGTAGAGGTTTTGATAGTTTTATAGACCGATCGTCGTTAGGTCTTGTCTTTGGCCCAAGAGTAAAGAATTACTGTTGTTACAAATAGTGTTATGATTTCTGTTGTGCATGAGGCCGCGAGTTTGATTTTCGGGTCTGGTGAAGTATAATTAGATTTTGTTAGATATCTCTTAAGATAATCTTATACTTGCTTCTAAGAATTGATTAACAGAAATCTCTGCTGACCATTTCGGGGATAAATGCGTGGAACTTTAATTTGGTGAAATTATATAAAAAAATAATTATATCGCTAGCTTTAACGGTGAAGTAAATCATCGTGAGGAAACATGCATGTCTAAGAGATCTCTATAATATTACCGAAGATATGTGAAGTCTGCCAACCAGCACTAGACCAGCGCGGTGACCTTACCCTTCTCACACTGAGAAGAGGCCCGTGCCCAGCAGTGGGACAGTTTAATACAGAGCTGATATTATTATTTTTATATGTATAACTCTCAAAATAAAAAAGACATGACTATCTTTAAGTCATCAGCTAATTATTGCAGTCCGCAACATCAAACCCCAATAACGCTTTATCTGACCGGGCAATCAAACCCGAGACTTCAGTTTTTTGGGCAGAAGTCGCATTCACTACGACTGCATTAAGCAATCCTGCTTTAACAAAATAACAGTTAGTAGATATACGTTTCCTCAAAAATGCCACAACCAGTCTATTAGTCTTATGAAGGTCATAACTATTCATCCGTGAAGGTTACCTCAACAATAGGACTATAACTTTTGTAGTTACACTACTAAATAGTCAACTTATCGAGATTATAATCTTTATTAGTTTTCTAGTATGTCGTATATGGATTTTGCATATCTCACCTTTTAAGGCAAGGTCATAAATATTCTAAAAAATATAATTAACTTATGTATGCGGATGGCGCAATGGTTTTAAGTGGTCGCCACGCCACTGCCACTGCTCCAAATGTTGTGTGATCCACAAATGGTTGTTTCGAGTCTGGGTGTTCTTTATGTCTGTTGTTCGAATGTTTGTAAAGTCCCCCGCGACAAAGGATTTAATTCCAGTGCGAAAGTTGTATTTTTAAATTAAAATGAAGAATATGCACCGAATCACAAAACAATTATTTCATGCAAAGAACATTTACTTAACAGTATGAACATATCAATACGACACGGAATGTAAAAAAAGAAACAGTCCAATGGCTTGCCAGTAAAATTACAAAAAGTGCAATTATTCTTTGTCTTACCGATGGGATATATGTTTACGCTGGTATTCTGGCGGAGTAGGCAGAGACGGCAGATTTTCACTTGGGATCATGGCGTATATTTCTTACATTATCCACTTTCATCATACTTTTCATGCACACTTGTCGGTTAAGGGATTATTCTTAAACAACATATTAAGTTAGACAAAATAGGTTTATATTTTGTCTGGCATTTTAAGATTTAATACCTTGCCTTAAGGACCTAATCGAATTTGCGAGAATAATCCAACGAAAATTGTTTAAAGACTGCCGCGTAATCTAGCGTACTAACTTTGTAATTATTATTTTTACACGCTATCTCAAATACTGCCTCGGTGATCCAGCGATAGTGAATGCTACTACTGTCTATGAGATCTCGGGTTAGATTCCCAAGTCGTGCAAACTGTTATTGGAGGTGTCAAAGAATTTTAAGTCTGAACGTAACTCGGAACTGTGTCTTATAACGGCAACAGGCTGGCTCCAAATCACGTCGTGTCGTACCCGAAACCATAGCTAGTATAATGTGGATTTTATTCACCTTCGCCTACTCCTTTTTAGATAGAGGCCTGAGACTACGTAAGCATGTTTTTTATACACTATTGGAGGCTGTATTGTATTGCCCGATTGTGAACGGTTCTCATTGCTTCCAAATAAATAAATAAGAATATCTTAAAAAGCAAAATACCAGAAGGAATACTAGCGTGTTCATGTTAATGTACCCAGTCACTTACTATAACTTACTATATCCTATGAGCAGCGATAGCTCAGTGGGAAGACCAACAGACTGCAATGCAGAGGGTCTCGGGTTCGAACCCACGTCGCGCACCTCTGATTTTCGGAAGTTATATGACTTTTCGAAATTATGTGCTTATTGATTGACAATTATCGCCTGCTCCGTGCCTCTGAGAGGACGTTAAGCCGTCGGTCCCGGCTGCCATGAACATATATGACAGTCGTTATTGGGAGAGTGTCGACACAAAAGATCCCACTGGGTCGAAGTGTCGCCGGTCTGCACAAACTGGCCCCCACATAAGATACATACTTTAACTTGACCAAAAACCTAACTGTCGAAATGTCTAAATCAAATTCTACACCACATTTTGGGCAAAACAGCCGTTCATTACTCAAGTATGAAAACATATACATATGTATGTGCCCTAACATGATTATCAAACAAAACAAAATGTGGAACCATCGTCAAAAATAAATAAATTAAATACCCATAAATAATTTGAATAACCCATAAAAATAATTAATTTAATAAAGATACTTTAAAGGGATTCACCAAATATGACACAGCTAATTTAGTAAAACATTGTAGAAAAGGTCACTTTTAATTGTTCTCCATTTTTATTTTTCCTTGATAAGCCAATAATGGCGCATGCCGGTAACGTCGAAAAAAATATTGCCACATTCCTCCTTAACCAAGCTAAAACCTAATCTATACCATCCCAAAAATAGCACTTATGTCATTTTGTCTTTAACCGTTAATGTTGTAGACTGTAGTTCTACGTATAACATTGGCACCGATCCGAAATCATTGATAGAAACAACATTATTAGTTTTCGAAGAAGCGCTATTTCAGCTGCAATTTTATATTCTAATATATTATATCTATACACTGACTAGATTTAGCCCGTGGCTGCGCTCGCGTAAATGTTAGGTTATGTAAATTTGCCGCCCCTCAGGAACAGTATTAACTTTTTTCTGAATGAAGGGTTCCCTATGTCCTTTTTATATCCCTGAGATCTTGTATGCGAAATTTCATGATGATATATTATTTATAATATTAGTTGACTGTGATTTCGATCGCGAGGTATATGTGTATCAAGGACCTTCCTATTAATAAAATAATTTCTAGAATCGGTACAGTAGTTCTAGACCTAAAGACAAACAATTTTTACCTCCACAATATTAGTCCAGATAATACATACTCTTAGTTTAAATACATTTATCAACACAAATAGTGCAGTGGTTTAAGCGGTCGCCTCGCCCTTTCCAAGGCATCGAATGTTGTGGTTTCGACCTAACCTAGATAATATTAGATTACATATTACACAATATATTTTTCTTATATAAAAGGCTCTTCAATGGTTAACCTTTTGAACGCCAAGCGTGCCCTGTGCGCCAACGTCGTCTATACTCGAAAAAACTGTTTTTTGTCGGTTCACAGAAAAATACAAAATAAACATATTAAATCATTAGTTTTCTGTGTTTTAGTGATACAACTTAAAAATTGAATCCCCAATTATTACTTAATTGTATACAGCAAACAAAATTGTTATGAGTTATTGAAATATTTGATCATAAAAAACAATATATAATATATCGATTTTCGGGCTTGGCCTACAGGACATGGAGGTCCCGTTATGGCGTGGCGTTCAAAAGGTTAATATCATCATATAGTAAATATAAGCAGCGATATCCTATTGGAAGACAGTTGAAATTCCATGCAGAGGTTTTGAGTTTGATCCTAAGGCACACGTATCTGGCTTTTCGAAATTATGTGCGCGCATAATCAATTATCGCTTGCTTCAACAGTGAAGAAAATCATAGTGAGAAAATGTGCATGGTTGAGAGTTCTCTGTAATGTACTTGAAGTCATATGAAACCGTCCAACCCGGGCTAGGATTACCCTTCGCATACTGAGAGGCCTGTGCCCAGCAGTGGGACAGCTTATTTACATGGCTGATCTTGTATTACACTAGCTTTTGCCCGAGCATTCGGTTGCTCAGGTACAGTATTTTTTTGTCTGAATGAAATGCAACATGTTCTTGTCTGTGCTTGTGCCCTGACAACGTGTATGCGAAAGTTAATGATTATCCGTTAAGTAGTTACGGTGCAAAAGCGTTACATATAAACAAGATTATTATACAAAATATTTATTTTTTGTACATTTCCAGGTGGACGTTGACGAGTGCGAGGACATTGCCACTGAATACAACATCAACTCCATGCCCACCTTCGTGTTCGTGAAGAACTCAAAGAAAATCGAAGAATTCTCCGGCGCCAACGTCGACAAACTGCGAAACACGATCCTCAAGTTGAAGTAGATTATACGATCCACGTACGCTTACCAAACCCTTGGACGGCATTTGAAAGGCATTTTAATAATAAAAAAAATTGTTTAATATGATATAAACGGTATTTGAGTTGCTGGGTAACTTGGTGCCTTTACGTAATTATAGAGGGTTATATAGGTACCAATACTGTATAGACCGCCTAAAAAAATCTATCTTATTGGTAGCGAAACGTCCAATTCGCCTATTTTTGTCACCAATGTATTTAATACCCTCCAAGGGAGCCAGAGCCCCAAGCCACGCACTCGGCACAAGCATAATATTTTATTTTAAATCAGAAGGATCACAATTTATGTTTTTAATTTTTTAAAGGTAGTTGTATTTTTGTGTAATGAAGTGTCTTATTAGCACTAGTGTGTGCTTATTTACCACATTTGTGTGTTTGGTTGGCGTACATATATGTATCGTATTAATTTGCCGTGTTTTTTCATTATATGTATGTTACAAAGTATTGTTATTACTTCAATAAAATATTGTCTAAATTTATTTTTATTTTTTCCTTATTGTATCTAACACTTGATTGTTTTATTATAAAAATAAATATACATGAATAGGCAATGTATATTTAAATTGCTTAAATTAAAAAAAATATACGTACGATCGTTACACCAGCCGGCAGGCAAGAACCGGGTCCGTAGCTGGTATCACGTCGGGGTTACCAATGTAGTGAAAACTACGATTGCGGGTACAGAATGCTTGTTTATTTAATAATTACGAGAGTATTTATATTATAATATTAAGTATGTGTGAGCATACACATATTCACACATGTAAACAGAAATATATATGACTAAGTAAAAGTATTAAATAATATTCAGCACAATTGTGTTTATACTATTGAGGTCGTAAGTACATCTAAAATGTGCCTATATGCCTATTATCAATTTCGTCGCTATTGCATTTACCTAATTTTATTATACTTGTGTAGCTTCACTAGTTTTAAATGACGCATAGGACTCGGTCGGGATACACGAGGTTCTGGGTAGGTATCAGCTGATACGCGTAGTTATCGTGCGTCGTCGTTTATAACTTCGACTGTGAGCGGCGGCGCGACGACGGTGACGTGTGCATGCGTTTATGAACGAATTGTCCGTGCGTTACTACGATCAAACTCGAATAAGTGAAAATATTATTTATATTCCAACTTTTTTACTACATATACACCATACAATTATTTTTATATTTTTTATTGATACTACTAATTGTCCTAAGTTACCATGTTTCGGTTTCAAAACGACTATAAATTCACGGTGTAGTAAGATTTTCGGTTCCAAAACGAATTCACGGTGTATAAACAGGTTAATTTCGCATAATCTTGCTGAACTAAATGGTTCCAGCTGGGCTTAACAGTATAGGATGCTGTCGAACATGTTCGAGCATGCTCAAACATTTTGCCGCAAGAAAATATTTGTGTCAGAGATTTGAAATGAAACACAATGATAATTGCAACCAGACTTTGATTAACTAAGATTATAAAAATTATACATGAACTTATAACGCTATATTGTAATGTCTTCCAGACCCATTTCGGTCACGGCGGCCAATCTTAACGGAGACTGGCCATCTGCGCAGGAGATATTATAGTGCACAAGCGTGTGCGCAAACACAAGTGCACTCTCTGTTCCCTAACTCTCATGATCCGATGGGATGGCAATCCGACACGACCGAAGAGAGATCAGGCGCAGGACCAACGGCTTTACGTGCTTTCCGAGGCACGGGGATGTCCAACACCGCCAACTTCCTAACTCCGGGCTGCTATTGAGATTTCTTAACAGAAAACCCAATAACTTTTTGTTTGCCCGACCCGGGATTCGAACCCGAGACCTTATGCACAGCAGTCGCATTCACTACCGCTGCGCCACGGAGGCAGTAACGCTATAAGAATGTCCTGTACAGTAGAAATCTTTTAATTTAACGTCTTAAACCTAATCCCATTTTTACACAATCACTAACTTCATTCGGCGAATCTTCGTCAATGTTCGCTAACTAGGAAAAGCAGAGCAAACTTGAGGGTTGTTCTGAATACAGATTTACCCCAAACTTCGCGATACGATTCATATCATCATTGGCCAAATGTATGGGCAGTAATATAGCTAGCTTATTTCATACAGGCTCCACATCTGAAACAATAATAACATTTTGAAATAATCGCCCATTGTCTTTTATAGTGAGTATAAGGGGGTTACCTAATACTACCAACGAAATTATTGTACATGGATGATCATATTTTACAAAAGTTTCCATACCTTTGCATTTTAAGCTAGAATCTTGTGCCGAAAACAGACATACAAATTCGACGTTAACCTTTTACCAAATCCTAAATGTGTATTAGCACAGATTTTTAAAAAAACTAGCAGTAAATAGTTTACTTTTAAATCTGGTATAGGAATAATTAGCTAGAATCTACATATATATACTAATGCAGCTTTAGCGACATTATACCTGAGAATATCACGTGACAATGATTTAGAAGATAAAGTCGCCACATTTCGCGAGCTGTATTTATATGTTTCACATACCAGGCGGTGAGCCCATAGACGGTAGACGGTACCGGTAACAGTACGATTACTGAGAATTTATTAAAGAGAAAACCAATAACACTATCCGATCCGGGCATTGAACTCGGTCATTCAGCGCCGAGAAAAACTAATAGACAGAACATACGTACGCACTAGTCCCTTCTCTTCTTGTTGTGCACGTCGTGTCTGTCGTGGTGGTCACGTTTACGTGTAGACTTGTCGGCGCGCTTGGCTTCGCTCAAGAACCGATCCAGACCGAACGGATCGAAGTCTGCGTCAGGCTGTTGGCTACGATTCTGTATATGGACAAAACATATATGTTATGTGAGTGCGTTGTATTGTAGCTGGCTGTCTATATCTGCGTAATTTGTGGTGAAGGTCATCATCATCATCTCAGCGAAAAGACGTCCACTAGATAAGTCTAGTAGACGTCTTTCGGCTAGACATGACTAGATAAATCATTAGCTAGATAGATAGATATATAGATAATAGGCTAAATACATTTTACACACAGACCGGGATTGGGCCACCCGCATCCAACCGCATGACGCGACCTTTAACAGGTCGGTCGCGGTTAAGGTACTGTAAATATTTTAAGGCAAGCAAAAGTTTGCTATACTGAATTTCGGTTGCAGAAGTCAACGGAGACTACACATATACTATAATATCTCCTGCGCAGCATGGTTATAAACTGCACAAATGTCTGTGCAAACACAAACGCACGTTTATTCCATCACTCTTATAGTTACATAGTACACAAGCAGAGATAAATCAGACACAAGACCAGCAGCTTCAGGTGCTTTTCTTAGCTCTTCTTCTTGGTGCTTTTTGTGCTTTTATAAAGCCAAAAGAGTGAAGAAGTTCTTGATCTCAACTCTCATGCAAGCCTCTGCATGGGAATGAGATCACAAACTTCTGCCAACCGAATCACCAAATTCTTAATTGCACTCTGCTACTGAGAATTTCGTGACAGAATATCTCATTAACTTTATATTGGTCAAACCCAGTATTCTAATCATATACCTTATGAATCGCAGCCAATGACGTATGTATATACTAGTCACGAGAATATTAGACTATAACTAGAATAATAGCCTAGTACTAACCGGTTCATCTCTCGAGGGAGGCGCGTCCTTTTCAAACTGCACCGGACCGGAGCGTGTATTGTTGCTACTTGTGCCCGCGAACTCTTTGTCTGCCACGAATCTGCAACAAATTATTATTAAATTTATTTAAATAAGTGGTAAGGCATGTGTAGTGGCTTTGTAATTTCTCGATGTATTAAATAATCGTTGAGTAAATATGTGCTACATACTAAAGGAGACAAGTCAATACATTGTTGTATCACGCGTTAGAGCACATGTTCTTATCTTTAACAAACTGAGTTAGAGCCATGCCTGTGCTGAAACGACAACACACCCTCAAATAGAGTGAGTATTGCTGAACTATGAGCTGTAACAGAATATAATTTACATAAATCCGTTTGCCTAAGTTGAAAATCGAACCCAAGATGGTCGTATTTATTACCGTTCCACCACCATATAGTAAATTAAACCTACTGAGCCGCAATGAGACTCGGTGCGATTTGGCATGGTATACCGCTTTGCAATTAAATCTGGCATTCCAACAATTGACAGGGTTATTAGGTTCACCTGCGAGTATTGACAATAGCATCAATGTCTCCTCCATAGTTGTCTTTGTCAGCGTTTCTGGTAGGTCTGTAGATGTGGGAGCCAACATTGTCCTGGTTCCGCCACGGTTTGTCGTACACGTTATACGCCTCGTCGTCTCCGTAGCCTGGAATGGGATAAGCCAATCATATTATAACATACATACATGGATTTACTACTTTGAATCCCAAAGAGGGAAGGCGTGATGCATGCATAAATTTTAAATAAGACATTTCTACCTTCTGACTTTAATTAAATTTATTAATTCTGTTGGATTAACCTATAACTTTAATTGGTAGTTTATATAAAATAATTAATTCTACTTTTGACATTTGTCTTAAATAATATTTTGTTTTTATGCTAGCTACCCTTCATTTGTGGATTATTTTTCTTCAAATGCTGTGCTCAACCATAACCGGATTCAAAATTAAAATGTAAATTATAATTATCTCTATTATTATTTGTATTTGTAATTGTTTACTTATACCCCTCACTCACCCCTTATATATTACCTTTACAATGTAACCTAAGCTCTAAATCAATTTGTACCAATTTAAGTTGAATAAATGATTAATATTATTATAGTTGTGTATTTTGAATAAATAAAGAATTAATACACTCACATCCCGTCACCTTGTATCAATGCTATAAACACATGCTCAACTAAGTATAATTGAATCGAAGTAGGCGTTACTTGGCGGAAATGCATTGTAATAAAATTATTGGGAAGAAATAAACCCGCCACGCACCCTCGGATTGACCACCCTAACTATTGCAATAGAAAAAGGTTGAAAATACCGAACTCCTCTGATAAGGCACAGTCGCGTCGTGGTACTCCGACGTATTCCAGCATGCAGTATTCCGCTTCGAACACGAAATATGCGTCGATGCGTATTTCGCCTCAAGCTCTTTAAACTAAATATAATGTAGGCCTTAAAATGGGACACGCTAGCCTCCTGCTCGGTTAGCCGCTCAGGTTAAAACCAAGGTTTTTGACTTAGAGGAGCTACGTCGGTCTGAGCTGGACTCTAGATGCGACGAACTAAAGGCTTCACCCCCTGCCTGTGGCGACCAGTTACATCTATGACAATGATGTGCTCTCATATCCCCGAATCTTCTCTCACCAGATTGGCTACAGCAATTACTTGAGGGCACATCAACTTTCTCCAAGCAGATGAAGCAGTCACTGTGACCGACATCGGACTGGAGGTATCATCAATATAATACATACCACTGTCCATTCCTTTGCTGTTGTTGAACAGTCTCTGGTCGAACATCGACTCGCCTCCCTGCGCCGTCTTAGCGGGGAGACCCAGGGCGATCTGCTCGGAGATATCTCGCTCACGGTCCTTAACAAGCTTGGATCTGTAAAATAAACATACATATTACTTTATTTATTGAAAATATATACTATACCTATTGAAATTATATTCCGTTTCAAATATTATTCATTCCATTATAATAGGGTAGTTGCCTATGTTTGATTTTGTACATAATTTTACACACAAGAGCTAATAGCAAACAAACAAAAGTAATGTTTTTTTGTGAACAGTATTAAAATTGGTTGTAAAATAAGGGAGTAATAAATATTTATAATTTGGATTTAATATAAAGTGGAGGACATCAAAACATCGTAGGTTGAATTAAATAAATAAAAATAATTAAATACAGGGGTTGTCTCGATATCTTTTTCGAACAGCAGCGTTTAAATAGCAGTTACGTCACAGTTTGTATCGTGCATCCTTTGTCTGTCATATTTTGACAATAAAGGGTACAAGCATTTTCAATCAGGTAGTAGGAGCTACTCTCCTACTACCTGATTGTAAATGCTTGTACCCTTTTTTATTTTCAAATAGATTTCAAATATCTTATTGTATTTAAGAGTTTGAGTAATGTAACTATAAAACTTAAATATTAAAAAAATTAAGTCAGCAACTCTGTTACGTCGCGGGCGATGCCGTACCGTAGTGGGGCCGCATGCCCATGCTTTTGACTTACGTGCGATTTTGCAACTACCTTCAAACGAATTTCAGTTTAAGAATCTCGCACGGTTAAGTCTTTTAGTACGCGTGTTGGTATATTGCACTTTATTGTTTTAGTATTTACAGATTCTTGTGTACAGACACAAAAAACAATTAGATTACGAACAAACATAAAATTCTGTGCTATAATGAAATCCATAACACTCGGCGCATTGGTCTTAGATAGACGACCATTCGAAGTATAACCTCAGAGTAGTTAATCAAGTACACAAAACTGGGATGCGACGTCACATCGTAAAAATCTACGAGCTCCCACGACGCATCGCAAAAACTTGCGAATTGATTCGCATCGTGCATTCCTGCGATCGTCACACTTGAGCCTGTGGTGAACAGGACGGTCGAATATCGTACCTACTGTGTGAATGTGACGCGTTGGCTGGATTGAGGATGGGTCTGGTGGGATTGGCATATCCAAACCCTGAAGACTTCAGGAAGACTCCCTCTGAAGTGTACGCTGCGGCTGATGCAGTACATTCATAAGGGGATAGTTAAGGGATAAATCTTGGGGCCGACACAAAAGATCCTACAAGTGTCGCCGGTCTGCACTGACTGGCCCCCACATAAGATAAGATACGTTACACTTGTTGACGCCATTTTAGTCCGCTCTGAGACAGGGTGTGGGCAAGACATATGCAAATTTAACGTAAAAAAATTACAGAGTGCGACGTAGATTTTTTTATATCACTGATTGAGGAGCGGCCTGTTCTTCCCTAAATAAGAAAAATAAGAATAGGCCGACCCCTCGCCCCCTGTTTAATATTTATTACGTAAGAATCTAAAGGAAAAAAATATATACGATTGGTTGGTTTTGATGTTTATTTTTAAAAGTAACCATTTTTAGGAACGTTTACAATCATGTTGGATGGAATCATTTTAATAATTTGGATATAATCACTACACACACGAGTGTCGTTTACGCAAACAAGTGACGTCTAGTTCACAGGCGGGGAGTACCCGGGAGGCGCAGGGCGGGTAGCGCGGGTACGTTGCCATAGAAATAGTTTACCCATACGCATTAGAGCGCACCTCGAAACTCGCGCGGTTCCTCGCGCTTTTTCAAATCTTAACTTTGCGTATATTTGTGATCTTACGTAAGAATTATCAAGACTCCATCCCATGTCTTATTTTTTCTTACAAGGAGGTCCTTGTAAGAAAAAATAAGACATAGTCGACTCCTCTCCCACCTCTAAATCGTCTTACGTTATAAATGAATGGCCACTTATAAAAATAAATTCATCAAACAAGAAGCTTGGAAGAACGTATGTAAAAGTATATTTGCAAATTTCGAGGAAAAAGAAAACAATGAAAATACAGCAGACCTTGAATAAGTTCTCGCTGTTCCTTCATAAATGGCAGCATGAAATATCGAATGGTAACGCATCTGCAAAGAAGTACTATATCTAACCTTAAATTTCAGTGTATGGTAATTTACTTTAACCTTTTGAACGCCACGCTATAACGGTACCTCCATGTCCTGTACGCCAAGCCCGAAAATCGATATATTATATATTGTTTTTTATGATCTAAAAACTAATAACAATTTTGTTTGCTGTATACAATTAAGTAATAATTGGGGATTCAATTTTTAAGTTGTATCACTAAAACACAGAAAAGTAATGATTTAATATGTTTATTTTGTATTTTTCTGTGAACCGACAAAAAACAGTTTTGTCGAGTATAGACGACGTTGGCGCACAGGGCACGCTTGCGCATGTCGAGTATAGACGACGTTGGCGTTGAAAAGGTTAATAAAAGCTGAGTATTTCTTTATTGGTTCTGAAAATGTCTACTTTTGCCCCCAAATAAAATTTATTTGCGGGGAATTTTATTATACTATTTTATTCAAAAGAAATCTGCAGCTGAAACACACAGAATTCTTGTCGAGACTTACGGTGACAATGCTCTGTCGCATAGGACATACAGAGATCACTTGTGAAGTACTGCTTCAACGACAGAAAAGAAAAGGCTTTTTGCACCGGATCAGTAACTGGTGATAAAAAGTGGATACAATGCGATAATAGAACGTCATGACATAACAAGGTCGACTTCCCCTTGCAATAATGTCCTCCAGACAGAATTTCGGCCACGGCGGCCAGTCTTAACAGAGACAGTGGCTGTTGCTGTCTTTATAATGTATTATATTTACGTCATACCATGTGTCTACTTAGAAAAGTCAACATTAGCGATAATTAGATCTCACATAAACTTTTGTCAAAGCTGGTAGACCAGTTTGTTGGGTGTTCGTAGTTACTAGAGCTGCCGGCTATACACAGTACCTCTTGTCCGGCGCGGCGCGCGCCAGGTTCCTCTCCCGCTGCCTGTCCTTGTGTCTCTCGGCGCGCAGCTTGTCTCTCTCGGCCGCCGTCAGCCCGCTCTCATCCAGCTCGGCGCCCGGGCCTGCGCCCCCCAGCCCCGGGCCCAGA
This sequence comes from Catocala fraxini, assembly GCA_930367265.1. Lineage (NCBI taxonomy): Eukaryota > Metazoa > Arthropoda > Insecta > Lepidoptera > Erebidae > Catocala > Catocala fraxini. Next base: position 10,735,559 of record OV884049.1, on the reverse strand, counting down.
CCGCCCTCCTCGTCCGGCGCGCGGATTCCTGCAATACGTACACGGGACTATTTGAGACATGGTAGGGGAATAATGTTTTATTTATATTAGTGTCTGACCGTTAAGATTTTGCAGTTGAAATCGAAACTGAAACTTCGGCCTCGGTCAGTCTCGGCCGAAACCAAAACTTATTCAGACATGTTAAAATTTATATTGTATATATAGAACCTAGTCAAAATCTGATATTATTTCTGTCATTACATAATCCACGTCGGAATTAAATCATTTATATTTATATACTGTATAACAAGAGCTATCGATGAAGAACTAAGCTGGCAGCTAACTAAAGAATTCATCAAAAAAGTTAAGTTTCTGTTGCGGTCGAAGTTACGGCTGAGTTATAACCGATACCGAAACTATGGCCGAAACCAAAACCGAATGACTACACTAATTTATAAATATTTATGTAAATATTATTATTATTATTGAACACTCACCCGCTCTATGATCTCTGGCCCTTTGCGCCAACATCCTCAAATGTTCTTCTTTCTTCTCTTTCTCCCTCTGTGCTAATCTCCTCTCGAGCTGGGCGCGCGCCTCCACTGCTTCTCTTGCTTTTCTATCAGCTATGTACAGAGCTTCAGCTAGCTTAGAGAAGTTCTCGTTAATGTGCACTTGTTGAAGACCTCGGCCATCTGCCGCTAGACGCTTGTCAAGAGGTATTGTGTAACCTGGAAAGAAGAGAAAAGATTATAGAGTTATAATAATAGTAATTTAAGATCTTTACTAACTAACTGTCCCAAAGCTAGGGACGGGACTCTTCTCACTGTGAGAAGGGTTAGGTTATAGTCCACCACACTGGTCCAGTGCGGGTTGGAAAACTCAAACTTCACATAGCTTTGAAAACATTCTGTAGAACTCTCAGAAATGCTGCCTCACCTCACAATGTATTCTTTCATCATTAAAGCAAGCGACAATTAACTATTTAATACGCACTTCTAAAAGTCAGAGGTGCCTTAGGATCGAACTTGAGACCTTTGCGTGACAGTCCAACGGCGTCCCATTATGCTATCGCTGCTAGATAATAAAGTTAGCGTGACGTAGTTAATCATGTCGCTATGGTATTTAGCAGCTTTGAATAGAGAGATGGATGGAGAGTATCTTTTGCAGTCAAGTGGGACATAAGAGGCTCATAAAAAGAAATGGTGTAAGGGCCGTGTCTTCAACATATATGCGCCAAATGTTAGATGTTCGATCCCCTTACATTTTTTTTGCGTCTGGTTATCCAATGTTTTTATAGTATGAGTGAGCGCACGGTTAATTCAGATGTAAATTATATCATATGAGTAACCATGCAGTAGTATCAGGTTTGATTTTCGTGTCAGGTATTGTTAATGGGAAGAAAATGCTTGCAGTTGCATCATGAAGGTTTGTTCGAAACTTCACGGACGGACAGTCGGTTACGGGCGTGTACTCTGACAATATGTAGTGATTCAGAAGTCTTTAGAAACAATATTACTACTAGATATAGATACGATTGACCAAGATTTTTCTTCATAAAATATTAGCAGTGGTAACCCAATGTAATAGTAATGGTAACCCATTGGAATTGGGTTAGTGAGGTCGTGGTTCCGAATCCACCCATAATACTACTGACGAGAACTCACTTTGTTAAATAGAATTCTAGTAATTTAAAGCAAGTTTTAAAAAGAAATAGCATAAAACAAGTTTTAGCGTTTACCTTTAGCGTTCTTCCAGTGTGATACACAGGGTGGAACTTTCCAGTCCCTCTGCTGCTTGACGGAGACGCGGCGCGGCGGCGAGTGCAGCACGGGCGCGGGAGGCGAAGGTGCCGCGCGCGGGATCTTCTTGTTGATCTGGAAGCGCGGGGGCTCCATCGGGTCCACTTGGGCTTCCACCATTCTATAGAACAATACATCTATTAACCCGATCAATGCCCTCAACGGAAAGAACAAAAAAAAAAGTTGATGTCCCCAGAACTCGCATCCGAGTCGTGTCAATACGTAGGTTTTGTTGACTCGTCGTCATGCCCAGCACCCGCATCAGAGTTAGAATCACTCATTACACAACTTGGATGCGAGTTCTGAGCACATGAACGATTTTTCTTTCGACTCATAGGGTGAGTTCTGGGTACTGAATAGGTTAATTTTACTCCATGCCATTACTAAGTATGGTTTCAATAACTCTTTTTAAGTGAAATATCCAAAAATTTAACATAAACTATTTATAGCTATTCCGCAATTATACTTCGACTATGAAGTTATATCACTGAGTTATATTTTTATACCAAATGTTAAATTTTTATCCCTCTAAATACAAATTCAACTATATAATATAATAGCCCTGTATATAAACTGTCGGACTGCAGGGCATAGGCCTCTTCTCAGTGTGAAAAGGGTTTCATTATACGAATTTTATCGCGGTTTAATATTTTTCTTATCTTTTGTAGTGCAATATATTATAGAAATATTAATACTATATTCCAATCTGTTGATAACACTATTCATAAATACATAAGCTACGGTTTTCATAGTATAATACTACGCTAAACTGTAATCAAATAATCTACAGATGAAACTTTATAAAAGACCTATTCGCTTAATACTAATTCTCTCACCTGATAACTCTCTGTTTAGCTCCTGAATTGAATGCTCCTCCCTGCTGCGCCGGAGTGTATCTGATGTATTGCGCGGGCGCCTGCGGACATAACGTACTATCAGCGCGATTGATAGTGGTGTGTTCTTCCCATTATTTAGAGAAGATTGATCACTAACTAGAGCATACTGGGATACTTGTTTACACCTGGGATTTTGATAAACTAGACCATCCTTGCAGAGCAAGTATCTCTATCATATAAAAGATCGCAGCCAAGGAACCTTGTGTTGTATTCCTTTACTGATTAGTTTTCTGGCTCTTTAAGGATACGCTATGCTGCCTGCGGGAGATATCATGGCTCCATTTTATTTTCTTCTTTATGTAGGTTACTGTTGTGCTATATCTCGAATGACTTTCATCAATAAGCCCGTTGCAATCTACTGCTGGACATGATGCGATTGGCTTTACAAACATTCAAACAAGAGACACAAACTATATCCAGACTAAGGAAAAACCTTTGTAAATCACACAAAAGTTTTGTTTTGTCTGGGATTCGAACCTACAACACTCGGCATTTTAACTAAGTGATTTAAATATCAGCCATCCATTCAGTCGCCTTTTATTAAGAGTCGGCAAAACGCGCTTTTCATTATAACTATTGTTGGTATGGTAGATATGCTGGTTATTGGTCAAAGATAATTTGCTGCTGAGAAAAATATCACCAGATTACAATCAAACATTTCAACTCACAGCTTTAGGTGCAGCTTTGACTGGCATTGCAGCAGAAATCTTAGCATTGGTCAGCTTTTCTAGTGCCAGTTTTGTTTTCTCTGTGATATCTTGAATGTCTTCATCATCAGGTTTCTGTAGAGTAGGGTCATCTTCTGCTAGTACTTCTGATGGGAGCAGATCTGTCAGTTTAGAGTATATAATCTGAAAAGTAAAACTGGAGATAAGTGTTTAGAATATTTTTATTTTCAATATTTTCATGATGTTTATCTAAGTAGTGGCGCTAAGGTAGGTTTTTGTCCCGTGTGGCATTCGAATCCACACCATTCGGCGTAGTAGCAGTGGCGAGGCGACCATTTACACCATTACGCCGACCGTGCAGTTGGTTTTATGATGTAGAACCTAGTAGCATATTAAGCGGCAGCTTCTTTAATATTATTATAACATTAAAGGTAAATGTTAATAGAATATATAGATACTGTAAGCAGTGTATTTTTTTAATACATAAAAGGTGTGATGGTTGATGAACATAATTCCACGTCAGAAATGCAGCCATGACATCACTGAACCACAACCATTGTAAATTGGTAAGTATTTCAAAACATAAACTTTCCATACTTAAAAGGACTTTACTTTACAAGTAAATAAAAAATAACTATATTAAAAGTAAATTAAAATAATACATTTGCATTGCATGATAAATTGATAACTCATGTAATGCAATGCCAGCGTGCAGAGTCCAGACACAATGCTTTTATAATTCATTCAATTAAGATTAAGCTGACAAGTTAATCATAACCCGGGCTGGACAGTAACTACTAGACTCCCAAGGGTGTAACAAATTCTGAGTAAGCACATAAACAGAACAAAAATCTTTTAATCCTAACTAATACTATAAATTCAAATGTAAGTTTGTTTATTTGCTTGTTACACTTTCACGCCTTCCACCTTTCGACCAATCATCATGAAATAAAAAACCTACATTTACAAAATACAATAGCGAAATTTAATTACTAATAACTTTAATAATTTATGTCTAACCTTATCAGCACTATGGCCTTGCCGTGCAATTGCAGAGTATTTTACTCTCCCAGACTCATCTAGTTGTACGGCAAGTGCATTGGACGTACTCTCTTTGCCCCGTGCACCCATGCCCAAGGGGTATTGGGCCACATGAACCTCGGGGAAAGCTCCGCCATCTAAAAAGATAAATGATTATTTAATAAAATTATGATAACTGCTTCACTTAGTTGGGTTTTCCAACTTTATAATTCAAAGGCTTGCTTAGTATTGAACACATTCTGTGTAACACATTGGACTAACACATTCTATATAACACATTGGAGAAACACATTGTGTAACACAAAAAATTTATTAATTTAGGTCACAAAGTTATGAACATCAAAATCTATTGGTTAACTCTAAAAAGACATCCGCATCTTACCTAAAAAGACCAACGTCGTCATTTTGATGCTAGAATGTCCGTTAACGTTGATGTGAAATAATTATTTGGATTAATACAGAAAAACACGACTAGTCTACAATTTTTAATTTATTTTAATTAGACATTTAGTGCAAATTATTATTTTCTTAGTATGTTTTATACATTTCCCAAAAACTGGTTTCAACTATCACAAAAGCAATACATTTTATTTCTTTTACATTTTGTATTTATTTGACAAGTTCGTCTTTTCTTTGACCTCGTCTCCTCTACCATTTCATCTATATTTTCGGGATCTCAACGTGGACCAGTCGGGCATGGGCGTTGTTTTTTTTTGTTCTGCTCGTAACTCATAAACAATTTGGAGTATGAAATTATGACGAGAAATATTGCTATGAGTAATTTTACTGTAAATAGCCCATGAATTGATGACAGCCATGTCTAAAACATTATAAAATACGTGCATCTACGGCTCTCACTGAGTATTTCCTTGCCAATTGGTCCAAAATATCTATACCAAATTTTGTTAAATTATAAAATTCAACAGTTTCTAGAATTTTATTTTCGTCTATGTCTGTGCCAATTTGAACACTCTGGTGGAGAGTGCTGAGAATTATAACATTTTTGTTTGGTTTCCCTTGATAAATTGTCAGGGAAGTATTGGTATGTCTTTAAAATAAACAAGTGATAACATGGGGTACGAATTGTTTTACAAATGGTAGGTATTTCTCTTCTTGCACGCCTCATTGTATCCACTATGCTTGTTTGCTCGGCTCTCAGTTTATCTGCCAATTTTATAGAGGTAATAAAAGTATCTGTGGATCTCAAGTCTCGAAGCACCAACTTTTAATCAGAATCAGAAATATCTGATGTTTGTGAGCAATGCTGGGAACAATTAAAAAGTTATTACATTGCCAATATGCCACAAGTTCTCAGAAAATATAATATAAACATGAGTGGTGCTGATTTTGCAGATGATCTTTTAGCAGTCTGTTGTAATACGTACCAAACAAAAAAAGGGAGATCAAGATTTATTGCACAATTGCTGGACATGTTTGTGTGCAGCTGATGGGTATAGTATAAGAAAGACCAGATGTCCGTACCTACCAAATTCAAGCTTGAATTTGGTGACACCTTTGGATTTTGATGATGTCCTTACCGGCAGCGGTTACGTAATGTAAAAAGAGTATTAATTTCACAGAAGGAGAAACATGTTCACAAGAGATATTTCACTTGTATAACATGTCATGTTCATTGATATTTGACTTATATCAAAATTGTGTTTAGGTAATGTTCATTGTGGAAAATTTGCTAAAACAGTTTTACTTTTTGGTCAAACACCACTGAGTTCTTCATATTATTATAATTGATATTATTATTTTACTTTCATAAGATTATTTATAATATTTTATGATATAAGATTTATTTTTTAGTTTATGTTCATTTTTATCTTGTTTATTTTTGTACATTCCGTTTAAATTTCTAATTCTTGTATAGACAATATTATGTAAATTTTTCGAAACATTACCTACTTTCTTTTATCTAATTGTTTGTACTTTCTGTTTTGGCATGTTGTGATCTCTTGAAATTGAGAAAACATGAGACCTTATTTTACTTACAAAGGTGTATTGATTGAGAAATTGTATTTCTTGTAAGAGATCCGTAATAAATAAATATATAATGTTTGAATAAATAATAAACATGTAACTCTGATTTGAAAACTTTTTAAATAAATAGTTAATGTTGCTTAAACATGTTTACATTTAGCTGCCTGATTTTCTTTGCAAATGACAAATATAAATTAAGAATTTATGCAACTAATGCCTAATGAATGTCTCTTAAAGTTGACCAAAGATATATCACAAATACTATGACCAAAATACAAAATATTATGAACATAACTAAATTCTTGGACTTTTAAATTTAAATGGGGGCTATAAAACTACTAAATATTAAAAGTCAAATGTTTAAACAAGGCATAACATAAAAAATATGACTATTTTCTTTTCAGAATCATCAATTTGACAACAGCGGTCTCTCTAGTGTTAATGAGTTTACTAAGTTACTGAAGCTACGTAAAGGTAAAGGCAAAGGATTAAGCCTACGAGAAGATACCTGCAAGAAACACATGACTGTAATTTTTTAAATCACCAGTTTAATAATAATCTGCAAATACTGTTTTCCCAAAATTCATAATAAATAATAAGGTCACAAGATATTACCTTTTGTATGGTGTTAGGAACTTAAACTAAAATAAATTGATGAGTCTAAAAAAATTTGTTACCACCAAAATCCTCTTCTGTCCTTGGAATCCATCCTTTCCTTTGGCCATACGGTGGAACACTGCTTTGGGAAACAACCAATGCACTACCGACGCGCTTTGCCTTCCGTTCATCATCGCGGTCCCACACCTGCTGTGTGGGCGCTGGTAACAAGCTAAAAGGCCCATCAAAATGATTATGATATTATGTCTGACATACATAAATGATAAGGTTATTTTGTGGTGATAATATTTTAGGAATAATATTGGGCCAATGAAGTTCGTATTGTTAAATTAAGGTCAAGAATATAGATAATTAGCCACCATACAAGATAGTCATTCTTGCGAAATTACAACGTAACCAAGAATTAACTGAACCAAACAACAATGAGTTTTGATGACACCTAGCTTCTCTCTCGAGTAAGCTTAGCAAAAATAATATACGTAATAGGTCGCCTGCACAATATTATTTGTATTAAATTAATATTGTGCTTTTAATTTGGATAATAAATGTGTAAAATAAATAAAAATCATAAAACGCACCTCGACAACGACGCCATTTTTTGACGTTTAACATTAGTTATTGTTCGTTCTGTAACTGTGACCACGATATACAAAACACGAAGTAAATGACATAATAACATATTTATGTATTTTTCTTTATTTAGTCACCTGAAAGAATGTAAATTTTTGTAAATTTTGTCATAATACCTTATATATTGCAGTAACATTGCTTAAAATAGAGTTCTTGAAGAAAAGCAGGTGTTTCAGAACGATTTAAAATGTTTTTAAAATAAATTAAACTGTGATCAAGTATAAAAGCTCATTCAGCCTAATTAATTCTGTTTGTGTGAATATTTTAATTTTAAAGTGGATTTCAATTACCTTAATATACAATTTGATTTAGAAGTATCATTTAGTCTTTTGTTCATGTATAACTTTATAGGATTACGTGGTAAATCATAAATTGACCATAAAAAATGGTGGAGAAACTGTCAAATTCGTATATAAATGAAGTAGGCTGCGAACGTCCCCCTTTTATAACCTCAAAAATGCGCGAGAAGTATTAACATTCTGATGGCGAAGTGAGCTAATTTTATCATCTTATTGGTGTTAAAGTGAACGGATTACCACAATGCCTACCAAGAAAAGAAAATACAATGCAAGGTTTCCGGCCGTAAGTTGAAAAACGTTTATAAACAATCGTAACAAAGAGAAATTAGCTTTTGTTTTCGTCAATAATTTTGAGAGATTGGTGATATCATGACATTGTTTGTTTGTAGGGGCGAATCAAGAAGATTATGCAGACTGACGAGGAAGTGGGGAAAGTAGCCCAAGCTGTCCCAATCATAATCTATATCCTTTTCAAATGGCATCGTAAATTTACTCTTCTTGTGTCACCATAACACACGTATTTACATTGATCTAATGATCTTTATACAAACTACATAATTATTTTCATTGGCTCTCTCGATTGCATTATGTATTCAGGGAGATGACAACTGAGACATTGTAGAAAGACGAAAAATTGGTATGTAACCTTCTTGATGGTTTATATAATCACAAACTAGTTATAATTTGTTGTTTGTTTTACTGTGGGTGTATGATCAGATGCTGTACTCAAATGTTAATTAGGTGATGACTTTATAGCTGAGCAGGTGTTATACCTTTCATACAGCTGCAGATATCCAATTAGATAAAATACCTATTATATTTTATAGGAATGGAAATATAATCTTATAAACAAACAATGATTCATTAACATATTTTGGCTATATCATAAGAAATGCATACTCATTGATTCACTAGGCTTAATAACTTAACAATGATAGTAATTTAGGGTGTTTAATTTGAGTATGTAATTATTGAGATTTCTCTGATTATTTTGGATATCAATTAAGACAGTCTATTGTGGATATTCTTAGCACTATAGAGTTGGTATCAAAGTTTTTTACAATATCACAAAATCCACTTCAATAAGTTTATACCATATTACAGTTTAGCAGGTTGTCACCGATAGTTGCTAAACATAAAGAAAATCAGGACCATATTCTTTATATACTAACCCCTAATGTGGCAAGTTAAAAACTGACTACTGAAGATGCTTGTATATTCTAATTATTTGTGCATTATGGTCCCTATACCATGATTTTTAAATGGGCATTATTTTTAATGCAATATGCAGCTGCAATGTTTTTCAACTATAATCCCATTATCTCAAAAACATAATAATGCATCAGCCATGCAATACAGAATTGTCTGGCTGGTTAGACCATACCTTAAATCTTGCTCTTGTCATATATTGCACATTAAAAGGTGTTATTGGCAATGTTGCCAGAAACAATTTTGCATGCAATGCAATGTCTGTTAAGTAAAGAAGATTTTTTAGTATTACAACATTTACTAATCCGATACAAATATTTACTATTAACTGGCTTTTGCCCGTGGCTTGCTTGGGAACTGTACTTTTTGTCTGTTAAATGGCTCCGTATATTATATTTACTGTACACCTCACAACATGTTTGTGAAATTTCATGATCAAATAAGTTGTTTAGGCATGATAGTATAACAAACTCACATTGGTATTTATAATATTAGTTTGTATATGGTAAATGATGATTTTTAATAATGAAGAAATGTTCTGATTGCTGTCTTACAGAATAAGTTGAGTAAGCTTATGCTTACTACTACTACTACTTGCACAATCTTTTTTTCGTAATGGTTGTGATTGTATCTGATAAGAAACTCTCAGTAACAGCATGTTATGTATCTCTAATAGTGAAAATGATGTACCTTACAATTCAGCCCAATAGGCGTGATGCGAGTTAAGTTAATCCAGTACACAATCACTACCACTAATTGTACTGGCTTAAAGTCTTAATCTGCAACGGCATACCTGCTGCCAGACATGAGTAGTTATTTTTCAATTATGGCCATTTCTTTATTCATATTTGTCATAGCACTCGGAATAGATATTTAATAGAAGTCTCCTTTGAGTTGCTTACATATTTAGATTATTTTTGTCTACATTATGTTTATTTAGTGCATAAAGAATATAAAGAATGCGAAAGAAACTAACTAAACTCTTTCTCCTAGGTACTCCTATCCACGTTTATGATTTTTGCTACTCTCCCTTGACAAACAGTATTCTTCTAAAATGAAAGGACTACCTAAGCAAAAAAAAAAATAGATTGCATGTTCCAGAGCTTACCTCCTACAATAGTAAAAAGTTTTATGTAAATAGTTTTCTGTTATTATACATACGCACTTGACTGGACAGATGGCAGAGTGATTATGTAATTGCTATACAACTACTAATTACCAATGCATGGCGTTATAGGAACATAATTCCTATATGGCACAAACATTAAAACTTGCCGTTCACAGATAGTTAATCTGTATTTGTTTTTGTTTTATATGTAAATCTCTATATATAGAAATACAGAGTCTGTTTGTTCGTGACTGCGAAACTCGAAAATAAGTACGTGGATTGACTTGAAATTTTGGATGTGCATTCTATATAACACTGCTTAATATTACATTTCAGCTTAAAAGTTTCTATGGGAACAGGAAATTAGAAATATCAGACCAAGAAAAAAATAAACCACGGCTGGGTTTAGCTAGTACATAAAATAGAAATTATACCTAGTGCGGGTGTTATCTATAAATATTAATTTAATTAGCAACCCCTTGGAAACAATAGCTTTTCCTGTGTATTTTTACGTGTATACAATATTTCATGATGATTGGTCGAGTAGTTAAGGTGTAGGAAGCAAAACAAACAAACTCAGATTCTCATTTATAATATAATCTGAACTGTTATCAACTATACATATAAGTATTAATTTTATAAATCTTTTCATAATTTTAGGCATATTATAATATATAATATATATATATACAATAATAACTTGTTGATGTTTGTGATGTTTATGTGATCAAGTGTTTGTGATATTGTTGTGATTGCTCTATAGCTCTTGATCAACTGATTTATTGTGATGCTAGGATTTGATAGTTGGGGCTGTAGTTATAAACTATGTGCTACTTTTACCATAATTATGCAATCCAAGTTGCAGCTAAAATCTAGTACCTAATATATAATTCACAATGAAATGTGTGTATGGTACCACTCTGATTAAACTTTAGCTAGGCTTATACAAGTGTGAAGCTATATTATGTTTGTAACATACATTACTTACTGGGATAAGGGTGGAGGGCTTAGGACTGCTTTAGAATTATTTATTTATATAACAATAGCTACAATTATAAAATATGAAATATGTATATGATTTGTCTCTCATACATTGTTCTTAAGTATTTAAGGGTTCAGATTATCCCTTATTTAGGTTTATCTACTACTATATACTTGCCTAAATATTTGTTTTAGAAGTGGGTTCACGACTTTAATGCAATACATAGAAATTGAACCCCTTTCCCTACTTTGGTAAATTCCATGCTTATAGTATTATTCTATCGTCGCTTCTATATTAAAATATACGATTATACAATATTAAAATATAAGTGAAATAATACCATATTTTATCTGTACTATTTTCATAATACTTTCCTCATATAAAATTAATATGCATAAACAATAATATTAATATACATTAATAATAATAATATTACTCATTTAGTACAAGTGACGTATAATTTTATTATTCTCAGTGTCCTAGGTTTACTTAAAGCATAATGAATGTCGATTTAAACATCTGGGACACATGATAGGTATTTTTTTACTGAGCTTGTAATGTAATATTGATTGTTTATATCAAAATATTAATATCAGCCCTGTATTAAACTGTCCCACTGCTGGGCATCGGCCTCTTCTCAGTGTGATAAGGGTTAGGCCATAGTCCATCACGCTGGCCCAGTGCAGGTTGGCAGACTTCACATATCCTTGAGAACATTATGGAGAACATTTAGACATGCAGGTTTCCTCACGATGTGTTCCTTCACTGTTAACACTAGTAATAATTAACTATTTAATACGCATATAACTTCGAGAAGTCAAGATGCGCGCCTTGGCATCGAACTCGACACCTCTGCTTGGCAGTCCAACGGTCACCTACTAGGCTATCGCTGCTATTTTTGTATCTATTCTAAAAATATATTTGCTAAAGGAATATTTCGAATAATACCATTTTATTTCTTTATTCAGGTAATTAGCAAGTCTTCGATGGTAGATGGTAAGCCGTCAGACAGTAGTATGTCTAGGTTGTTGTTGATTGTTACTGCAGCTTAGATATTGGTATAAGTGACGCCTCCAATCCTTGATAGTTACCGTTATTAGTAACTTATTTGCTTACGCTAATGTATGCGTATTCTGTTAGCAGTCAGTCTTGTTTGTTACACTTTTACGCCTTAACTACTCGACCGATCATGATGAGATTCCGTATAGCTACGAGAGAACTCGACCGATCATCATGAAATTCCGTATATTTCATCGAGAAAAAGTATTATTTCCGAGTAAGCGAAGCTGCGGGCAGAAGCTAGTATTTATAAATTAATAATGGAATCGTATGTGAAAATCATAATCTTATCTATAAAACCTGGAGCAATGCTCGAATCCGCGACTCTAACAAAGCATGGTAGCATGTGTTACGAATTAAGACATACGAGTCAAAAAAATCTCGAGACGTCTTAGCGATAGCGTCGTGTATCGTATATTTAAGAAAACAGGATAAGAAAATGTCAACTCTTGAAACAAACGAGGAAAAGTAAACCAACATTTACATTCTTGTGGAATGATTGAGACAATTCGTAATATAATGGAGTGAATCTGTATGGGTGCTTTAAAGGCCGTTCAAAATGGGTGTTTCAACTTTCAAGACCTGAAAATTATTTACACAATTTTGGTTGCCATTTTGAATATAATAATAATAAAAATATATTTATTAAGAACAAAACTTACGAATACAAACATTTAAATCCCACCAAACCAAACTGCATAACGGTTTGTCGGTAGGAACACTAACATAACAACCACATACACTTACCTAGCTGAATTATAAAATCATAAATGAAAAAGGCATATATTGTAACAGGTATCTGCATTACAGCAACTCAAGGATCTAAACGTAACAGTAATCTGTGATTTTAGCAAGTTTTACATTCTTTAGCTTGTGTTTTAGACATAATCTACTTATTTTAATATTCATGTCTCTAAGCCGTCTACGGTTATTATATACTAGCTTTGCCCGCGATTTCACCCGCTTTTATGTTTATTGTGCCGCTCCCGTGGGTCATAGCGTGATGTTATATAGCATATAGCCTTCCTCGATAAACAGGCTATCCAACACTAAAATATTTTTCATTTCGAACCAGTAGTTACTGAGATTAGCACGTTTAACCCAAACAAACAAACTCTTCAGCTTTATAATAGGTATTAGTATAGATTGGAGGAATTAGGTACTTGTTGGTTATGTAATTGAAATAGTAACACGATGGTATGTCCATGTAACGGCATCAGTTAGTGTAGTAGAGCCTCGCTGATTTCAGCATGAATGGGCCGGCTCGACCAGGGAAGGACTACCCTCTCACAGAATATCGACGTGAGATAGCAGTATTCCTACTGTTGTGTTTCGTTCGGTGAGTGAGAGTGCCGGAGGCCCAATCACCCTCTTTCCCCCTTCCCGCTCCTTCTCCTTCCCACTTCCTTTTATTCCTAAAGGGTCGGCAACGCGCAAGTGATGCCTCTGGTGTTGCAGGCGTCTATAGGCTACGGTGACCACTTACCATCAGGTGGGCCGTATGCTTGTTTGAAACATTAGTAGTATAAAAAAAAATAGAATTCCAATATCGGATTAGGTTCCAAGATAGGTGGCCTATCACTATCTATATTATAAAGCTGAAGAGTTTGTTTGAACGCGATGAACTCAGGAACTACTGGTCCCAATTGAAAAATTATTTTAGTTTTGGATAGCTCACTTATCGAGGAAGGCTATAGGCTATATAACATCATGCTACGACCCACGGGGCCTGCGCAGTAACGATAAACGCGGGTGGAACTGCGGGCACATCTGGTGAATAATATAAATACTGCACGGATGGCGTAGTGCTTTAAGTGATCGCCTCGCTATGGCCACTACGCCGAGTGTTGTTGGTCCAAATTCTACACAGGACAAAAAATGACGATCTACAAATGGTTCTCCCGAGTGTGGATGTTCTTTGTGTCCGTTATTTGCTAGTTTGTAAACTCCCTGGCGATATAGGAATAGTTCATATAGAGAGAGTTGTCCTAAAAAATGCTATCTTAACCAAACCTTTGAACGATGTAAAAGCTAGCTTCTATCTCTTCTTTCTTAGCCTTTATTATTCTCAAGTCACTTGGGGTCGGCTTTTCTGGTCTAACCGGATTTGACTAGATATCAGTTTTTACACGGAGCGGCTGCCACCTGACCTCCGCAACCCGAAGACTAACGTTACCCTAAGGCTAAACCAGTGTCAGGATATTAGAGGGTATTGACTTTCCCAATAACGACTGCCATAGATGTTCATGGCAGCCGGAACCGACGGCTTAACGTGCTCTCTCCGAGGCACGGAGCAGGCGGTAATTGTCAATCAATACGCACATAATTTCGAAAAGTCATATAATATATATGCACTACTGACAGCATACCATGGTCTTGTGGAGTCTGTGCTCAGATATGGTGTCATTTATTGGGGTAACTCGACCAACACTGACATGGTATTTAAAATGCAGAAACGATGTTTACGTGCTATGTCCCGTCTACAGAGTACCGATAGTTGTAAGCCGATATTCGCTAATAATAATATTCTGACATTACCTTCGATTTACATTTATGAAATAGCATTGTTTGTTAAAAGCAATTCTCATTTATTCCCTCGACTCTCAGACAAAGTAAAGAGAAATCGCCGGGATGCCAACAGATTGTGTGTTCATCCTTCTAAAACAGCACTTCTACATAAAAGTGTAGTATGTAAAGCGCCTATAATATTCAATAAAATTCCGGATTACATTAAACAATTAAGTATAGATAAATTTAAAAGTACATTAAAAGAATTGTTGTCCGCAAAATGTTATTATACTATAGATGATTTTCTTACTGACAAATTATAATATTTTAATAAATACCTATATCTAATAATAACATTATTAAATTTAAATAGTATGTATAAACTATATTCTCTTTGAATTTTACAATGTTGACATACTATTATTATTATTATTACTATTATTTTTACTGACATTTTTATATTATTTTATCTTGTTATTTGGATTATGTGTTAAATGAATTGTTAACTACCTATATTTTAAATAGATAAACGAATCTTTTGGTTATGTTATTGACATTTGATATTTGTACACCAGATATGGTCAAACATGTTGATACAAAGTATTATTTAACATCTGTAACTAAGCATCTCAAAATGTTTAATTATGTACCTACACGTGTTTTAGCAAATAAATATATCTTATCTTATCTTATCTTATCTTAACTTCCGAAAGCCAGAGGTGCGCGACGTGGGTTCGAACCCGAGACCCTCTGCATTGCAGTCTGTTGGTCTCCCCACTGAGCTATCGCTGCTCTTTTTTTAATAAAAGCTAGCTTCTATGTGTACTTACCTATAATTAGGCTGTTGTCTGAACCACGCCTGCGTCTACGTGGAAATGGGTAATCGTTTATTGATTAGGCTGAGTACACTTGTTACTGATATATGTAGGTGTACCTCAATGTTTGATTGCAAGAGGTGACATTTTCTTGTGTCGAATTTTGAATATTAACCTGTAGAGTTATAGAATGCTAGACATAATAAAAACTCTATTGTATCTGGCCGCAGTTGCTGCTGCGACTGAATAGGTTAAAATACGCTTCAGCATTTAGGTTAGGTAAACGTTCGTACACTATAGTGCCGTAGTAGCATAAACCAACGCACTCATCTGCCATCAATGGTAGTAAAAAGACTTCACAACCGTATAGGGCTATCTATCCATATGCATTAAATTTTAAGACACAATATAACATGGTATACTTTTATCCTAATTATATTTACGCATAACAACTTAGCATTTTTTTAAATTGTATATTATAACAATTACCGCCTGGAAGTTCCAAGGGCCACCCCGCGACAACCTAACGAACCTATTTGTCGGGTTGTCATTAATTACTAGCTTCGCAAGCAAGGACGGGTAGGTAACTGGAACCTCGCCAGATTTTTTGTATGCCAAAAACAATTATGGCAAAGTATTATTATACCAAAAAATTAAACCTGTGTAGGTATATTAGGAGAAAACATTACGCGAAATGAAGGGATCCCGCTTTAAAGTTATCTCCGTACCTACTAAATTGGAACTAAATCGGTCCAGCATTTAGCCGTGAAAACATAATAAATAGGCTCGCTGTCTGTTTCTTATGTCTTGACATTCTTGCGTAAATAGCGTCACGCCTATGTTCCCGAAAGTAAATGGTAGGCAGGCAAGGATAATAGGTGTAGGTACAGAGATGTAATACGTATTTCAGGTTCCTCGTAATATGGGGCGAGCCTATTGCAAACTACCGGCCTAGACCTACAACAGTTCCAGACTCCGTGTGCTGCTGCAAAAAAATTATTGACAGAAAAACGCAACAACACTTTTCCCGACCCCTAGTCGTACCGAACACTTTGCTGGCTCGGTCGATCCCGGGTTGCAGTTGTGAATGCGGTTGGTGCACACAGCAACCGCATTTGCAACCGTTGAGCCACTAAAGCATTTTCGAGGTTTATATTTATTATTATTTTAGTAGCTATATATTGTTACAACTACGCCTGAACTATAATGTTTTATTATTACGCATTAGGATGTATTTTTATCGGCAATGCCCTTGATATCCAGACTTTGTACAAATAATACTTTATTCAGAACTATGTTACATGTAGTTTTACATACTGCACCGCTTTGATAATATAACTGTGGGCCAATCCTAACTAATAATATAATGCGAATATGAGTTTGTTTGATTAACTCTCACGCCCTAACTACTCGACTGATCATCATGAAATTTCGCATACGTGTTGTCAGGGCACAGAAAAGGAGGTAGGGTACCTTTTATCCAGGAAAAACTTCTACTCCCGAGCGAGTGAAGCCGCGAAAAGTTACTATCTGATTAAAGGCCGGTGTATCGACGCATTTACGTTTGTTATCATTTACCTCCAGATACCACGCACTATTGTTTTAAACAAATTTAACAACATTTGTATAAATATTTACAGTCTGCGAGTTAATAAAACTCTGGTGTAGAATTAGGCTTTGTCTATTTCTGATTGTTTAGATAACCCCAAGCCGTTAACGGGCCACTGTTCACTCAACAAACACCTTTTCAACATTGGCGTCACTGACAACTCCTTATGTAGAGGCTGCAGGGAGTCGAGAAGATACCGGCTCACGTGCTCTTACATTGTAAAAGCATGAGCAATCAACAGGCGAAGCTTCTTAATAATCCAGGAACGATGAAGGAAGTAGGTACTGCGCAATACCTACTCTGCTGTTTCTGGACGCAGCTGAGGTGGAATCAGTAACCGTAAATTTTTTCGCGTCGGTTGCATACGCACAATGATATACGCACATAAACCCAATTATTCAGCTAAGTGCGGATAACACATGTCCAACTAACTAATAACCCCAAGCGAGTGGTTTACTTACATATTAACACTTCTTCATTTTAAGTCGATACATACAGACGGGCGACTGCTATTTACTTAGGCAGTGATTTTCCGCACATAGCCTCAATTGGGTCATTGCGGGTATATGACAGACCAGGTGCTCGGGTACTCGTACACCTCAGCTGTCCAAAGATAATGTCCAAAGGTAACGATTTTTCAATACTATCTTTATCGTTTCTGGATTATTTAGAAGCCTAGTGCAATAATTTCAGCTCAGTTTTTACTTTCTTCGAACCTGGTTTCTCTCTCTTGTTCCTCCTTATCTCTTCTTCACATTCTCGTAAAAAGTTTGTTCGTTTAGAGCCTTCTTAAAAGGGTCTTTCTCCAGCTGAACTTCTTTGATTTGAACCTATTACCCACTAAATTTTTTTGTTACTGTCCCTGTCTGTGTTACTGTTTATATTAGTTTAATGTTTTCTCGTTGTTAACTGTTCCAGTCATTTTAAGTGGATGGTACGAATTACAACTTAATCAGTAATAGTATGACCCGGCCGAGTCATCATACAAATCAAAATAAATGTATAATTTAGCTCACTAAGTAACATTTATGAACGTCAACTAACCTATACTGTGAATTTACATTTATATGTTACCACGTCTGGCATAGCAAGCGCGTAGAACCAATAAAAAGAACGTGCCAGAAACTTACTGCTACTCATTTTAATTGCAATGTTTACGATAGTGCTTATTTTACCATTTATATATATATAAGGAGCTATAAGTACTATACAATATACCTACCTACTACTGAACGCATACAAGCATTTAAAAAATAAGGTATAAGGTATTCTGTTAAGGAAATTCCCCGTGGAAACATGTAGGTAGCCTGGAAATATGCCCGATAGTCGACAACAGGCCCAGCTTTGCATTACATGGGCCTTTAAGGGGAAATGTGGATATCGTACACTACTGAAGATAATAAATATAATAATAATAGTCTATCACATACACACAACACCATCTAGCCCAAACTAAGCAGAGCTTGTACTATGGGTACTAGACAATGGATAAACATATATTTATACTTTTTTTTTTGTAAATACATATACATATATTATACGTAGAAACACCCAGACCAAGACAAACATCCATGTTCACGCACACAAATGTTGGACTTGTGCGGGAATCGGACCCGCGACCTTAGGCGTGGCCTTCGGTTACACTAACCACTACGCCATCGAGACTTCTTCGGGCTGAACGTGCCAAACGTGTGATTCTTAAATTAATGATTTTAAACCACGTGACTACCGTACGGTAAAGTTATACGCTTATGCCAAAGTACTTACAGTTCGGCAACTATACATCCATCGCACGATACTATGAAGGCATTCTATGCTACCCTTAAATGCAGATATACTAACGACAAGGCTTCCCTGTACGTAGAGCAGCAATTTGTCAATCTGCATTTACAAGTCGTCACTTTGTTGTCCCAAGCTCGCGCATGTATAATAAAATAAACAAAAGTCAAAATAATAATAATAATATAGGCATAAATGTGTTATGTTTAGATACAATATAAAATTGTATTTATCTTTAAACGCCGTGTAGGTATAGGTACCTACATCTCAAATAGATATGCGTACTGATAAATCTGTTATCAGACAAAGGAAATCGTAAGTTTTTAATCTTCGATCGAGCTATATGTAACTAGGTAAGGTCGAGCACCGCAGTATGCAAGGGTAACGCCAACCACTTTAGGGATCGGAGCGCGAGCCAGATAAAAAATCTTGGAATAATCTGTCTATAATGTTTTGCCATGCCTAGTGAAGAAATTGGCTATTACTTTTTTAATTCGCTTTCGCATATCTCCATAGAGCAATACGGGGCCATACAGTACATTTAAAGAAATAGTGATATATTTAAAATAATTGACTAATAAAGCCCTTTTGCCCAAAACTTGCAATCCGTGCAGCCAAACACTGGCAATGGTTTCAGAGTATAGCTTTGTTTGCAATAACAATAGTTGAAGAGATTTCCGTACAGTCCTGAGACTTAACGCATGGCAATAACACTAAATGCATGCGTCTAAACTAAGTCACTGGATCACGTAAAGGATTGCCTATAGAATACAGAAGTATTGCAAACAGATACAGGATATGTATTCAGATATATTTCCTGTGACAGATATATTAACATAATGACACGTAAGGTTGGTACTTTACATCATCGCGAATATAATTTCTCTGCAGTCCTTTGTATGTGCATCTGATTTAAATACACGATTGTCCTTCTCTCGTTTCTTTGGTGCAGATACGTGCACTACGTTTTTGATTAGTATAAATTATGAAGTGCTACTATATGATAAACAGATTAGTTCAGAATCTGCAAGGAGAAATTAGACTGAATGAATCAAGCAGTTTAAACCGACAACTGTCCATGATATATGCTATTGAAAGATATTGAAACAAAAGAGCAAGCAATCTTAAGTCAAAGGGTAAATGATTATTCTCTGCCTACCTTCCAAGAAACGACCAAAACAAACAAGACTCACGTCTATGTATCTATTTAGATAAGAGGCATAGTGAAGTGATGACCTGAAACGTAGCTGGCGAACTGTGAGTGAAATCCCCTACTCCCTATCCTTTCGAGACATATACAACAATTTTTTTAAAATCTGGATATTGCTCCTTATTCATACCTACCCCTCGCCACAAGGGGAGGCGAGAGGACAATGTCGGGCTCTCCCGAGACTTTGGGCCTACCGACTAAAACCACCACGGTGTGCCACCTCGCTGCTTTTTAAGGTGGGTGGGTCTATGCGACTATAACTTCATCAGCGACCCACCCAGTAGGGCCCAATGCAGAAAAGGAGGTCTGCGGGTGACGACTCCTGGGCGACGCCCCAGCACGACAGGGCGTCGCTCCGACTCAATGGTTGGCTAGCAGGAGATCCCCGTTCTTCCACCCGCGACCTTTACTACGGCGGCATAATACGCCACCCAGTACGCCGACTGCGGCACGGATCCCCCAGGATATTTTCCTCATGGATCCGCTCCGCCGCACAGTGGATCGATTTTAGTGACTTAGGGACCAACTTTGTATTTTTACTTTTTTCTTTATCCGCAGAGAGCCGATAGAGCTCGTTAACTTCAATAATAATTGCCCTTTAGAGTTTTCTCCTAAACTTTATAGTTTCGGCAGGAAAATATGTATGAGATGTCGTCCTCGCAGTAGGATGCTACCGTTACCCACTTCCTCTCGCTGTCGACCACGGCTCTGATCACGGCCGGCAGCGAGCGGTACTCACCCACTACGTCCTGGAGTTCACGGCGCTGCATCGCCCAAGCAGGACATTGCTCAAGCGTGTGCTGTGTTTTCCTCACACTCGCAGTGGTGGCAGATGGTACTCGGTTCCCTCCTAGTGACCTTGTGCAGGTATTTGCCAAAGCAACCGTGCCCTGACAATACCTGCACCACCCTGCCCACTGCTCCAACAACGCCTGGCGGGCCCCAACGGTTCTGAAATCGGCCAGAGGCACCTCCAGCCGCGCCTTCCACCTTCCTATCATGCCCTGGTGGGCTCGACTTCGCGCGCGCTCAATCACTGTCGGGGCATATACAACCCTACGACTTTGTATCATAAAATTTGAATTGAAGAGGATTTGCATAATCCTCATCTTTTAAAATTGTATTAACTTTGTTATAATCTTGACGTTTATCTAACACTACTAACATTGTCACTGGTCTGTATCTGAATATAAATCTACGCATTACCATGTAATGGGTGTTTCAGAATGTTTTCCGTCTTTGATATTAAAAGAAAACAACAGCATTAGTTCAAACTCGTTATAACTATTGTTAATGCTATTATTTTTATTATTAAAGGAAAGAGCAGTTTTTAAACTTTAATTATGGAAAAAATCTGCTATACATCTAGTTAGTTAGTCTTTCTTTCTTTCATTTCGTGTGGTTAGTGGCCAACCTGTTTTCAAGAGTTGTTCAAGCCGCCCGTAGGCCTCTGACATGGCTTAACGACTGCTGTCAATTTGACAACAATCGGAACCGACTTTTTACGTGCCCTCCGAAGCACGGAGACGCTCAGATAAAATACCACTAAGCGGTCAGCCATCTATGGACTGACCGCACCCCTACGTTGCTTAACCCCGTTAATCGTTTACCGATCAGTGAGTGCAACTGGCTATGAGTTAGTTAGTGTAATTATATTATTAAAAAGCTTTTCCCCATGGTTTCGCTCATTCGGATTCGTTTTCCCGAGGGATAGAAATATGTTGTTAAAATCTACATAAACGCGAGCGTAGCTGCGGGCAAAAGTTAGTAAGATTACAAAATCATCAATCATCTTTAGAGTTTGTTTTTATTTTCTCGTATCTCATTGTGTGTTGTTTCTTTCTGTAAATATTTTAATGTGTTTTCATGTTTTTCTGGATGTGAACTTAATTTATTTCATAGCTCTGGACCCCTGCTAGTTTTTGTATTATCGACTATCTTTTCACATAACATCTTTACAAACATTCACATTTATAATGTTAGAATTTTACCCTGCTAACTGTTACAGTACATACGACGCTCGATCGATTTAAAGGCATCCTAAATTTTTACAGATAGCACTTTTAGCCAGACAGACTGCTTAATAATAGCATTGAGCTTTGCTGGCACTCTTCGGCCATCAAACCTTAAAAAAGACCTATAAATAACTCGGTTTAGGGTTCTTGTTAGTTTTTATAGCAAAGACAATATCTTCGGCTTTAATGAATCGCGTAATCTTTAGATTCGAACGGTCGGTTTTTTATATAGATATGGCGAATACATACTTACACCTATACCCCAAAGTGGTAAGCAGAGGTTACACCTACATATCTCCAACAAAGGTTTTTAAACCCGCGAAATAGGCGCCGCCTCTATCGTCATCAACCGCACAGTTCCAAATAACGTGCTGCTACTGAATTTTTGATAGGAAATTTCTAAAGCACTTCGCTTGGGAATCGAACCCAAAACGTCATGCACTGCATATTCAATACCGTTGCTCTATTGAAGCATTTTTTATATATCAGACAGATGTCAAGCAAAGTGCTGAACCGTACGTACCGACCGGAAAGTGTAGACAATTATATGCGTACCTACTATAATAATCTGTCGAAATATACACACCAATTATATTGGATAGCACCAACTGTATCAACAGTGTCTATATTGACCTTGTTTGAACCACGTTTTATTTCGTATAGAGTAGGTATGAACCACCCTCCTATAAATCGATGGTACGATTCAGCGCATCGGCTCTATACCAAATTATTTTGTTATACATATTGAGTTAGTATATTGTTGTGTTCTAGAGAAGACATCCTCGATTGCGCGGCGGTGGTTGGTTGGTTTCGGATTCTAGTTTTCTTCTAGAACTTCCCAATAACAGCAGATGTTGGCGTTGTTGCATACGGCGTGTCTTAGAAAACAGGTGAAGCCGTTGGTCCTGCGCCTAATCTCTCTCCGGTCGTGTAGGATTACTGTCCCATCGGATTATGAAAGCCAGGGAGTAGATAGTGCAGTTGTGTTTGCGCACACACCTCGCACTGTAATTTTTTCCGTGCAGATGACCAGCCTCCGTTAAGAATTCACCGCTGCGATCGAAACTCGGTGTGGATGATTATAACACAACTCAATGTTTATATTTATATAGACTTTCAGACATTTCAATCTGTCAACTTTTAACCTGTGAAATGCTAGACATCGTCGTCAACACACAAATGGTATCCTTAGTGTTACATAAGCTAGGCAATAACTATAATCTATACTAATATTATAAAGCTGAAGAGCTTGTTTGTTTGTTTGTTTGAATGCGCTAATCTCAGGAACTATTGATCCGAATTGAAAAATTATTTTAGTGTTGGATAGCTCATTTATCGAGGAACGCTATAGGCTATATAACATCACGCTACGACCCACGGAAGCGGCGCAGTAATCATAAACGCGGATGAAACCGCGGGCACATCTATCGTTAATGTAGCTGAATAAATTTTATATTCATTAGAGAATGAAACATTCTCTATGAATATAAAATTTACAGTACTATTTTTAGCCTGTTTAATCGTATGATGTCATTTTAAGTGCGCGGTAAACGGGCCTGAATGTATACACACCCGGCAAACTAAATACTATTACATTGTATTAGCTCACTATGATCACTGTAAAATGTTAGGTAACACTTAAGTTATGTATTTACTGCCTAGTTGATTGAAGTTTCTCTTAAATATGATACATATTAAAGGTGACAAAATTTTATATTTTACAGCATATCCTAGCCCTTTGGGCGTGCAAATGTATATAAGTACATTATAATAAAAATTAAATGACGTTGCAAGATTTACAGTACAAACTTAACTTCTGTATACAATTGTGTTATTGTCTTTTTTCTGTCTAGGGTTTTTGCCCGAGCCAGTATTCTACGAAATTATTGCTCGGGCAAAATATTATTGTATTTTCTGTCAGGAAATTCATAAAAACGCACTTCGAACCTCTATGCCTTTAGAAATATGCTACCCGATAGACGCCGGTAGTTTTAACACCTGATATCATAACAACACACAATTGCTATTTCTGTTACCTAACGCTCATAATCCGATGGGATCGCAATCGGACACGACCAAAGAGTGGGGGCAGGACCGAGGGCTTAAATTATCATCATGTTCTGAAACTGCAACAAATTTACCTAGGCCTTTCGCTGTATTGTTATAGACGCAGTAGAAAATCTATTCATTATAATATGTATCTATAACGAATTAATCTAATATATATTTACAAACGTATCGTAGAATTCTTTGTTATTGTTTTCAATATTGTTTAAAAATAGTTCACATTTACCGGTATTTAATTCCAAGCCAATAGATGCAAATTTATCTTTAAGAAGGGCCAAATCCTGTTATATCGTATCGGCATCGCCTTCGAGAGTCCTATCGTCTAAATACCAGCCATTCAATTTTTAATTTATTTATTTGAAATTATCTGCCGAATAATAGGGTGTGTTGCCAAACTGAAAATGACCGGTCCAAAAGGTCACCTTGTTAACATCCAACTGTATCTTACGAGATATATCTGACACGGTACCTATTAATAACGCTTAAATTTAGAGTAGTAATTTTATCATGTCGATTTCCTTAACTCAGCACTCTTATATCCAACACCTCGAACCTTGGAGCTGTTTGTGGAGTCCCTGCTTAGCAAGGCGATGCAGGTCACGGTGGCGAGAAACGCCAAGACCTTAAGCCCCTCACACGTCAAGCAATGCATTCTGGCCGAATCCAAATTCGACTTCTTGAGAGATTTGGTAAGTTTAACTTTAAATATAGAAATTTAGCTACCGCATGTTTGTGTTCGTAAAACTCGAAAAATATTAAATACGCTTGACAATTTTACACCACTTTGCATTTGTATAATTAGGAGAGTGTTTTATATACTGTTTCTCCCAAAGTACGCACGGGAAAATATATAAAAAAATAAAGCATCCCTAATAATCACTGTCAGACAACAGCGAAATGTCGCCTAGTTTAGCTATTTATTATAAAATTAAAAACTATTGAAATCATAAACATATAAATATACTAGATGTTTTTTTTATTATAGGAGAAAGGGTGTTTGGTTCGTGACCAATTTAGTTTTAAAGTGTTATTATAGTGAATCTCCCTACGGACTCTCCAAGCAGGCATCATAACTAACATTTCAGGCAGGTGTTCTAACTTCAATCCCTTGTTATGATAACAAGGGATTGAAGTTAGAACACACTTATAAGGGTAAAATATCGTTGATTATTCTCAATGTTTGTCTTTGTACTGAGAGAACCGATAATAACAGTTATCTCGGCTCTTCAGCTGAGTTGTGATAGCAGTAGTCCATATGAGGCCTGACTGGTTAGTTGTATTAACTGAGAAGTAGGTGTGAATGTGCAACGACGTAACGCTTTGCTCTTTTTGAGCCGAGATTTTTACATTATATTATATACAAAAAATTTAAAATATTTTGTATGTCCAGACCTGGATGACACTCGACATGACTATACCAAGGATGCCGGTGCACTTGATAGTTGTGAGGGTGTGTTCTGGGATTGCAGAGCTACAGCAAGTGGGGTTTTCTTAGTAATTAATGCGCAATAGTCTTTACCAGGATAGACTGTACTCTGGAAAGAGTTGTATCAACTCGGGTTTTAATAACAGAAATAAGTCTTAAATTGGTTTGTTTTATTTCTTATTATTAAATCGTGTACCCATCAAGCTATTGTTATGCAGTTATGACGAGATTTAAGTAATCAATAATCTGGAGACCATATAAAAAGTCAAAATAACCTAAAAGATTCCCGTTTTAACAATTCTTACTCAAATCAAAACAAACTACTTTTATATTTGCACCTAAACTATTACGCCATACGTGCGGCTAACTCTACATCACAAGCTTTAAGAATATTATCTAAGAAATTACTTAAATACTTCGCTGTATCATTTTCAGGTAAAAAATATACCAGATGTGTCAGCGGCAGAAGAGAAAGAAATGATGAGCGCCGAGAGTTCGCCCAATTCCTCAAGGTATGAATGCGTTTCTTAATTTTGTTCTTTCCGTTTCAATAGCGTTACATGAATTTTATGGTTTGTAGTCTACTTCCTTGTTTCAATATAACTTCATATAGTCGATAGTCCTAATCCCCTGTCAGGCCTACAAGAGATTTATTAAGGTTTTTGTCAAGCAATTCTTAGTAGTAGACCGAAGCTAGGAAGTTGGCGAAACACCTCCGACTTTCGACTACCGGAGATAAAACAACATCCGCATGCCATTAAGCGTTAGTCCTACGAGTGGTCTCTCGAAATTGACGGATTGTCATCCAATCGAGCTACTTATGTCTTGCGTAGTCTTTTGCGCGAAGGTGGTTGCAGTAATCTAATATAAATAACCATCAGGCTGAATTTCGGTCACAGCGACAATTAATATTAAACAAATAGTACCTGTTATTAAAGAACTAACGTTATGTTCCAGATTTTCTGACATGACGGTGCCACCTCGGAGGATAGCGAGAGAAGATTCGAATAGCTCTAGCAGTTGTGATGTGAAAATAGTGCCGTTACCTCAAGCGAGCACACGCGAACACGTCAAACGTGCTCTCTCTACAGAAACCGAAGTTCCAAATAAAACAATAAAAACGGAAACTGTAACATCCACCTCAGCGGAAGTAGCTATGGATCTATCGAAGAAGAACATAGATGAAAGACCGGTAGTGACCGCAAATTTTTACCAAGAAACTTTATTAACCGATGAAGTGCAACATCGAAGCGTGATAACCATTAACCCATCGTATACGAGCCCTCAGCCGTCGACGAGTTTTACGCCTGAGCCCCTTAAACTAGAACCAGTGCCAAAGCCAAGTTATGTTGATAAATCTTTAGCATTACCACGGATTCCTATCACACCGTCGCCTAGAACGCCCATCACACTGGGACCTAGAACACCTATCACCTCGGGTCCTAGAACTCCTCTTACACCGGGTCCTAGAACGCCTCTCACACCGGGGCCTAAAATACCTCTCACGCCTGGGCCCAAGACTCCTATCACAGCAGGGCCTAGAACGCCTATCACACCAGCTCCTAGGACTCCAGTCATACCCATCCTAAATATAGATTTTACAAAGAATGTTTCTAACCCAGAGATAAAATTATTAGATTCGACCGCGGTAAACATCGTGAGCGCGCCTAAGAATGAAAAAAATTCTATAAGACAATTGCATAGGCAAAATTCAAAACCGGCAAAAGAATTGAAGAAAATTGAAATTAAACCCATAGTGGTGCACCCAGTGGACATAGACAGTTTGAATTCTGGCAACCTACAGATTGACGAAGACTATGATACCTGAGTATGTTTGTAAGTTCGATTGTTTTTGTTTTAAGTATTTTTTTTTATCGACGCGATATTTTTTTACCGTAACTATTCTTAATTTAAAAATTAAACGTTACTACATTCCTTTGGTTGTCTGTATCCTAATTGTATTGTTTATAATAAATTTAGTCATTTTCAGACACAATATCAAATATTTGTGTACGTGGTAGTTTTTTTGAACAAATACCATTATTGTTTTCTTTTCTAGTTTTAATCGTACGGTTGATAAATATCGCGTTTCAGTCACGTTGTTTACCAATTTAGAATACGAATGGTAAGTTTTCATTGTAAAATGAATTGTTTTTTTTTTGACGTTTTATGTTTTTTATGGTATTCGTTGATGTTCTCTGACGGTTCTTGTTGTTTTGTATGATAATATCGCAATTAAAGTATAATTTAATGTATTAGCTTAATTTTTATGATTGGTGTTAGCTGTATGGAGGCAAAAGCATTACTGGTTAAGGTCTAGGGTGCTTTGTGGTTTGCTCCAGTGTGGTTTTAAACAGCTTTAACTAATTCGACTGCACCACTGTCACTGCGCCGAGTGTTGTGGGTTCGAATCCCACACAGGTCAAAACTTTGTGTGATCCACAAATGCTTGTCCGAGACTGGGTGTTCTTTGTGTCCATCGTTTGAATGTTTGTAAAGTCCCCCGCGACACAGGATTTATTCCTAGTGCCTTTTAAAAGAGAGAAGGCGAATTATAAAGATTTCATGATTTTGTTTAGTATTGTATGATAACCACGATTACGTAGTCTACTGGTCTACGCCTACTTACCTGCAACGTCATTTATGAAGATCGTGCATACCTATAAAATGTGGCTTAGATTATAAGTTGGATCTCAAACTATCACACTGTGAACCCGTATCAAAATGTGTTGAATGGTTTTGAAATAATACCCATACAAACATACAGACCGACAAACATTTTGTGAGCTATAGATATCTTAGCTACGATCTTGTTAGTGGCACGTAGAACAGCACAGCATCTAAATGAAAAATAAGCAAATAATGTAATGTTATCAATTTATCACTAAAGAGAGGAATGCTTAATTTAAATGTTTAGTCAAAAACATTAACGAAAACCATTAAAATCTTGTCGTAAATGTGTGAGTAACATTGTTTTATTTGTAAGGATGAGATTGTTTATTTTATAATCACATAAATGTCTAACGTAGGTATATGTTCCAATTGTAATATATTGCGCCCCAATGATGAAAGTTGGCTGAATGTTGGGCACACATGTATGGTATATCAGTTGGTACGACGGTACTTGCATATGAAGCAAGTAAGTGCTGCGGGCTACATGCGCGAGTACATCATATGGGTTACTTAGGAAGGTGATCAGAGTCGGACGTATACATAATTAATATCACACGGTACCCAATCTAGGATACGTCACCAGACGATTCTAGAGTGGGCACAACCCATCTAGCACTTCCTTATATACGCCGATGGCTATAGAAGATCGCAGCCAAACAACATTGTGTTATGCAGTAGGGTTTCTAGATTCCCTAAGAAAGCCATAAAAGCAGTAATTCTGACTATAATGAGTCAGCCAAAGAGCCAGAATGAGCCTAACTGACACAACTACTCCTTTTGAAAGCAGCAAGCTATGTGACTACATTTACTGAACTTCAAAAACACGGTTTGCCTTCCTAAAATGCGCTATCTAGAATATTTTTATGAGCTTATCCAAGGCATGAAAGTGAAAAAGCATAGCAAGAAAAACTGAATTCACTGATTTTAGTGTAACAAAAATATACGCGCAATACTGAAGTACAGTAATCGCTTGCCACAAGAATTGCGAATGGCTGTTGCTTATTCCGTTCAAAAATCGTCGCTTAACTTCAAGTAAGACCGTGATCAACCGCAAGCCTACAAAAATAAAAAATACTTAGCAACAGACTTATACTATTTTCTCTTATTAATATCTGACTTTTATACCATCTTAGTGTGCCTAAAGAAAAATGCCAATAAAATATTACCAAGTGTTGGCTTTTAGTTGTTTCTGTGAGTTTGTAAACGATGACATTAATAATGGGACTGTATTATTTAAGTAACGATGTTTGTAGCGAGTGGAACGGCCTTGAGTATTAAGGCCGGCTGTGTGTAGTGCTCTTATCTTTAATATGTCTCTTAGTCCAGAAATATCTATCATAATTTAAACCTTAACCTTTTTGAAGGTAGTTGACTCCATTTTTAGTCAAAACGCATTACGTAAGATCCAAAAGGCAACGATTTTTTTTATTAATTCTTTAGTAAATAAGTATACTTTAAAATCTGGTAGTGAGGGTAGTTGTCAAAAGACAGGAAAAGGATGCACGCTACATACTGTCTCGTAACTGCAGTGCAGGCGTGCGAGGGTAGCGAGATATCGAAACTATGCCTCCACTCATACCCAAATTTAAAATATTAATTCTGCATCCTTATTTTATAACGATTTTTGATACATTTATCATAAAAGTTTTCTTTTGAATACTGTTTGCTGTTGTGTATCGAATAAAGTACAAAATTAAAAAACGCCAACTAACCTCCATTGTTTAATGACCGGTCAGTCAAACGAGTATTGACGGTTATTTCAACGATGGTTCTTCTTTAAAGTAGAACTTAGAAAAGAGTTTTAACCTATGTCATACTTAACCAGTATAAACTCTGTTCCGTGGTTTAAACTATGATTGATATTATGGGCATATATATTCTATCACCAAAAGCCGATATAATAATATGGCGCTCAAAGCAAATTAATTAATTAAATTTCTTTATCATCTTGCGAAGCAAACACTCGGTCAATTTTAGTGCTACTACACACCAATGACTTATCACGATGACAAAATTCATATTATATGTGTAGAAATAGAAATTTTACTCATTAGATGACGTGACAATAACTTTAAGTAGCCTGTGACACAACAATGACATGATAAATTGTCATGTCACTTTGTATTATGTATCGCATATAATATATGTATAACCGCGAGACGGTCACGTGACAAACAGTTGCGTGACAAATAGTTGCGTGACAATAAGGCTAAGATTTGCGTTCAGTCTTACAGAAGCTATCAAGCCAAAAAATCGCTGTAACGCGGTGACACGATTAGTGTACATGAATTAGTACGGTGCAATGTTAAGGCAACAAGTAATTTTGTTTGCGCTTGTCTTCTTGTGTGTGCTTTGCTTGTAGGGTAAAGCCCACCACACACAGAGAGAGCAGCGTAGTAGCGGTACCGGTGGCGTTATTGTTGTATTGTTCGAATTAGTATGTAATTATTACACACACGTTTCGGAGCGATCGTGTGTTTCATACTAATTCGAACAATACTAAAATTCGCCACCGATGTCGTTTCGCCTCCGCTGTCTGTGCTTGACGGGCTTAAGAGTAAATTCTTCTTTGCAACTTAAGTGTGATTAAACAAGGATTCTTGACGGCAGATCACCAGAAAAAATGATGTTAACTGGCGGACAAATGCGTGTCATGCTATGATTGGCTGAGTGAATTAGCATCGACCAATCAAATCCCTTGATATGAGTTTGCTTTTGACACGTTGATAACCCGTTTGGAAACTAGGTGTAAATCTTGTAACTGATTAATTATTTTATGACACTTATGATTTGAATTCATATTTTCGGACTGCCTGGCTTACTCGCTTCTCTGGTTATCTATGTAACACAAATTATAAAATGCTAAAGCAAAATGTTTTAAGTGCTTGTAATATGAATCTATGATATTATTAAGCGATTGGGTTTAATGAAGCTACTCGTTAAAGTTGAAAATGATTAAGTATGTAAACTTCTCACAGTAGCTATTATCTCTATTGCCATAACAACGTAGACAAAATGCGTTGTTTATCGCTAGGCAAGCCAGTGCCGTGTTACAGAGGTATATGCAAACACAGAATTTATTATTACGACGATAATGTACTCACAATTAATGATCAATACAATATGTACTATATTTACTGTGTAAATATTATTCTTAAATGTAATATGTAAGGCAATGACAGGCTAACTAAAGCAAATTTTTACATATCTGCTAACGATCGCACTGAACAATCGACCGGGGAAAGTACCGACTAGCCGGTACTGTCAGTTAGTCAACGTTGTTGATAGTCGTTAACAGATTCTATGGATTTGCTCTAGCTAGTCTGTGACATTACGCTAATATGGTCGATAAGGGATGATCTGTCAATGTTTCAAGAGTCAATTACTGTGGTTTATTTATTGTCACGTTGTGATATCTGTTTTATGTAGATGTAATCCGCGTGCGATGTTAAACAAATGCGATGTATTGGCTAATATCATCTCAACATTATCTGTTCTTTGAATATTCTGGCTAAAATCACATGTTATGCAACTAAATGGTAAAATATGAGATGAAATTATAGCAAAGCCAAATAAACCTTTTTAAAAATTAATTTGTAGTGTACCTCGATATTCATTACTTGAGTCGTTATGGATTAAGTATCTCTTTTACTCAAGTGCGATATACCTATGGTTTTATCGCAACGTGACAATAAGTCAAATGCCTTATTGCGGTATTATTACCGCATTAAGTCATTTGCCGCTTTAAAGCACGTTTGTCTATAATGTCTTGTTCAGCATTACTTAAATATTTTAAGATATAGATTCGAAACATTATTTGGTAAAAAGCAACAATCCATAGTCGTAATAAGATACCTATTGTATTAACCTCTTATCTGCCGGGAATCTATGAGAGAAATAATTTAAAAAATACAAGTGACTTTAAAACATTAAGAAGTAAAATATAAAATATTATTTCTATATAATTTATGCTATGAGGAATCAATGCCCAATGGTTGAATTCTCTTTCTTGGCTGCTTGGCACCTCGGTACTCTAAATTGGTTACAAAAATAAATTTGACAAAGATTTGAATCATATATAGATGCGCTCTCAACATACCTAGATCGCACGAAAAAATGTCCACGCTAAAAAGAGTGAGCTTACATATTAGATAGAGAGCTATAGTATACAATTTTTAATATGAGTAAGCGTGATAATAATATATTTATAATATAGATGTTATGTTGGCTTTGCTTTGAGATAACAACTTAACGTCCAGTAAGGTAACCATATTTAAATGTAACAGGGCGCATCTATATTTTAAATCTTTGATTTCTCGCATAGATTTTCGTGCCGGCGAACATGGGGTACAGGGAGAAATTTCCGTCATACTACTATTTCTAATCAATACATTATAATTCACCCCAATACCTCGCCTATAACCATATTTCTAAGTGTATAGGTTACTAAGTTATACACTCTTTTAATGATCTTTTTATAAAAGTGGAGTCTATAGCATAAGTACCATTCGCTTAAACCGTTGTGTTCATATTAATAAATGTCCTTTCTGGCATTGGTTGGCTTGAAGTTTTCTTGTATATTACAACAGAAAAATGTTTTCAACCCCTGGGTTTAAATTATAGTAACATAATATAATTCAAAATGTGTTGCATTATCATCACTGTGAATTCTGCTACTTAAAAATAGCTGTGCATTTGTGTTGCTGCTACCTGTGTTATTTTAAAATCACTTACTTTTTAGTCACCGTGAATTTATCATTGGAATACGATTTATTTCGAGTAAAATTTTGTTAACCTGTAACCGACATTGCTTTATAAGTACTGTACCTTAATTGCAAATAATAATTAAAATGGTTTTTGAAAAGTAATGAAATTTAATATAAAAATTCACTGTGAATTTGATGAATTTAATACATGAAAGTATATTACTCAACGCGCGATTATTCTGCTTAATTTTAATAGCAGATTTACAACGAGCGTGTGAAAATCTGTCGAAAGGTTAGGGTCAGTTGGCGCCAGCCTTGTTCAAATAGTGCGGCATTATATATTTTTTACCCTCGGATAGAGACTGCGTCCAATAATAAGCAATAAGAGCAAGGGTATATGTAATGTACGAACGTTAGACTATGTGTACAATGCTATGTATGTTATATGTTGTAAATTATGATTAGAAATATAATTGGTGATACGTAACGTTCTAGTTTTATTTATACTTGGTAACTAAGGCGTAGGTACCGAGGACGACTGTCGTTTCGCCCAATGTTTTCATCCGCGATTGCCCAGGATGCCCACAGAGAGCAGTCGGGGTCAGTTTTGTCCGCCAATGTGAGTTGGACTATGCTGGGCTTATCCTTCATTGTTGCATAGGATTTCACATGTTATATAATGCCAGTCAAAAATATTGTGTGTGTATATATGTTATTAAATATCAACGAATGTATAATGCCTACTCATTCACTTGAAGCATACGTATTTGTTTTGAGAGTAATAGGCCAATTAGATTACCGTATTTTTATAACAGATTTCATTTGATTATGGGCCTCACGGAAAGCTTCCAACTCAAACTTAAGCAACACAAGCTATCACCTCAACAATCTATTGAAAGTTTCGTCGAGTGCTTGTATTGGTAATGCGCCTAATTACATTCTAATAATATTGGAATGCAGTAGTGTACAACATGATATGTATATTACATGTAGTAAGCGAAATTGTGTACGTACATCCCTCAGTCTCAGTAGCCGTGGCTTATGATGAAATAATTTATTTTTTAATTCGAACGATAGTGAGGGTAGTAGTAGGTGCGCACGGTTACTCATCGCTAATTTGTTGCCAAACTGCCCTAAGGACGCCTTACACTGAGGCGAAACATGTGTCGACGTATGGATAATTGTCCGGGAGTTGGATCCCACGACGCGGTTGTCTTTTACCAGTTAAGTTCGGTATTGTTAAACATTTTCTATTGCTATAGTTGGGGTTTGGCAATTCGAGGGTAGGTGGCGGATACCTCTATTCCCAATTATTTACTTACAAATTGAAGCTCCACGAACATGTTTGATATTATACGCATGTACCTACCTTACGTTTATGTACATACATATAATAATTGTTCGTGCATGCTTATACGCCATGCTTATGAAGCGCTAAAGCTTCATATAGTCGCAACTATCATTACGTCCAATTTTTGCTTATTAGGCATACCTGACACCACGGCGCTGCCCACCTGGTTCGTCTTCAGTAGACAAATCATAGATTCCATGTACGGAACAATCGCCCTCGCTGTGCACCATTGTTCAAGCCTCTCGCTACGTGAGGATCAAAGTTATCCAGAAAGACCTCGAGTCTCTCAGCCTGGGCCCATATCTGAGACCTAGTGTTGTGGCGCGCCCATCTAGCGAACGCGAAGAAGCTGCCTTGCACGATCACAGACTATGGTAATCCTGGTACAGCTGTACTATAGTACTTTATTTTACTATGGCAGATCCAGGCTTCACCCATCGATTTTATCTGAACCTTCATTAGTGTCACCGGTGATCTTATTAAAACTAAACCAAGTTGAAGTGAGTAGCACATGTGGTTAAGTACTCAAGAAGAGAGTATGTACGTGGTAACTGTGGTAAGCAGAGGTGAATTAAAGTTACTTAGTACGCTAGACTCTTCAGATCTCTCCTGTTGATAAAATAATTATACTTATTTTATTTTATAAACGCGCTCGCTGCTTAGAACGAGGCTCTTCTCAGTATTTGATGGGTAAGGCCATAAACTATCACACCGGCCCAGTCTTGTATGGCAGACTCTCAGATATGCATTTTCTTTACTGATTTACTTCGACACAAAAATTAAAGGCGCGTGTTGCAGAGACGAACTCGAGACCTGAAGTTTAAGGAACGGTCTTTCACTAGACTATTGCAGCCTCCTGAGAGAATAATCATGGTGTAACCAAACCAGGAATTGAATCTAACGATCGGCTGTTATGTTCGTCTCGGTTTGTCTCGCCATATTGCTTATAATTTTATCTTTAGCTTTCTATAATAAGAATTCGGACAGATTTGCGAAAAGTAGGTACGTGAATGACTAAATCCAAAACTTGTTGAGAAAACCTCACCAGTAAAAAATATTTTATTTATTCTGAGAAATAGCAGAGCGATTTTGATAAAACCTAAAACAGTAGATATAATTTCGAACAATTTAGTTTGTAAGACGCGGGTGAATAATGTACGAATACTTTAGAAAATGAATGATGAAAAAATAATCCTTTAGATAGTTATAGTCTTTTAGATTCTTTTCATAATAACGAATTCATTTCCTGGATACCAAAATATACTTTTAAAAGTTCTAATGACACTGTTTTAGTTTTTATCAACTTTGGTCTCGAGACTCATTTTGACAACATTTTGCTATTCACTTAGTTTTAAATATTGCCGTTAACGCACTTCTTGTATTTCAAAGTTTTAACTTAGTCATGGATTAGGATAAAAATAATACGAATAGATTTGTCTTCATGTACAAAAATATTTCATTTTATTGTCGTTATTTTAAATTAAATTATTGTTACTTAACAATAACAAGTACTTAAATTACGGCTTCTTATAAATACAAAAATTTTGAATTTCCACAAAGTAAATCTAAATTTTACATATTTCAGGAATATTACATATATGCCGAAATACATTTCAAGTATAATGCTCGCTGGCAAACATGCGTTTGAATTTATTATTTTACTTAGCTCTTTTATTTAAAACGCAAATTTATTTCTAATAACTGCATTTTTAAAATCTTTGATTGGTAAAGGTGCTTACTGACTCATATGGAGTTAATTCTCGGATATATGGGCTTGGGTGTATCAATATTTATCTAATCCAACACGCCGTTAAACGATAAATGTCTAAATAGAGTTAAATAGTATAACTCGCATACAGGAAACTAAACTGTAGATAATTTCAGTAAAGCCAGTTGCAATCAAGATCGTGACTCTAAAAGTAATTCAAACATGTAAAAATTATACATCTTTGCAATAATTTTGCGTCGTTACACACGTTGCGATTTCTTTGCGCAATATAGATACTATTCGGTGTTCAAGCTCCGAATGTTACGTTACATCTAAATGTCATAGATCACTACGCACCTTTACACATCTTTAAGTAGGTACTTTGATTGGCAATTAAAAAGGTTACTGTTTTATGTAACAATTAAACAGGTTTCTTGGCAAGATTGTGAAAAAGCAAAATAACTTTCTGAAATAAGGACTCTATTTCGTACACATGATTACTTCATGATGAAAAATATTGAGCTTATAAAAACTGATATTTCCAAATTCTTTGATATTATGCATATTATCGCGATTTATTTTCATTTTTGTCTACAGTCGTCGGTCATATCGAATATATATTTATTTAACGGTATTAATACGGTGTGTGAATGCCGTGAAATAAATGGACCTCGATTTCTTTGATGGACGGATGATGAAATGTACCCAAAAAGTAAAAAATTAAAGTTTTGGACTAAAAAAACCGCGATAAAATCCATAAAATAGTTGCACTTTAATGTGCAAATGTTGGACAATACTAAATCCAAATGGATTAAAATTTTGAGATTCAGCTGTCATATCAATAACATCCAATGAAAAAATTATAATAACATCTTACGAGCTAAATGGAAGTAACAAAATGGACACATTTATACCTACATAACAGTCTGTTGTCGTTCTATCACTTAAAGCTATTAATATAACATAATATAAGATCCCGTAGTCGATGTTATGATTTGTTACATTGGTAAACTTATCAAAATGTTGCAACTTTTTAAGTCAATAGTCAGGAAGCGGTCTCGTAAATAACGTAATTGTAAACTAGGAACAAGGATATATAAAATTGGTTATAATCAATAATTGTTAAAAAAAATTGGTGGATCCATTTTCGGCAATATAATTGCCTTGAAAATATAATAATTACCAGCTGCGCCAGCGGTTTCTAATTGGTGATATGCCGAATGTAGAATTTAAAACATGAGCAGTGACATATGGTCGCCTCGCCATAAACACTGCGCCGAGAATAGCAGGTTTGGTTTTATTCCTAGTGTTAAAAGCCTGGGTATACAACAAGTGTCTACACACTAAGGCGTACATTCACAATGTTTCACTTTTATAAAATACTATTAAAAGTAAATTAGATACATATCACGAAAACAACACACTGTACAGAATATTCCTTTGCTTTAAAGCGTAGGTTCCAAGACTTTCTTTCTCACAGACCACTTTTAAAATTTAGCAGCTTCCGCTGGACCACCTGCAGCTACATTTCTACCATATTCCTTTGATCATGGCAGTTGGTATGTCTAGAAGCACTTTTAGAAAATGTTTTAATATATAAAATATGTTGATTTGCATCAGACATTATGAAACTCATGGTGGACCCTTAGGTGCAACATGCTTTAAATAAGTTTACCAAGTAACAGTTTTATTTATTATATTAAAATGTTGATATAAATTAGGATATTGTATTAATACTGATTATAATTACTTATAAAATGGTAATTGATGGCATTTATTTACATCATTGTGGCATGGAATATAATTTAGTTAAAAACAAAAGTATTAGACCCGCATTTTATATGCAATATTGAAACTAATAATAATATAATACAACCAATTAACTAAAAACTATAATAAATTAAACACTAAAATCGCCTAAAGTCTATCTATTTAATCCTATATCTATTATGCAAAGCATGCTTGCATGATATAAATATAACTTTCTTGAAAAACACATCTCTATTTCTAGATAAAATAATTATTATTACTGAGCACCCTATTTTTACATAAAGGTAAGGCACATAATGGAGTTATTGTTGTCTTATAAAAAAACATGTTTCAAAAAAAAATCTGATTTTTATTTTGTTATTAATCCAAGAAATACATATGTTTTTAAACTTGTTTGTTTCTTTGAGAACTTTATGCCCTGAAGTTATATAATTATTGCATTAAAAGGTACATACTCTAAAAGGAAGACTGAGTAACATGTAATTACATAATACAACTAAATTATTGATAATATTACAAATATTACAAGACTATAATTAATATAAATTAGTTATCAGCTAAATAATAATAATTTTTATTACACAAAACTAAGCAAAGTTTGGAATGTAAGATGAGTTGGCAGTCTTTGTGGGTAGAATAGTTTATTTCTATGCAAGAAGAGCATGCAGGACAATGACGTAATTGGCATGGCTTCTCTTTCTAACAATACTGTTCATAACAAACTTCAGTTCAGGGACATTATTTTAAAAATCTTTAATAAGATTTAAGTGATCTTATATATTTCAATTTTATGATATATTATATTATATAATTGATGCACACTCATTTCATTGCCTAGCATTATTAATATATTTTGATTTACATTTTATAATACAGAAGAGTACAACAGTACTTCAATGGGTATTCAGCTAAACTCATTTCCTTCATATAAGCTTTCACAGACCTCCAACAACCTTAGCACAGGACTTATATTGTAAGGGAACAAAGATTTAGATACCAGTCTGCTTATTTGCAACCTCAACCTTATTAAAACCCGCATGGTGTCTTCCAGTCCTCGGCTACCCCCAGAGTCAGCTTGCTGACACGTCTCAAGAAATTTAGGCCAGTTCCTCCTTACATATTTTAAAAATCGTAGCAAGTACAGCAGGAAACATGTCTCATTACTCACTAAATAATCCAATAGCACATCACTATCATGTGAAACTACCTTTAGAAATTCAATAAATGAAGATATAGGATTCAACATTGGTATAAGGTCGGGATACATTGAGTTCCTGTATACAATTCCAACAGTAATATCAAGTGTGCACACCATTGATTCTATGAGATAGTCATCCTGCTCACTAAATAAATGAATAAGCATCTTAGTAAAAGGTGTTTCAGGATGGAATTCTAGACTGTTTCTTATAAAAACATCTAACTTTTTAAGCACATCTCGTATTGATCTTTCAACAATCTGCATATCTTGTATTGCATTATAGTCTGAGGAATCTATTGAACTGTCTGATGAGTCACATCGCATTTCTTTTACAGTGACTGCAACTGATTTCAGCACTAGTAATGACATTCTCTGTAACATTGTTTTGTCAACTTCCGATCTAGACTGTACAGAATCATCATTTTCATCCTCTCCATAACTTTGATCCACAAGCTGGATTGTAGATGATAATGGAGCAACTTCTGGGCCTAGCGAGTAATCTCTTATAACTGTGCATTCATGGCCTAAGAAACCAAAACCACTTCTACTGGTTTGTATTCTAACATCATTTAACAATCTGAAGTCTTTGACAAATCTCACTATAGAGTGAGCTAAACAACATATTTCTTCCGGTAAAATATCTTGGAGTGCTAAAGTTGAACCATAACACAGAACTTCATTGAATAAACTTAGTAAGTGAGTATATATTAGACTTGGTAGGACTGTATTTCTTAACAAATCAACAAAGCTTTGTAAATCTGCATAAAACGGTTTTGTATCTATTACAGAAAGATTTGCTTTCACACTTATAATATTTTCCCATAAAGAGAAGAATGTTAAAATACAGTTTTCAGAATTAGCTAAATTCAGGTACCTTAAAAGAAGAAGCTTCATGTTTTTTACCAGCACAGGCCAGTGGTGTTCTAACGTTTTTATTGTTAAGCATTTTATATGCGATGTGTCAAAGGATTCCGAGTCTGTAAGTATAATAGTTACACAACCATGCTCATTGACTCTTTCTATCCTTGACTGAGGTGGTTCTGGAGACTCAGATTGTTCCATGTCTCGTTGCTCATTATTTGTTAACTTTAATACTGGCTCGTGAAGTTTAAAAGAGGCTGGCCTCTGTTGTTCTGATGATGTGGATGGAGTATTTTGCGTTTGGAGATTTGAGAATGAACTTTGTAAATTACTGTGGGAACTTGAAGGCATGTCACTCCCGCTACTGTATCCTAAGCTACTTCTGAATGGATTATCTTCCTGTACTTGCATGTTGCCTGTTGAGTTCATATAACTACTGTCTTCTAGTGGATGCTGTTCAACATCCTTCCACTCAACTATCCTCTTTATAATATCTAGACTGAAGTTTATCTTTTGTACTGTGATCCTATTGATTCTATCAAACAAATAAATATTTTCAGCTATCTGCTGAAGCCAATTCTCGTCTACAGTGTCCTTGGAAACTATTAAAAAACTGGCTAGTACTCTACTGGCTACAAATGTTATGAATTTACTCTTATGATCTGCCAATTCAACAACCTCAGTGATCCAATCATGCCTATTTCTAACAAAAATGTCACATGCCTGCATTATTTTTGAACATATGGTACCTGTACTGTTTTGTTTTAAATATATATCAAACATAAGCTGCATAGTAGATAAATATGTGAGTGAACATGTCAGGGGCCAGGAAACAATGTTTAGTTGTCGGTCAAATAGGTTGGACACAACATCCTCATCAAATCTACATAAACACTGACCGACCAGGGCGTCTTGTAACATCCGTAGCTCCGCAAGCAGTTTGTCATCATCGGAATTCCAGTGTGGTGTTGAGTTAGAGCATGATGGTATAATTTCTACATTAGTGTCACTAGGAAGTCTCAGAAGACTTGAGCAGTCCACGGCATCCTCACTCACGGTACCGCTGTCAGGTGACTCACCATTCCTCGAAGGAAACTCCTCGGTAGTCTCAGCAGGTGGTGTCTCCGAATCGAATATGTCAGTGAGTACATCTTCCGTGGATCTGTCACTACTATCGTCGATATCTGGCGCGTCAATTCGCTGTTTCTTTTTCACAGGTTGATCTGAGGCCATACCTTCATCTGACTGTGGTCTACAAAGGTGCCCTCTCAAAACCATTAACACGAGTCCCAGTGCACACCCAATTCTATAATATGCGTTGTTCGCGCACCACGAATGCTTTTATATAAAGACGATCATCGTTCTGGAAACAAAAAGGTGAATATGAATGCATGACCTTTCCGTTTTGCTACTCAATTACGCGGGCGACAAAGCCTTCGAATTTTTGTCCAATTACGACATAACACGTTGTAAGAATCATACATGACACACAAATTAAGACGTAAATAAGCTTATTTACGTTAGTTTACGCACTAATTCACGATTTTAGTTAGATATTCAATGAACTTTCCAAAATATTTTGATGTCACACATACCATTGACAAAACGAGGTTGTTTGAAAGCTTATTACTGCTTTTGGTATCCATAAATTATTTATAACCATTCACTGCAATCCAACAACACACAATTGTAAACAGTTTTATGTGATATTTCGTCGAAAATTATATAATTATTTCAATTATAACTTGTTGAAAAGAACATCGACTCCATTACGTACAAATGACGCTCTATCAATAGAGATACTATTTACGTTGGAATTTATTGCATTATGCCCAGAATATTACGTATTATATTTACTATATTAGATAATATAAACTAAAATATTTTATTTATACAATATTTACCTGTTTTTACACAGTAAACTCTAAAAATGTAATAATAATAACAAAATTGTTATAAAATTTTAAGTATTTCCGACTCCACATCCGGTAGGGACGTTGCCAGTCTGACGACTTCTGAATTTAGCAAACAGTAGCCACATTTTTGAGTTTTTACTTCATTTGTAATTGATGAAATAGCATGTACAGCACAGTTAATAAATTTAAAATCTGTAATTTAATGCTCTGTTTATATAATAATACTAACAGAAACATTAAATACTATAAAAACACATCAGTACAGCTATTGATAATTTTGTTAGCGCAATAAATAATATTTAAAGAATACTATATCAATAAATTAGTACATCATATCATATCATATATAATTTATTGGCTCTTTTATATTTATCAAATAATTTGATAATATAAAATCTACTAGACTTTTTACAGTTCAGGAATTTAAAATGCGACAGATTTTATTTACTAGCAATACCGACAGTGTCCCGAGTAAAATGTCTGCTTCGAAAGGATCGAAAAATAATTTATACAAAATGATTTAGTAGCCATAGCCAAAATCAATTAAACCCAACGGTATATTCAGGTGAATATCACGAAGTTTTAGTCGTGGTGTTTGATAAAAGTGTAAACTATGACTCATCTAAGTGTTTTTGCATAACAATCGATAGAAAAAATATAGGTTAAGATCTCAGTGGTATTGTGTTCAGTTCGGAGCGATATAAAAATATATTGAAAATAGAAATGTATCAACGGATCGATATATTTGTAACACACAAGTGTATGTTATTGTTTATTTATAGTCGCGATGCGGAAATCGCATCAATATGTCATGGTGATCGCTCTTCTTTTTTTGGTGTAAAAATGTATATAAAAGTTCAATTGTAAGGGATTGCGAAAGCGCTCTGGTATTGTGTGACACCCGCAACCTTGTAATGAGCGAATAGAAAGCAGTAGTCGGCTTTTGATTTGATAGACAATGGTAAAATCGTGATTAATTTCCTGTTGACCCTAGTCTCAATCGTTTCGTAGATAGAACCCGTAATCGTAGACATGTCACAACATCGCATTATTTCTAATTGTTTATATTAGTAACAGCTTATTTTCCTGGTTAGAATTGTAAACTGAATTATTGCAAGTAATATTTGAGTCATTTTGCATAAAAATATCGCATATATGTTTATAATACCTACTACTTCCACAACCCAAAATACACATCGTCATTTTGGTAATTAAACATATTTGGCTTAATTTTAGACCATTATTAATATATTGATTATAACAAGGAGTCAATAAAGGTACATTCATATAGAGACAATATTTTAAAACAAAGGTAATCTACTTTTGTTTTATAAAAATAAATAAGTTTAAACAACATGCATTTGTAAATATTACATTGTTAAAGCACACCTTATCAGTGAGTTATCAGTGTGATAATATAGCTGTTAAATAGCTATTTACATGATAATACTAATTAGACTTAAGCTGCCACAATATCTAGGATATTGGAATAATATTCTATACTAAAAGCAGACATTTCTTTAATAAAATTAACAAAGACAATAATTGTCAGATATCTATTTATTTCTAAGATATAGCATTATATGCAGATATAGTTTTATTATTGTATGTTTAGAGTCAACACTACTGAAAGAAATTTCTATGAATAAAAATTAAAGAAACTACTTTTTATTCTCAGCAGTTTAAGTAAAATCTTTGGTTTATTCATACCAAGCACAAGTAACAATCACATTCAGCCAATATAAAACCTTTTTCAGATGCTGAAGACTGTACAATGGAACACTATGACACAGATAAAACAATAAACTTGCCTTAATTGTTTTATAAAGCGTAGATTTTTTACATGAATCTCTTAGGACGTAGTGTTAGTGTAACATGAAGTGATTGGACTGCTGACTTTTAAGTGAGTGATCAATGGTTGATGGTGTGAACGGAACCAACATGTCAGACGAAGAGGACTCCTCGCCTGATCGGGCATTGGTACCCATCAATAATGTGCCAGGTGAGTCTTTGTATTATATTTTACATCACTTTTCTTTTTATTATTTTATTGTGGTTCTACTTGACTTCAGCGTAATATTTGTCTCTTTTCCTAACTCACCTTAGGACAGGCAACAGAGTAAGAAAATTTTACTAGACTAATCTCACTCTATTTTACATACTGTAGATTGTCTCATGAGAGCAGATCTAGATACATTTAGCATATTGTTGATGAGGTCATATAGTGTGTATTATAACGATTCTAGGCACGCGGGACAGGGCGCTATGGCGCTCATTAGGGGAGGGCTATGTCCAGCAGTGGACTATTATAGCCCGATGATGATGATGATGATGATAACGATTCTTATTGATCAATCTTCTTATGAATAATAAATATAGCCAGTTGAGCTCCTCCTTTTTTTGAAGTCAGTTAAAAAAGAGTGGTTCTGCTAACCATACTTGTAACATAGCAGATAGAAATACATAGTAAAAGATAAGTTTATATTTACCTTTAAACATTTATCTTGGCATTTATAAATCTGACCATAAACAAGTTATAATAATTTATATAATGCACAAAGAATTTCTTTTATGCAGATATAAACCAGTTTATTCTTTGGATTAAGTAGTCTATGAAATAAAAAATGGTAACTTAATTTTTATGACACATTATAAATCCCACACAGACATAGTCTGTCTTATTTATTAATAAGACAGACTATGTCTGTGTGGGAAGGTGTTCAAAATAAAAACTTATAGATGTTGTTCATATTCACTAGTCTGATGCAGAAATGTAAAATTATGTATTTATTAAAACAAACTTATTTCAGATGCATATATTAGAAAATTAATTTTGAATGATTTAGACTGGATAACTGTAATGTATTCAAGTTGTTTGTTATTCAGAATGTTGATTTAAATACATACTTAATTAGGTATTTAATTTAAAATTAGGAGAGCTAATAAATTAGCTTGTTGCTGTCTGTTGCATTTAACAAAATTATTTCTAAATAATATCATAATCCAACCAGAAAATGTCTGTAACATGAATGAACTTGAATTTACTAAGATAGCAATGAAATTCATTAGTATTCTTTGTAGAAC
Source organism: Catocala fraxini (assembly GCA_930367265.1). NCBI lineage: Eukaryota > Metazoa > Arthropoda > Insecta > Lepidoptera > Erebidae > Catocala > Catocala fraxini. The sequence continues at coordinate 10,690,586 of OV884049.1, read as the reverse complement.
ATCAGACGTAGTTGCATTATCAAAAATAAATTGTGAATGAATATTACATTTAAGATTTCTATTGAAGATAGCCATGATAGATATGTTTACCGGTCTCAGAAATCACATTGTGATCAAGGATGTCAACTTATTTTAGAGTAAACTTTAATGCAGCTTCAGTGTTGAGTAGTTATAAGCAATATGTTTGGAAGCCATAAGTTGCAGTGGTGGCATTTCAAATTTGCAAAGTGTTGTAGGTGTGATCCCTACATGAGATAAAAGTTTATATGATCAACAAATTGTTTTCCTTAGTCAGGAAGTGCTTTAATATTTAGGAGCTCTATTTCAGAAGAAGAGAAATAGTATTGTGCTTTAATTTTAAATCATTCTAAATTAATTAATTTCATTCCAATAGGGAGAATATTCTCACTGTATTTATATAGAGACATGTCTCTGGAATGTAATTGTTCAATATGATACTACTTTGACCTATTAATAGTATAATTGTATGATTTTGTAAAGATTTTCCAATGGATGTTAGGCACTGTACTCAATCTTAAAAAAATTATGGTGTGTGTTTAGATACACCTTGGCATACACACATACCAGGTCCTGAAATGAACACAGGATAGGATTACCTCTGAATTACATACCCAGATATCTGAGTTGATAGTAATTATCATTACAGTTGTGTACCTACAATATGAATTAGTAATAACTAATTAATATTATAAAAGTAGAATGCCTGTTAAGGAGGAGCTACTAATAAAGTATTTGACAACCCTAGCTACAGCATGATAGAAAGATAGTCAAATATGTCTGAACTGCTGTCTCAATTAGCTTTATCTTTCAATCCTGAGCATGATTAAATTGTTGAGATTACCATAATTAATCTATTGCTAAGAGACTATTAAGATTTTGGTCTGTTTAGTGCTGGAACCTTGCTTCAAAAGATTGCCCCTATTAATGAAATGCCAGCTGACTTTGTGTCTGTCATTACATTATTTACATTATTATATTGAGGGAAAATTTTACTTTTAGAATATAATTATGATTTAATGTCTACATATTACATGATTATGTATCCTCAAAAGATATATTACAACAACATTTCACCAGGGTTGTATTTATCCCCAAGTATTAAAGGGCGAACCGTTTGACACCTGACAAGCTAATTTTCAGTCTCTGTAATGCTGCTAAGAATTTTCTAACACAAAATCCTCATAACATTGAGTCCAGCAAAAAAATCAAAATGTAGAATCTCGCGATTACGTTCGCGAGATCCTAGATTAGATTTTCGATTTTCGATTTTATTATGCCACAAGCACAATGAGTCAGTAAATGTTTTAAAATAATGTAATGTTACAATTACCATTAGAAAAATATAAAATATTATCACTCTTATAGTGGTTAAATATGCTTGTCCTACTCTCCATTCCTTGCGCCACTCACATGACCTATTTATTATTCAAATGTATATCAGCAGTTCAACTAAAATTAAGTATATTATACAATTACTTTCAGCCAGCTATCTATAAAAATATATTAAAGCAATCTAGATTAGTAGGTCATGAACTCTGCTCTTGGCTACACTCCATCTTTTCCTTGTATAGAATTTTAAAATAATTGCGCCATAACTTTCTCTCTTACTTTGCCTTTAACCCATACTAGTACAAGGTTACTCTATGCATTTGGTATATTTAGGATATGACTGTAACTTTATAATTTAGCATTTAGTACAATTTTTGAGCTAAATATCTTCTAAAATAATATGACTTAATTCATGTTAAATAAATAAATACATATATAGGTCATAGTTGTGGATGTATTACTTCTCTTTGAATCCCATAAAGAAACGATGCTACATAAGATCGATAATTTCGCGCCAACAGTATCATAATTTAATTGGCCTCTTTTAAGTTTACACCTCTATTCCAAGGTTACGGTATACACCTATTCAGCCAATTATCTGACCAGCCATTGTAAAATAATTAACATTGAGCCGCACTGATTCATATTGTTGCTATGTGCGTTCACGATGTACATATACATATATATTATTGTTCTTTTTAGTAATGGGATGTCCTTTTTAATTTAGCCAAGTTATTTCCTGCCTGATTGTTTGTATAATGAGGTTTTAGTTGCATAGTAGCTCAACTAAACGAAGGTAGTTCATCGACGTTTTAATTAATTGATTTGAATGTTTTTTTTTAATTGTTTCAATATGAGCTCACATAGGCTAGAAAATTTAATAAAAAATTTACCCTTTGTTAGTCGTTTAGCTTCAATTTAAGCTAACTTCGTCACTGTAGTGTCAATGCATTGAACAATGCGTGTTTTATCCCCACAACATTTGTCTGATAAACAGATATTTGTAGTGGATGCTCTTTGTGTTTGGTTTTTCGATGTTTGTAAAACCTCTTGCAAGATGGATGATATACAAAACATACTTATGTACATGAATGTATGTTTGTATATCATCTATCTGCCTACCCTTCTAGAAAAGAGTTCCCGTGTTGGCGGAGACTGGGATAGGATCTTGGCATAATTAGCTCACGTACTACATCCAATCGCATTATATTCTTCATGCAATACAAATCTGGCCTTTCTCCAGAATCTCTCCTAGCTGAAAATAATGGTCAGACAACGATCGCCTAGTGTGACGTATGATGTTTTTATTGTTACATTAGCTAATGGTTACAATACTTTACAGATAATATGATTTGGAGATTATAGAAGCCGTGGCTATCTTACCAGGATTTTTGGCAACTGTAAATGTAGTTCATATACATAGCCTTGACATTCATACGTGCCACTTAGTGACCTAAATGACACAAATAAGTAGATCCTGAAAACAAAAATGTAACATCCAGTTAAATCTTTGATTTAATAATGTTTTATTGACCATAAACGATTTCTTTTGGCACACGTATTCTTAATATCGTTCATAACACACATTTAAACAGATTTAGACATTGCAGTTTATAGATAGGGGGTAGCCAATGGTGAAAATAGTAGCTGCTATACTTTTATATTTTCATGTTTCAACTAAATATGGATGTGAATGTGATATGGTACTGTCAGTTCTCCATCTTCTGTAGAAAACACAAGCGTACATGTGTTACTAAGCGTTTAACCAACACGAGCGGCAGTTTCATACTGCACTGCAGTCTGGAGAAATTGCTTATTTTGACTCAGATGCAAACGCGCTCAGGGTAGGGCAACAAGAGGGTATGATACTATCAAAAGGCAGTAGTTGGGATATGCGTCGTACGACTCATTTAACATACGATACGAAGTGGTTGCAATCCTCAGCAGTGAGGAACCGAGGATGAAGTACAAGTGTAACCAAATGTTATGAGTCTTGCCTCTCAACAGGCAGTGAAACCGAGTAAACTCTCTTTGACTACCTCTCATATAAACGAATCCTACAAGTGTCGCTCTTCACTCGTCCATCGGTGTACGGACGCCGGCGACTCCTCACACTGACAAGAGGCCCGTGCCCAACAACGGAAAGTTTATACACAGGGTTGATATTATTATTTTGCTCTCGTGGTTGTAGTGTTAAAAGAACTGTGCATATTGCCGGGATCAACAGTAAACTATAAAATTGCCTATCTCGCAAAGAAACAATCCAATCTGCTGTTCTGTGAAAGAAGGACAAACCAACAAACACACTTTCGCATTTATAACATTAGTACAATATGTAATAAAATAACACTGGTACGATTTATTAATATCTAGTGACAAGTTTAATTATTTCCTACTTGGTAGTTGTTTTCCTAGTATTGTCGCATAATAACATTCAATGTCAATCTATTAAATACTAATAAAATATTATTACAGGAATGCATGGGTGGCGCATTGGTTTGAGTTATCTGTAACCGCAGCATTGTACTACGGTCGTAGATTCCTTCCACACGCTGGCAGATGTGCCGAGTTCTGGGTATATCTATGGGTCTATAGTCATAATACCCGTATAAAGATGTATTTACATCGGCGAGTCGAGAATAGGATGGGCGATGATAGCTTGTGAGCTACAGAAACATGTGTTATCCATGACTCGGCCCTATGCATATTTGAGACCGTCGGACTGCCACGCAGATTTCGAGTTCGATTCCAAGACATACCGGTTATGTGCGTATTAAAAAGATAATTATAGGAGAAACCTGCATGCCTGAGAGTTCTCGATAATGTGCTCGAAGATATGTGAAGTCTGCCAACCCGCGCTGAGACGGCTTAGGGTTAGGCCACTAACCCTTCTTACGATGAGAAGAGGCTCGTGCCCAGCAGTGGTACAGTTTATATAAAGGGCTAGTATTATTATTAGCATATGCAAAGAGGCCATGCCCACGCCAGAATGCTATGTTACAATTTATAAATCTAAAATTGTATGTACGACATCGCTGTCTAGACCATGAAAATAACCCTAGACACACCAATGTGTCAGTCTAAGAGAAACTTGCGTTTTCACCTGTCAGCGCGAAGAACAAGTGGAGCGTGTCACTTGAACTTTTTATAAGTAATATTATTTATATGACATATCATGCGATAGGTGCCTTTTCTTGTGTAGAAAATCGTCAAGCTTCATTCGCTTCTCTCGGCGACTGTTTTAGGTTCCTTAATGTATCATTAGTTTTAGAAAAGTAAATATACAGTTGACTTTATAAAACGGCACCTGACTGCGTTGCGCCAGGACTTAGCGATAATTATTAATATTATTTTATCTAAACTAATATTATAAAGAGGAAACATTTGTGTTTTTGTATGTATGTTTGTAATGTTTTCACACAAAAACGATTGGACCGATTTCAAAAATTCTTTCACCATTAGAAAGCTGCCTCTTCACTTAGTGACATAGGGTATATAACATTTTCAAAAAAAATAGGGATCCTTAATAAAATTGCAATAATATAACCCAAGGTGTTATAAAATTAGTCATAAAAATCTGTCATGACTTGCGCTGCGGAAACTATTGATGATAGAACAAAAAAATGTTCTACAGTATTATAGAACGTATCAATATCTACAAAAAAGTCTGCGATACCATATGTCCAACTACTGTAGTTATGCTACTTATAACTACTTTTTTACATTTTAAAAGATGATAAAAGTGCCGACAATAATCAAACCATATTATTCATACCTCTGTATTAATCCTTATCACATTAAATGATATTTTATTAAAGACCGTTTCAATACCCGTAAAATACTTATTAAATTATTTAAATCAGACATTTCATTCAAAAGATATAATTCTTTAGATATAGTAGGTAGTTTCTAAATATTAGTAGGTAGTTTTTAAATATTAGCTATATATAAATAGCTAACTACACATATATAGGTGTAGTTAAACTTATTAATTTCTTTAGTTGTAGTTTTATATATTGAAATTAGATAACAAATTAAAAGTAGGTACTGGGTAATAAATTAAAGTCCACGCGGACAAAGTCGCGGGCAACAGCTAGTAAGTTATATTATTATAATGTAACTTATAAAACGGTTAAAGTCACACGTATTATTCGGGTTTGCCCGAATCCCGTATCCCTTAAGATAGATAATGTGTATTTCAATACATATTATAAGTATTTAAATGATGTTTGAATTGTGTCCTACCCAGTGTCCTAGCGCCGCGAGTTATTTGATTCGCAATTTGTTTAAACGTATGATTATTTTGAAATAGCTATAATTTTTATATAAAAAATATATTTGCTTGTGTCTTTTTCTGCCTGCTTCTAAATTTGTCTCCAGTCACAAACTTTGAAGCAGACAAAAAAGTCAAAATGTATCTAAAACTAACTCGAATCTCACAAATTTTTGTTCGATTCGGGAATCGAATTCGCAAAACTAGGCGTGGCACCAACTATTCGTGCTGTCTGTACATCGCATTACAACATTCGTCATATGCAGAGATAGGAACCGTCTTTCTAAGCTGCTTAATTTACTCCTGAGTCATTAAGCCGTACTCTTTAAATACTCATAGTTCATAAACAATGTATCTTCTAATTATAGCTGCCTTGTGAAGTGGTGTACAAAGAGTTTTAAAACTTGCTACATACGGAAATCTCGGAGTAAGCAATGAGATAGATGACATATCTTATGTATTTTTTTGTATAAATCAGGTGACCGGATAATCTTACACGCGGAGCCTTTAGCAAAGCCAAGTCAAAGAGGCTTTTTGATAAAATATATTATATAAAATGCTACTAATTACAACTAAATAATTTAAATAAAACCCACATTAAACTAGAAATAGTTAACTGTCTTGTAGAGCGATACTTACTACGATACACAATTGAACGTGATATGAGGTTCGATTTCGCTATGTTATTCGATTTTACTGCTACGATGAAAAGCATTAGAAGGGGTCAGAATGTGAGCCCACTGGAAGTTAAAATCAACGGGCCAAACGCAGTAACAATATTACCTATTCTTAAGCCGATGCCTTGTGAATAGATGAGCTGTCTCATAACTCATAAGTACTGTCACCAAATTATTGGCAACAGTGGCCTTTCTGCGCACTTTTGTTCATAGCTTTGTGTGATAGTATCGCAGGTTCACACGTGTGCATTCTTGAAGAGTCTCAACTATTACATTTACATTTTACAAGTCATGATTAAGTACTACCTAATAAGGTGCGAGGAAGGTTTTTGTTATCCAGATACACACATAGTTCCAAACACAAATGTAGGTACTACTATTAAGTTTGGGTAGTTCGGTTATAAAAAATAATTTTATTTGATGCTCTGCTTATGACTAATAATCCCAAATTATATTTTACTAGCCTTTGCCCGCAGCTTCGGTCGTGTAAATGTAGGTTAGGTTAGTAACAGTACTTTTTCAGAATGAAAGGTACCCTATGTCCTTTTCTGTTCCTCTGACAACGTGTATGCGAAATTTCATAAGGATCGGTGGAGTAATTAAGGCGTGAAAGTGTAACAAAGAAACTCACATTCGCATTTATAATAGATATTAGGTAGGATGGTTGCGCGCTTTTGACCGCTTTTCCTTATCTATATTATAATAAAGCTTTGTTTATATTATTTATACACCATTTTTATGACAATTTGCTCGAAAAAATTGATAACAGATAAAAAGAGGCAATATAACTATTTGTTATAAATTATAATAAAATCATTATATAAATGTTCTTGTTAAAATACATATCCCACAATAAATACAATGTTAAAGAGTTGCCGTGAGTTTCTCGTACGTTTCTCCTCATAGGCTTAACCCCTTGCCTGATGCCTGAACTTGGCAACTAACCTAAATGTAGTTTCAGTAAATTAGTAAACATACTAACCAATATATTTTGACGTTCATAAATGTAACTTAGTGACCTAAATGAATAAATGATTTTTGACTTTGACTTTAACTTTTTTTCTTGGATGATTTAGATCCACCATTGGGCCCGATAGGTAGCGCTGCGATCGGTTAAATCTGGCAAGATAACGTATAACAGATCCGCTAGTTTCAGTATAAAATTTTATGGCTAAATGTACACACTTTTTGTTTTTAATAAGAAGCGATTACTACGTATATGATATATCTTTGATTCGGGTCTTTATTATATAAATACATTATTATATAAATACAACATATTTCATATTGTCATGAAAACAAACAATATAAGATAACAAATATCCACTAGTAACTATTTTGGATGGCATAAGGAAAATTCAATATGAAATAACTATAGACATATTAAGAATGTTATTAATGTTACGCCCAGTGACATCTCTCGGCATTGGGGGAAAGACTCGGCAGTTCCGTCTAATAATTTACACCGCCATCTATTGACATCTTACGGAACTACGTAGTACGGTACGAGAATCTTAGAGAGAATGCTGGTACTTTCTCGAATCATCGTACTGTTTACATACCGAGTACGGCGTTGCTAGAAAGCTCTAGAAGCGCTTTACCCGCGTATAAATAGGGCGCACGCGCACCGCCAAGTCAGTTTTACAATCGTAAGCAATCAAGTGTTCATCGAAGCGAACGGAAGCGGAAATACTACGGAGTTTGAAGCAGTACAGTGAAAAAGTGTGGTATAGTGTTTATTGTGTTTTAAATTGAATTGTGTGTTTGAATAAAAGTGTTTTAGTCGGTAATATTGTTTATATTGTTATCCGTCGAACCCAGCACGTAACATTAATTTAATGGATAGTCTAACGTTTTGTTTTTTTTTTTATAAAATATACAAATGTAATCTCGATATTTTAAAATTATTTTATTTGAGTCTGCCCTCATCATATCTGTTTTCCGCTTCTTCTAATCTACGCAACGGCTTTTAGTATGGTTTTGAACATGTACAACATATTTTATCTTATGTGGGGGCCAGTCAGTGCAGACCGGCGACACTTCGACCCAGTGGGATCTTTTGTGTCGATACTCTCCCAATAACGACTGCCATAGATGTTCATGGCAGCCGGGACCGACGGCTTAACGTGCTCTCCGAGGCACGGAGCAGGCGATAATTGTCAATCAATACGCACTTACAACATATTTTAATTAATACCCCAATAATTGAATGAATAAACTTTAAAATATAAGATTATTTGCGAAGCTGTTTTTCCAATTCAATACGTATTTAAGTTACCTTAAACGTAGATTAAAATAGTACTATACATCTTAGAAATTAAATAAATAGGTACTTTATTATTGTTGAATAATTATGACACTTATTTATATTTGCTCTGGATCGATTCAAACGCACGCACCTCTGTCTTCAATTTAGTTATGTGCTTATTAAACAGTTAATTATCGCTCGCTTTAACGATGAAGGAATACATCATAAGGACATCAGATCTGCTCGTCTGAAAGTTGTCAAAGTCTGCCAAGACGCTATTTAGCTTTTTGGCAGACTTTGGGCCATACTCGTGGATAGCCTAATCCTTCTCACACTGAGAAGAGGCCCGTGCCCAGCCGTGGGACATAGGACTGCTGCGTATGAGTTCTCGGGTTCAATTCTTGTGTCGGGCAAAGTTTAATGGTATTTTCTGTCAAGGTATTCTCAATACCAGCACAGAATCTGGAACCGTGTCCGGTAGACCGCAATAGGTATGCCTCCTATAACGTGAGAACTGAAACAATAGCTGGCGAAATGTGTATGTAATACAACTCTGCCCACCTTTTCTGGGGATATAGATTTGAAAACATATTTTTCGCATTTTATACAACCTATTTATTGAGGAAGGTTATAGGCTATCTGAAATCACGCTAGAGCTACGACTTAGAAGCGGAGCGGATAAAACTGCGGGGCACAGCTATTTACAATCCAAGCGAGTCAGAGATACACGCAATATAAATAAGTCATTTATTATTATTTGATTATCTTTCACGAGTATTTCCCTAACATTTTACGTTAGGCAATATACTTCAGACTCGGGCTTCTAATCTAGATGAGTCTTGAACCTTTAACCCTCTAACGTCGTCCTCTTAACGGTTTTCTGTAAATAAATTTTCAATGGCAGTACGGAGTCAGGTACTTTGTCCGATAAACGGTAATAGGCCGCCTGATATGTGGGACCTAAAACTATAGCTGGCGAAATATCTATGTAATACGACTGTCCCAAGACTTTCGGGGATAGAGATTAAGAGTATGTACAGTGAGCTGCAAAATGCATAGTTAGTTATAAAATGGTGTAATCCGGTAATTGACGCCATCTAACGGAAATCGATACAAGAACTGATAAGTAGTTTATTTATATTATCGTAATAGATGGCGGTGCACTTCTATAAAATAAAAAGAAGTAGATTTCTTAATAACTCAATTTTGATAAATTTACTTTAAACCTTTTATTTATCTCTATTCACAATAATTTATTTAAAAAAATAACAAATTTCAGGGTTAAACAAGAAGCAAAGAATTACAATTGAATTTATAAATTTATTGTGGGTTGTTTATTTTATAGATACTTTCGATGACTCGCTATTCTGTTCGTACGCAAACATTATTCTGTCCCTGTGTTCGAGTGCCTTTACAGTTGAGATTATAATTTTTTATAAATTTGACCTATTTGCTAAAATGAGTACGCGTTGCAATATTTATAAAACAACGTCATCTAGTTCATTCATTATTCATTCTAATTCGATTGTTCGCAGGATTTTGGACCTTAAGGTATCCACAAGCACTATTATAGGTACTGTACCTATTTGAGATACACTTCCTTTCTCTCTAAAGATTGTAACACTGGATATATGATTCACCTTATCACGTTAGCATTATCTTGTAAAATAGGATTCACTGCTTACACTGCCGTGATTATCTGAGAGGAGATTTGCGATTTGCAGGAGATTTTTGAGAGGAAATCCTTCAAAATTCAAATGTTCTGGCCTTTCTGCTTACCTCAAGATTATACCAATAGACCCTGTTTTGCGTGGGACTTAAAAATCATTCAGACACAAACACAAAGAATATTCCGATTTGGAACAATAATTTGTGGATCTCAAAAAAAAATGCCTCCTGTAGGATTTGAAACCACAACATTCAGCCTAGGGGCAGTGGCGAGGCGACCACTTAAATAAGCAGAAATATTTGATTTTTGTTTGTTTGTTTGTAAGGACAACTAACACTAGCCATCGATTTTAAAAATTATTTTACCAATGAAAAGCTATATTATCATATTTATTACCGAGTAACATACTAATTATAACAAAAAATGTACTGTTACTAACATAACCTAACCTAAATTATTTTTACGCGAGCAAAGCCGCGGGCAAAACCTAGTTAGTAATGTAATTTTTGGTGAATGTATAACGGCTGAGCTCATTTTCAACAAAAGCCCACCTTGAGGAGATTGTGTGTATCCTACCAAAAATTATAAATGCGAATATGAATTTGTTTGTTACGCTTTAACGCCTTCACTACTCGACTGATCATCGTGAAATTTCGTTTATAACGTGTGTCAGGGGTACAGAAAAATACATAGGGTACCTTTCATCCAGAAAAAAAGTAATTAATATAGATATGAGATGCGATTTTTGTTTCACGCTATAAATACACGTTTAAAAAGAATTTGACTTCCCTTGTTCTATTTTACGACGTATATAAATGTAAACATATCTTCTTGAATGTAACTGAAATAGATTGTCTATTTAAATATCTTCTGTCATTATCGGCCACAAGAGATAGTTAATCTGTCATCTAAGAAATCTGAATAAGTTTTCCTTGAGTCTGGTTTAATCGTCGTTTGGAGTATATTTGGGTTTGGTCCAAGTTTGTTGCAATATAGATGAGGTTTAGGGTGTAGTTGACTTTGATAAATTATTATGTAATAGGATAATATCTCGTAGGTGTTGTAAATACGACGACAGATTTAAAGATTGACCAGTCTGGCGTAAATGTTGCTTATTTACGATACATTGGCACATGTCAGGGTCTAACGCGCATTTGCGTTATAAAGACAAACGCGATTTGCGTGTGATAACTTTTTTGGGACTGATAGGCAAAAATGTGTTCTAGCCGATAAAAAGAGAGGAGATTCAATTCCTTTTGACTTTACGTTAAAATTGGTTATTTTAACGTTAATATTATAAATGCGAATGCGAGTTTGTTAGTTATTTTTGTTACTTTCACATCTTAACTTCTTCACCGATCATCATGCAATTTCGTACACACGTTGTCAGGGGTACAGAAAAGGACATAGGGAACAATTCATCCAGGAAAAGTACTGTTCCCTAGGGATAGCGAATTACTGACAAAATGAAGTTTTGTTTTTGTAATATCTGGTAATATTATTAAGATAAAAATAATGAGGCTCCACTGACATCAATAACAGGATCTACTCTATCGCCCAAAGAATAAGCGTAATTTTTTATTAGGTATATTTAACTCAAGTCGTTATTCCACAGTGCTGGGCATCAAGCGCCTCAAACAAATCGAGACGCTGTTCCTATCGCGTCGTCTGCAAGGCCCTCGAACCCATGGCCTCAGCGTGGAGACCCTGGTGGACATGCTACTGGTGTTATACGATGAGTGCTGCAACAGTAGCCTCAGGAGAGAGAAGGCGGTCGCTGATTTTATACAGTATAGTAAGTTTGTTATAAATTCACCTTGTATTGCATGAATACACGAGGCAAGTTTCTGACGCAGGCGACGTCTTATCTTTATCTTACTTGGCTAAAAAAGAGGGATAACAAGACACTTTCAAGAAACTTGCCTGTATTTGGACATTTTCCTCTACTATTATTTTATGACCGTCTCGCCAGTCTAGTAGCTGCGGGTTGTACAACATACCCATCGGGTTCAAATCCCGGGCCGGGCTGAGTCGGCAAAAAGCTATCAGGTATTTGCTAAATTATTATCAATAACAGCCTGGAGTCAGATAGTTAATGTTTACTGTTGGTCTTGTGCCTGATCTCTCCCCGGATTGCTGTCCCATTGGATTATGAGAATGATGGAATAGATAATGCACTTGTGCACTATATCTGCTGCATAGAAGAGTAGTTTTTGTTAAGTTGGCTGTACAAATTGCGAACTCTTGAGTTCGATTCTCGACAGGCACTTTCATTTTTCTCAGTAGCATCATGCAAATTGGAATTATTTCACTTACCAAATTATCACGTAGAATCCGAACTCGATTACTGAGAACCGGATGTCACACAGCACTGCCAAATTGTGCAGGAAATACAAGCTTTGAATTGTTAGCGATCCACTTGTTTTGTCCACAGTAAAACCAGTAGCAACAGCGCTAAAGCGTCTCCGGCTATCCCGGGACGACTTCGAGCTGGTCAAAGTGATTGGACGAGGGGCGTTCGGGGAGGTGTGCGTTGTCAGGGCCTCGTTTATGCAGGTGAGTGCGATGATGCGATACTGTGCTCTTAAAATGTACTATTTGTAAATATAATATGATGATACATGTCTATTCAGTACCGTAAGGCCGTTTGTAGTTATGTTATTAGTGACGTCTACCAACCTTTTGTAGAAGAAATAAGGTATACTAAAGTATGAGGAATAATCATTATGTTTTTTTAGGTTGTTTTAAGATCTTCACTTCAATCCACTTATAAGTGCATAAAAGTCAGTCTTACTCTGACTTAATACACTTATAAGTGCCTATTAATCAGATAATTATTGCTCACTGAGCTCGAGACGAAATGTTTCCTCACAATATTTTTCCTTCAAGCAGGCGCATGTCTAAGATTTCTCCATAATGTTCTTGAAGATATTATGTGAAATCTGCCAATCCGCGCTGGGCCAGCGCTGGCCTCTATTCGGTGTGAGAAGGGTTAGCTCTTCTCACACTGAAAAGAGGTCTGTGCCTAACAGTGGGACAGATTATAAACAGCCCTGATATTATTATACATATTTCTTAGTGTATATTTTGATAGCAGGTATAATTTTATGGCTCTGGATATTAGTGATTACAAAAATAGTGTATTGTTCACTTTATTTTTAATTTTGGGCATTTTTAAAGGATTGAATTAGGAATTGTGTGACAAGAATGGAAAATTATGTTTTAAGGTGGTTTAGGAATTGGGAAAGAATGGATGTCAAAAATATAATTGGGACAGGGAGCCGTTTTGAGCGTAGTTATTCTAGGACAAGATTTGTTTAGAGTACCTACCCGCAACCTGCCAGCTAGCATGAAAATGTAATTGTAAGAGCGTTTATATGCTCATAAAACAGGTAGCAGTTTATGCATGTACATATTTATTTATATTGAGCAGTAAACTGTGTTATAAAACGAAATGAAATAAACAGTATGGTCGGCAACCCTATAGATAGAAGCAATTTTGGTTTGAGAGGGACAATGCAAGATACGCTTGCATTTGCGCGATCCTGCAGAATACCGTTTACCGTTATTTTCGAAGAACTCTATGCTAATATACATAAGTACACGCGTTCAATTGTTCTACTGGATTTTTAATAGAAAGGCACTTTTCTCTTTACTGATCTTTAAAATAACGATGCTTTTATAATATAAAAATATGTTATGAAGCAATATATATAGCACTAAGATACTGATCACATTCTATGTATATTGAAAATTCAAGCGTAGCAAAGTTGATTACAATTCAATTCTCGAGCGTCAATTACGTGGGACCAAAACAAAGCACACAAATAGTGCGTGTAATACTGTAATACATAGGTATCTGCATACATTTGGGAATATAGTACGTTGCTTTAATTATGTTACAATTAAAACATAACCACAGACACGTAGGTGTAATAATCTATCCCTTAGGGAGTCTTTGCTATACAAAATTAATGCCTAAATACCTAGCTTTTACAATACGACCCAAATGTGAACAAGGGTGAAGTTAGGCCGTACTTAGCGACATAGGAAGCTTCCATAAGCTATTGATTCGTCCAGTAATGGACTGCAAATGCAGGTGGGTGTAAATCAATAAGTGTTGGGGGTAAACCGCTACGGTGGCGCCACTTGCGAGTCTCTTTCCCTCTCTTTATTTCTCTCGAGGCTCACTCAGTAACACAGTTCGCATCAGGCTGCTCGGTGTGTTATCGCTTTAATATCAAACTCGATGGGTCTCTTCTATTTTAATAAAGGTAAGTGATTATGTTGTTATTGTCATTTGATTTTAAATGATGTGTTTCGTATAGATGTCTCGTTTTGTTTTATACTTCCGATTGTTTTTGAATCTCTTTGTGTAACTTATGAAGCGGTGTATAGCTTACTTATGTTTTTAATCTGAACGTATTCGATTAGATCGCAGTTTTAATCTATTGGGACTGCATACCGGCGACCAGACAATAGGTTTTTGGTTATGTCTGGCATTCTGAGACTTGACAGGTTAATTTGTTTTTGTTAAGGGGTGACATATTGAAGTTTAATTTCTTATTTCGTCTAGACTTTTAAGTTGGGGTTTGAACGCGTTTTAACGGTTAAATACATTTATTCTCTCAAATCATTTAGAATTAGTTACAGAGAAAATACAATAGAGAATTACAAATGTAATTACTAAAAGTTACAGGCCGATCATCGTATTGTTAGTAATTATATATATAATCTAAAATATTGAGGTGACATATTTGTAACGTGCCTACAGTAATAAAAAACATAATATATGTAGGTATTAGATAAAGTGTTCGTTTTAGCGCGACCGCGCATCGGGGCTCAGGTAGGTAATCGTTTGTTAGTACAATGCAACACATGTTTATTAAGGCCTATGACACTGGGACAAATAGTATATGTAATAATAATAAATTTTTATTCAATAAAATATAAAAGTCCTTACAAAACATAAAAGGCTAGAATAAGTAGCCTATTATGTTGTATTAAATTCACATTAAACTATATTTAATCTAAAGGAAAACATTTACAATTTATTACTGCACACAAAAACTTGAACCGACGGGCGTGTATGAGGAATGTGATGAAAGTGAATGAAGCCAGAGAAGTGTGTCAGGATCGTAGCAATTGGAAATCCGTAGTCTCTGCCTACCCCTCTGGGAAACAGGCGTGAATCTATGAATGAATGAATGAAAAAATTTTGTTTATGAGGTTTGTTTTTTTATAAACGATATTTGTTTGTATTTATTGGTTATCACTATGGTTTTATATTATGAAACAAATTTGGTGTATTTATAATTATAGTTTGCGCGAACAAGTTACATGTGTATATGTGTAGTGTATTATAATTATAATGTAGCAGTTATTGTGTAACATTAATTATTGGTATACTAGGATTTAGGTACCCACGGCGTCGCTCGCGTAAATGTAGCTTAGGTTATAGTTTGTTTCAAATACGAAGTACCTTTTGACACTCCATAGCACATAACTCTGCACATTTCATATAAATTGCTAAAATAAACAATGATTACATATGGTATTAAAGACTATACAAAACATGATGTAATTACATAATATTAAAACATAATAATTATAACCTATACAAAACATGATGTAATTGTTTCACACACATAATCAACTAATAATTTATATTGATATTAGTATTAAATAATTTAAACATCAAATTAAAATAACATTTTACTACAATACCATGGTTACGCACTAGGGTAATCTTTTTACTTTCAGTCATAGTGACGCGACAATATGAATCGAAACAATCGAACTAATTCGAGATAAAAATAATTGTCAAATCAATTGTGAAAAATAGTGTGCCAGTCTTTTTCTTTCTTCTTCTTCTTTTCCTGTGGTTAGTGGCGAACCTGTTGTCAAGAGTTGTTCGAGCTGCCCGTAGGCCTCTGACATGGCTTAACGACTGCTGTCCGAGCTTTTTTACGTACCCTCCAAAGCACGGAGACGCTCAGATGAAATACCACTAAGCGGTCACCCACTATAGACTGACCGCACCCAACGTTGCTTAACCTCGCTAATAGTTTACCGATTAGTGAGTGCAACTGGCTATGAGCGCCTCCGGTGCTAATAACAGTTAAAAACTAAACTGTTGTAAAATTCCATTGGAATCGTATTTGTACCTATTGGAAATTTTTCTTACTACTTCTTAGCTACTTATAAATTAAATAGCTATTACAAATTAACTTGTCCATTGGCTTACAGACGCCGGCGTGCAGACAATACTGTTATCATTGTCTCAATATGGCTTACAAGTTACAAACTGGCCCTTGCTGCAACTTTATCCCGGTCAACTGTAGTTTGGCAGTGACATCATATATGTGGATCAAACTATGCATCATATCTCTAGATCTACTAAGAGAATTTGATGAAACTGCGCTTAGTTTTTGAAGTTATTAAAGCTTTTAAATTGTGAAACTGAATCAAAATCCATTTATCGGTTTTTGCGTGATACTGTCAACATAAACGAACAGAAAAAACTGCTACAGGTCAATATTTTAGATTGGAAGTTCGAACAAGTCTACTCAAATATAAAAAAAAAAACTATCATCAGTGTACCGTCATCCTCAAAAATATGTAATTATATGGAACAAAGTGCCATTAAAATGTCTACTTCCAAATTGTCAAAATATTATACTCATCTTTTGTGGCCAAATATGATATTTACTGTAACTTGTAAATGTTAAAGTTTCATAAGTTTGTATGTCCATAATAATCCAAAACGTTATAATATATCAATAACTATTGTTTAATAACAATTTAAGGGATGATTTTACAATCGTTAGGTAACGTTTATGTGGAGAATATATTTGACGTTTTGACAGCTTTTATGTAGAAAATATGTCAAACCGCCATTGTTATTCCACAGATAAAAGTTATTTGACAATCAAAACATCGGCCCTAAACATAATAGATAAATATAATATAATATGACATATTGTACATTTTAATCTTTCTTAAATGAATTCTATAAGACGGTCCTTCGTTATTGTTTTATAATAGTATTTATCATATCACATAGGTGATCGATACTGAAAATGCGTTCCGTGTAGATAGCGCAACATCGCGCAGCACCCTTCACCCCTTCCCTCCCCGCAGATGGTTAGGTGTCCTAGGCTATGGGGAGCTGTCAAATGCAACTGCCGCAGTATCGATCGCTGCGGCAATTTATGGGAGTGGCTGACCTTTAGTAGTGGACGTCGTATACTGCGATAGTACACTATGTTTATTGTAATGCGTTTTAAATAAAGATGCTATTATATTTAGGACCTGTTCAACCACCTCAAAAAAGCATTTATCTCTAAGATAAAAGTCTGGCCATCTCTCTTCTTTAACCTAACAAGAGTGTAACAACATGCGATTTATCTTTCGGATAGCTTTTACTTGCTAGTTGTGAAACTAGCCATTAGACTACCAAATTATGTTATAAATAGCTGATCTATTAATAACGGTTTTAATTCGTTGCCCTATGATCCTTTTCTTCTTAATAGTCATGATTTTTTGGCACTACTTTTGAAATGGCAAAAAGCAGTTACCATCGCTATGTTCTTATTAAACCCATGAGCAGCTATTACAGCTTACCATCAGGTAGGGTGTCGGTTCAATTGCCACTGAAGAAAATGAAATCCCATCCATAAGTAGATTACATTTTATGCGGCCACACGATTTTTGTGTGCACAATATTTCATATTGTATACAGGAAAAATATTCCACCGATTACTATAGTATGGCCAGCGAGTCGAGATAAAGAATGTAAACAAACAGTCAGCGGCTCTTAACATGTTTATATTTAAAATACCCAGAAGATTAACTTTACTATTTAAATTGTTCTTTTTTATCATATGTCTGATACAGAGATCCTTTATCAATAGCTAACGCTGTTTTCATCATAATCAATAGATTTTTATAAAAACACAAATTGCATAATTTAACCAATATAATGAAATACACATGAATATCAAGGAACTACATTAACATTATATTTAACATGACTAAAAAAGGAAACCCCGGTTATTTATTTGCCAATATATTGTTACACCCAGTACCATCTCTCGGCATGGTGGGGAAGACTCGGCAGTTCTGTCTAATAATTTATTACAGCGCTATCTATTGACATCTTACGGAACTACGTAGTTTGTTGGTACGCGAATAGTAGAGAGAACACTGCAACTTTCTTCTTCGTACTGTTACATACCGGGTATGGCTTGTCTAGAAATCTATATATGTATAGTAGCAGTTATAGTGAAAAAGTGTAGTATAGTGTGTGTTGTGTTTTAAGTTTAATTGTGTGTTAGAATAAAACGTGTTTTAGTCGGTAATATTGTTAACATTCTTATCCCTCGAACCCAGCACGTAACAATATCGACCGAAACGCATCGAGCGCACACTAAAAAGCTGTACAAAAGGATATAGATCTTGACTTTCTGTTGATGTCTTCGTTGCCAATGGTAGCTGATACAAATATCTTGCATATTTGATGTACGGATAGTACCTACAGTAATATACTGCAGTTAATCAATACATCAGCCTCGCTGCGCGAGTTGCGCCACACCGCAAATGCACTTCAGACCACCTCAGTAGCGCGGTACATACACTCCGAGACCATCCGTTGTGCTCAAGACTTCTACATTATCAACATGGCGCCTGTTCCTAATACAAACAGTACGTTATTTTTCGGTGATATCTATCGTTTTTGATCTCGATCAGTTCAGGTTAACGTTTAAGAGTTACATCGTAATGGTTGTATTCGGTTAAGCTTTCACCCATCAATGTTACGTAACTGGGTGCATAGATAGTCTCTTTGATTTGAAACGCAAATACGTAAACGACATTTTTTATCTTCTTCTTGAGGCTTTTGGATTTTTAGATTCATAATGGGTTCATCATGTCTTTTTCTAAGTATGTCTGTTTTGGTATGTTTCGTGGTTGGCGTCTTCTTTTTTTGCAGAACAGTTAAGATCTTCCACAAAACGCTATGCGATTGAATTGAAGGTCCTTTTTCATTATAGTGACTTAAGTTCTTTTTTCCTTTATTAATTTGTACTCCGGTTAACTTTGCGTTAGTTATGTTATATCCATTTGCCGAGAAAAGGTTTATTGTTAAGATTAAGTTTTACGGTAGACACTACCACTGTTATATCTTCTTAGCTTTCCTATTACAATTACAAGATTTTTTAAAGAGTATAATACAGAATACCGTCGTTATGAAAGGCCGCTGTCTTTAATAAAAGGCGATAAATTGCCTGGCTTTTGCGTGACACTGGCATAAACATTCTGGAAACCGATAAACATTCTGGAAGTAATGTTTTGGATTAAGATCTCATTTTAATAGGCGTTGACTAACAAATTCTCGTTACAGATGTATAACTGTTTAAATTATAAAAGATTTTAACGTTACAAATGGTTTTAGAATGCCGGTAAAGTGCAACACAGCACATAGCCCTTCTCCCCTGTCATTCTCACTATATGGATGGGTGTTCAAGAGGGGACCCGGGATCTATCAAATGATTCAAAGATATTTATTTGCAAACAAAGTGTAGGTATTAATATTCTGTCTGGTCTTAATGTTAGCGGCGTAGCTTTGATTGCTATAGATATTTATGGGAGTTGCCGTCATTTTATAGTGTACATCATACGACTGCGATGATGCACTATGTCGAATGCAATTCATTTCGGATATGGATACAGTTATATGTATTTGTTACTCTTCGGACGGTTTAACTTTTCAATATTGAATTATTCCTTATTTTATTACTACACTGGACCGCAAAGAAAAAGGGTTGGTTAGAAAATCTTGAATATCTTCAAAAGTACCTGACCTAGCTTTATGAAATGAAGACTAAATTAAATAATATTTAATGCCATATAAAATAATATATAAAACCTTTTTATTTATTTTTGATTATTGTATGAAAATGTAAAATAATGGTCGTTTTTTAATTTAGTATCAAAAAATTCAAATCAATTTCGCGTTTGTTTTAGTTTTGCAATAAAAAAGTTATAAATATGGTGTCTCTGCCTTATTATTCTGAAGTCATCATATCGTTAACCCTTGAAGAATGTACCAGGATCTTGACAATGCTTGAAGATGGGCACAGTCAGCGAAATACAGCGAGAACCGTTGGTGTGACTCTTTCTACCGTTCAGCGAGTACTCCAGCGTTTCCATGAAACTGGATTCAATCTTCGAAGACCAGAAACAGGCCGAACAAGGTGCACGACGGCGCGGGAGGATCGCTATATGGTGTCAACAATTTTGAGAAATCGCTTTCTTACGGCTGTTGAAGTAAAGAATCATCATTTACGAGCTGGAGGAAACAATCTAAGTACGGTTACAGTAAGGTGGCGTCTGGCTGAAGCAAATTTAAAGCCATTAAGACCTGCAAATGGCCCAAAACTAGAAAGTCATCACAGAAACTCAAAGTTAAGTTATGGCACAGAACACGAGAATTGGACTTTGAATGACTGGTCAAGAGTTATGTTTTCAGACTAGTCTAGATTCGGTCTATACAAGCACGACGGGAGGAAAAGAGTGTACAGAAGACCGGGAGAGCGCTATAACCAAGCCTGTATAGAAGAAAACGTACCATACGGCGGAGGCACTGTTCACGCGTGGGTTGGGATTTCTTCTGAAAGCCGCATTGAGCTAGTGGTGATAGAAAATGAAACTTTAACTGCAGAAAGATATGTCACTGAAATTTTGAATGACTACGTTGGTCCATTTTTAGTCGACATGGGCGATAATGCCCGCCCGCATACGGCTCAGATAGTGTTTGCCTATTTTCAAGAAGTCGGTATCACACACATGGAGTGGCCAGCAAGCAGCGCCGACTTAAACCCCATTGAGCCAACCCCATTGAGCATGCATGGGTCGAACTGGAATGACGTGTACGTCAGCGGAATCCGCCGCCAATCACGCTATGTGAAATGAAAGAAGCTGTAATAGAGGAATGGCAGAATATTCCGCAGCATCGCCTCAAAAACCTAGTAGAAAGTATGTCAAATCGCATAACAGCAGTATTGCGAGCTCGCGGAGGCAACACAAAGTACTAAAATGCGTGAAAACGGCACATCTGTAAAATTATTTTATTTATATATTATTTTATTTTACTATTATTTAAAATAAAAAGCTAAAATGCATTTTCTTTATTTTCATTTGTGCAAATTAAAATATTCTTTAATTTAGTCTTTATTTCATAAAGCTAGGTCAGGTACTTTTAAAGATATTGAAGATTTTCTAACCGACCCTTTTTCTTTGCGGTCTAGTGTATTTTGAATTTTGACATATTCAAATAACTATTTTACAGAAATTAAATATTGGAATATAAATATAGACTTTACCGGATTAGTTTATACTGTGTATAGTGGCTGATCATATCATATCTTCTTGGCTTTGCTTTTGCAGTGACAAGAGACACTACAGACATGCTCAACGCGCGACCGTTACAGCTTTTTCTCGAAAAGTAAGTTGACTTGACTTTGACAAAAGTCAAGAAAAGTCTGGCTTCAATCACGTAGCAGGTCATATTTTCAATGATAGTATTTTCGGATATGCGTTTTCTGTTACAACAATCCCCGTTTTTGAGCGCTGAAATAAACTTCAATTAAATTCAAACGCTCAAAAAACCCCAATACATCTAAACTTCTAAACTAATATTATAAAGAGGAAACATTTGTGTTTTTGTATGTATGTTTGTAATGTTTTCACACAAAAACAATGGCACCGATTTCAAAAATTTTTTCACTATTAGAAAGCTACATCTTCACTGAGTGACATAGGCTATATTACATTATCAAAAAAAATAAGAATCCTTAATAAAAATGCTATAATATAACCCAAGGTGTGAAAAAATTAGTCATAAAAAAATCTGTCATCACGTGCGCTGCAGAAACTATTGATGATAGAACAAAAAAATGTTCTACAGTATTATAGAACGTATCAATATCTACAAAATAGTCCGCGATACCATATTATGTCCAACTACTGTAGTTATACTACTATAACTACTTTTTTACATTTTATAAGTTGATAAAAGTGCCGACAATAATCAAACCATATTATTCATACCTCTGTATTAATTCGTATCCCATTAAATGATATTTTATTAAAGACCGTTTCAATACCCGTAAAATACTTATAAAATTATTTAAATCGGACATTTCATTCAAAAGATATAATTCTTTAGATATAGTAGGTAGTTTCTAAATATTAGTAGGTAGTTTTTAAGTATTAGCTAACTACACCTATATAGGTGTAGTTAGACTTATTAATTTCTTTATTTGTAGTTTTATATATTAAAATTAGATAAAAAATTAAAAGTAGCTATTGGGTAATAAATTAAAGTCCACGCGGACGAAGTTGCGGGCAACAGCTAGTTCTTCATAATTAAATTAAACAGCTATTCATAGCTGTTTAATTTATTATTATTATTTTGCTATACGTAGCGGAATTTGGTCGAGATATCAGACAGTGTACTGGCTCGACCGGATCCCGAAGCCTGTAGTTCAAGTTTCACAAAAAGTAAACGCGTAGAAGACAAAGCTTCTGTTTTGTCCTTGTTGCACAGCAGTAGCTATTATAACTCATCAAATATTTACATGGGATATACGGACAGTACCTGCAGTTAAACAATACACCTGTCCTTCGCTATGCGAGTTGCGCCACTCCAGGTGCAGCGGCACCTAAAACCACCCACCTCATTAGCGCGGTGCATACAGTCCGAGACCATCAGCTGTGCTCAAAACTTTTGCATTTTCAACATGGCGCCTGTTTCCAATACAAACGGTACCGTATTTTTCGCCGAAATCTATCGTTTTTAATCTCGATACTGCGGCTTAGATCCATGTTTGAGAAATGCATCGTTATAGCTGTCTTCGGTTATGCACTTGTGTTCTGCGATCGTTCTACCCCACGATATTACGTAACTGTCTTTGATTCCAAATTACTTTTCTTTATCTTCTTTAGGTCAGGATCTCAATGTAGATATGTCATGCCGTTTAAAATTGATGATCGACTTTTTTGATCTCTTTCGTGGCTGGTCCTTCCCTTCTTACAGCAGAGGTGTCATTCTTAAATTCAGTTTATAAACGGTACGTTGCTTTTGGTAATATCCTTCGTTTTCGATATTGCGTTTTATATCAACGTTTGAGTGTTACATCGTAATGGCCGCCGCCTGTTATGCAACTGTGCGCTACGATCGTTCCATCCTTCGCTATTATGTAACCGTCTTTGATTCGAAAAGCAAATAGCATTTCTTTATCTTCTTCTTTAGTCAGGTCTTCAATGTAGATATGTCATTCCGTTTAAAATTGATGATCGACTTTTTGGTCTCTTTAGTGGCTAGTCCTTCCCTTGTTACAAGAGAGGTGTCTTTCTTATATGCAGCCTGTTCCTTTTATGAACGGTACATTACTTTTGGTGATACCCTTCGTTTTCGTTTTCGATATTGCGTTTTAGGTCAACGTTTGATAGTTACGTCGTAATGGCCGCCGCCTTTTATGCAACTGTGCACTGCAAGTTACTGACTCGAAAATGAAATGGCTTTTCTTCTTTAGTTTTAACTTAAACATTTAAACGAGATGTATTATTTTCGTTTTTGATCATTCTTTCACATCGGCTACTGATGTATTAGTATGCATTTATCGATGACGGGTTTTTAATAGCGTATCCAATTGCTGGACAAAGGCTTATCGAAAAGATTTTCCTAGTCAAAGGAGACCTTTGTCTTTATCGAAATCATTTTTATTAGACTTTTACTCTGTTTATATGAGCCTATATCCCTTAGAGCTTATAACAAACGTTTATCGGATTCAGTTCCAATTTAACACGCCGGATAATGATCATTTTGAACTTCTACATCGAATATAGTAAATTTTCAGTTGAGAAAAATAAGAAACAAATATTTAAAATAAGTTGCTCCATTTTTGTTTTATTGAAAAATTTATACTGATTTAATGTCTATATTGTCTTTATTTTGTTTGTAGGGTGGCGAAGGCGGTGCCAATATGGCGGCGGCGAGCGCCGGCTCCGTGGCGACGACGACGGGGGAAAGAGTATACGCTATGAAGATACTTAACAAATGGGAGATGCTCAAGGTAAGAACACGAATTCAAGGAAA
Organism: Catocala fraxini; assembly: GCA_930367265.1. Lineage (NCBI taxonomy): Eukaryota > Metazoa > Arthropoda > Insecta > Lepidoptera > Erebidae > Catocala > Catocala fraxini. The sequence goes on along the minus strand of OV884049.1, from coordinate 10,666,208 downwards.
CTGGTGTCATCTATAACCGCGATCTTATTGAAGTTCTATGACTAAGAACTTGACATGATTGTCAATTCATCATACGCATTCTCTTAAGTTAGATCCGTTACAAGTCTGTTTTTTAATTTTAATACCTATCCCTCGGCAACAGTGCTATTTATCTGGATGAAAGGTACCCTTATCCTTTTCTGTAACCTTAACAACGCGTATGCAAAATTTTATAATGTTCAGTCGAGTAGTTAAGTCGTGAAAGCGTAACAAACAAGGAAACGCACATTCACATTTATAATATTAATTACGATATCAGGTGCCTAGGTAACAAGATGTATTTCAAATGACGTCGATTAATACATAACATTTAAATGCTGTTCCTGGCAACAATGGGTGACATCATATGCCTAATTTACGCAAATTTCCATGACCGTGGCAACCAATGTTTCGATTTAGGTGAAGTAATTGCTGTGCATGTCCTGTTTATACTATTAATATTCTATTTATAAACTTTATTTGTGCCGTGTTCAGAGCTTCAGGGTTTTGGTATACAAACCAGTTTGCTGGTACGGTTTTCAGGGTCACCTAAAACCATAGCAGCACGGAGTCTGGCTTGTAGCCGCCAGGCTCGCACTTTAGGTTTAGGTTCCAAGCAATAGCTTGGAACCCTTCGAACTTGGAACCTTGGAACCATCGGAGAATACAGGGTGTTATGCATAAAATTATATGCGAATGCAACTAACAAATAGACAATTATTGAAGAAAATTAGAAGTTCCCGAATCATTAAAAAATCGAATTATTCTAAACTGACAAATATACGAATGCAGTAAAACTTGTATATTTATTATTTATTTAATTTGTCGGCCTTGGTGGCGTAGTGGTTAGTTGAACTGACTGCCACGCCTGTGGTCGCGGGTTTGATTCCCGCACAAGTCATACATTTGTGTGCATGAACATAGATGTTTGTCTTGTTCTGGGTGTTTCTATGTATGTATGTATTTACAAAAAAAAGATATAATTATGTATGTTTATCCATTGTCTAGTACCCATAGTACAAGCTCTGCTTAGTTTGGGCTAGATGGTGTTGTGTGTATGGGATAGAAAATTAATAAAAATAAATAATTACTTTTTAGCCCTCCAACAATACGAAAGTTTCGAACATTTGATTGTCATTCGAATTTTAATCTTTGATAACAAAATGATCAAAACTCTGACAAAATGCATAAATTAAAAATCATCACTTTTTTCGTTACATCTGTCCATCGCTAAGAGCACAATATACTAAGAACGGTAAGTTATCTTCATAGAAATGTGCCGCTGCCAGTTCGAATGTGTACGTGCGCGCCGGGCGCAGTGTACGCACGCGCTGCCACGCACACATTAGCATAATATACAGAAGAATAACGTAGCAGCAGCGTGGGCCGTACCGTGAGTGTGTCATGCGCGTTCAAATACCTACGCTGCACGCCCGCTCGTGTTCGCCTGCTCACACGTTATATTATATAAATAAAAACATAGTGCTGCTCATAATACGCAAATAATATTTAATTAAAAATAAAAGTGACATCCTTAAGCGCCAACGCGCCAAGTTAATAACCTACTCTTGTAGGCTAATAACTCGCTGAGCGGTCTTAGATAAACTACTGTTCTTAGTATACTGTACTAAGAGGTCGCATATAATTAAAATTAAAATCTTATAAAATGTTTTGAACGTCGAACGAACAAGCCGCCTCTTCGTTACGCGCGCGCCCTCGCTATTCGCGCTGGTGTGTCGTAGCTCTTCTCTAAATCGCCCATAAATTTATAACCAGGTTGTTATAAGAACGTGAAAACGTTTTTTTATAAGTCAAGGCAGACCGATTCGTAAAATCATAAAGGTACAATGAATATTGTATTAGCCTGTATTGTGCTGAAAACAGAAAATAGGTATGGTTTCTTCCAAATGTTTATGAAAGTTTTGAAGAAACCAAAAATATTTCATTCTTTTTTATGTCTACGTAAGTAATTAGCAGCGGTCTTCAAATGAAAAAACAAATTTTCACGTTGTTTTTGTTTATTTAAGAAATAAAAGTATTGTTCAAGTAATTGCTTTCGAAGTTTAAATGGCAATAGCAACTTTTAGAGGGCTCGGCTCGGTTGGGAGGAACTGGAGGGACAGAAAGGTTGGGGTGACGCAATCGCTGTTGTGTTTACCTTTGGTAGATATATTTATTTATGCACAATCATATCATTTGTTAAGGGTTTGTTAAGCGACTCACCCAGACCATAGGTTTTTTAATAATAATTCGTTACTACAGTATAATAATAAAGCTATATTGGTTTAAAAAGTAAATCTAAACATTAGTTCAATGTTGAGACGTTGATTTTAGTTTCCGAAGGCCTAATGTTGTTTTAGAAACAATAGTAAGGACTTTCTCTTCCTGTCCAGTTCTAAATCGCTACATTTTGTTACACAGCGAGCTGAGACCGCGTGTTTCCAAGAGGAGCGAGATGTCCTCGTGTTTGGCGACAGACGGTGGATTACCAACCTGCACTACGCTTTCCAGGACGAACATAATTTGGTGAGTTACTTACGTATGCACATCGTGTAACAGGAAGTTGTGGTCATATTCAAGCGTTTTGGGTATGTCTGACGGATATTACCATCAGTCTAACGTAGATATTATATATATCTACATACGACCTATCTGATGGTTACCATAGTCATATAACATGCACCAGGTTTTAAGTTAGACCTCCATTAACACAAATGTAAAATTGCATGCAATTTCGTGCTGTAGTTTTTGCGTGATGCGCGTACAAACATACAGACAGACAAATTTCTAAAAAGTATTGTTTTGGCTTCCATAGCACTTATAAAGTCTGCTGACGGTATTGTTCCTAAAATATGTCCTATGTACAGACATCGATCTGTTACAATTTTACTATATGTATAGATTAGATAAGTACCTCTAAAATAATTTCTCCATGCTCATTCCTTTACCACCTTGTATTTCAGTACCTGGTGATGGACTACTACTGCGGCGGTGACCTCTTGACTCTGCTGTCCAAGTTCGAAGACCGTCTGCCTGAAGACATGGCCAAGTTCTACATAGCGGAGATGGTGCTGGCTATTCAGAGCGTACATGAACTGAGATACGTACACAGGTCAGTGTTACATTACTACTTGTAGATAGACTTCGTCCATCCTGTTTTGTTAAAGGGTAGGCAGGAAAATGGTAGAACATACAATGATTCGATTTGAAGTAAAGCACCCAGTCCAGATATAAAATTTTAGAAAACTAATTTTATGAAAATGTATTGACGTTATACAACTGGTAATATTACTTACGGGTATTATATAAACGAATACTGTTGGACTACCAAAACTCGGTATAAACAACATGTTTGCAGTTTAGGTATCGGGTGTAAATTATTAGTTATGGTGTAGAAATACAACCTGACACCAACTATTCTTTTTGGAAAAATATTTAGTAAACAATTCATGATAGAATGTAGAAGCCGGATATAAACAATCCGTTTTGAAATAAAGCAACCAAATACAAACAATTCTGTTTGGAATAAAACAATTGAAATAACTTTTCGTTCTACTGTATGAGGTAGGATTAGTCATTAAAAATTTAAGCCAACAACTGTCTATAGTAAATTATCGTTGTCGACAGGGACATAAAGCCAGATAACGTATTGTTAGACGCGAGCGGACACATCAGACTGGCTGACTTCGGATCCTGTCTGCGATTAGGAGACGATGGGAAGGTATGTATTCTTTATATGTCTGCTGCGCTATAATTAAAATTTCCTCGTCTTTTTTTCATCCGAGTGTAATATTGAAAACCTTGTATTGTAAAGCGTATTTATTAGTCAATCAAGCCAAAATTTGTCTTTTTAAACAATTAAGCGAGTTTGGAATCTGTATATCGGCGAATATTATTTATTTATTTATTTATTTATTTATTTAGGTCTACCAGCTATTGTTACAGTAATACATGCATAATTTACAAAAATAGCATCCTTATTACTAACTGCACAATCTTTACAGGTAAACACCACTTGCTAATTAGAGCATGTTAGATTATGTTAGTTGTTGCTTTACGAACTAAACTATTCAATCAATGCAATCAGCCAAAAATATATTGTGCCTCTAATACAATTTAAAAATCCTAAAAGAAACATAATCTAATACTTCGTTTTTTTATCATAAAGAACTTCGCTAATTAAAACTCTGTAGTACAGAAGTAATATAAAATTAAAGTGAGAGTATATTAGCCTCACAATAAATCCATAAGTATGAATATGTATCTAAATCGCAATATATTTAATCCACAGGTACAAAGCAACGTAGCAGTCGGCACACCAGACTACATATCGCCTGAAATCCTACGGGTATGTACAAATCCAAGCTTGTGACATTAAGATAAAGCTGATATTTGAATGTCACCTTACCTTTCATCCGTTTTATGTGCAGGCGATGGAAGACGGACAAGGCAGATACGGACCTGAATGCGATTGGTGGTCTTTAGGTTAGTATTTAAGTTCTTTAGTAATATAAATATGCCATCATATAACAAATGGAAGTTATAATCAGAGATCGGATAATCGAGTGCATAACTACGCTAACCTTAACTTTGAGGAAGCAACATAGAGTGGTTATACCACGTCTAACCGGTTTTAAAACAGGGATTCAAAAATCATGAATTATTATTGATTTTATAGAAACATAGTTAGATACAAATTATTGATTTGAAGAATATTGTTCCATGTTTTAGAGATCCATACTAAAGTTGTGTCAAATTAAAATCTCTTGTTTTAATTACGTAAAATAAAAGTAAGTTGGCTTTGTTTAAGTAAATATTAGGTAAATTGAAACTTATGCTTCAAATACATACCTACATACGTTTTGTTGTACAAAATAATATATTTGTGGCGGTTTCTATTGTTTCAATATATCTTTTCTTTCACAACAAAATATGGTATAGTTTACTATCCCTTTCTTAGATATAGTAGTAACTATTTGTTATCTCTTTCACTCAATACAAAAGCTGTGTAAAAGAGATAGCAAATCAAGGAATGTAAACATTTTGTAAGTGTGCGAATGAGACAGTAAATTTTACCTGCTTGTGCGCAAGTAGCTATCCAACATTACAAATGAACTACTGCATTCGTCGCTATCCTTGCTATGCGTTCATGCCATACCAATTCATGATTTTTAAATCCCGGTATTAAAATCGGTATACCGGCATTTTAAAGATAATATTATCCACTCTATGTACATGCTTCCTTAAAGTTTAGGTAAATATGCACTCGAGTATCCGATCTCTGGTTATAATCGTCAAAGGAATAATTCATCACTTTTATACTCAATTAAATGCTAATATATAGGATGTCTATCGTTCATCATCGTTCTTATTGGATACTGGTCCTAAATCTTGATTAAGTGTGTGCAATATTAGCATAAAATTAATAATAATGTTCTCTGGACCGAATTTCGGTAACGGCGGCCAATCTTAACGGATACTGGCAATTCGCGCAGGATATATTATAGTGCACAAGTGTGTGCGCAAACACAAGTGCACTCTCTGTTCCCTAACTCTCACTATCCGATTGTCATCCGACACGACCCAAGAGAGATCAGACGCAGGACCAACGGCTTTACGTGCTTTCCGAGGCACAGAGGTCTCTAACACCGCCAACTTTCTAACTTCGGGCTTTTATTGAAATTTCTTAACAGCAAAACCCAATAACTTTTTGTTGGCCCGACCCGGGATTCAAACCAGAGACCTCATGCACAGCTGTCGCATTCACTACCGCTGCGCCACATGGCCAGTTAATCTGTATTCAAATAATATACAAAACAACCCTTACGTTTACCAATTTTAGTGGTTTCCAAAAGCGGCAGCTGTCTTAAAAAATACACTCCCAGCTGTCCTCGGTAACTTAATTCCAGTGCCAGTCCCAGATATTTACCAGATTCAGATTCAAAACGAAGTATTATGTTTCCAGGCGTGTGCATGTACGAGATGCTGTTCGGCGAGACGCCGTTCTACGCGGAGTCGCTGGTGGAGACGTACGGCAAGATCATGAACCACGCGCGCTCCTTCAACTGTCCGCCGCCGGACGAACATGCCGCACAGGTATATACTACTACTCACTTTTTCTCTCTCTCTCGCTCTAATTAGACTATCTCGTTCGCCTAGTGACTCAAGACGCGTATGCGCATGCGCAAATGCAGTTTAAGACCTGTGTTATTAGACTTTTCTGCGTGAAAACGTTTCACATAGAAAAGTCTAATACCACTGTCCAATGTAGCGACGCACGATGCAGTACCGTACCGCCTTCCGTAAAAGCCGTAAAGATTCCATATTATCTTATATCAGGACCACTGACAAATATTCATTAGTTGACTACTAATGGATATTTGACAACTAATGGATATTTATTAACTTAAGGTTAGGACTAAGCGACCTTTACTCCGATCCATATGGCTTAACATTGTGGTTGAAATACCTTTTGAAACACTAACTTTCATTACTACATGAATATTAATATTTTTTATTTGAAAGTATTTAGCAACACTTTGTGGATTTAAATAATAAACAGAAGTTTCATATTTTATAAACAGACTAGTTACTGCCCGTGCTTCGCTCGCATAAGTGTAGGTTATTTTAGTAATAGTTCTTTTTTTCGGGATAAAAGGTGACCCCTAACGTGTATGCGAAATTTCATGATCATTGTCGATTATTGAGTAGTTAAGGCATGAAAGCGTTATAAACTAACAAACTCACATTTGCGTTTACATATATTATAAACCAATAAAAAATACTTGTACATATGTTTATATTTTTACAGGTTTCAGATGAGGCGAAAGATCTAATCAGAAGACTCATATGCGCCTCAGATAGTAGGTTAGGCAGGAATGGATTACAAGATTTCAAAGTGAGTTTATTTAGCAACACTTAGCATAATCAATCTTAGTCATATTTTAGTTGTGGTTGCGGCGACATTTATTTTATAAAACACTTAAAAATGACATGTCGTTTTAATCATTAAATTTCAATGCAACCGTTTTACATGATCATGAGAAAATGATGACCAGATAAATTGCCCTTATCGACATCAAGTGTTTGCCTTCAAAAGAAGAATTATAATCAAATTATAACTATACGTAATCTTATTGAAATGTATTACAGAACCACGCTTGGTTTGCTGGTCTCGACTGGGACAACCTGCGTGAGATGCAAGCTCCCTTCGTGCCCGACGTTTCCAGCCCCACCGATACTTCGAATTTTGACGTCGACGATACGGACATCAGGTAAGTGTTATAGAACGTTCGATAGAATCATCTATAGTCGATTGCTTGCTGTAAAAGCGGATGTAGTTTATTGGATAAGGCATCGGACTTGTGATCGAGAGATCGTGAGTTCAAATACTGCAAATTGCACTACTGATCTGAAATCACTCTTAACACTAGCATATTAGTTTTGCTGGTGGGGTTAACAAGATTACTAGTAATTTGTAAGCCAAAAAAATATATCACAACGCCTTACAGCAAACAGAATAGTAACTCTATTGTATGTACACACAACTACTCATCAAGTTAGACACCTTATTTACGCATAACTACGCTACTTACAAAATAGAGAATTGTCGGTGCGGGACTGTGCATAGTGGTGTCGACCCATCACGGGGCACTAGCGCGTGCGGCGACGCCCGCGGCCCGCTCGCCGTGAATGAGACAAAATAACAAAAATATAACGTACTCTCTCGCACGAATAGCAGCGTTCAACTTCTAATAGTTCAAAGCCCAAACAGTCTAGGTTGATGAGTCGCTGTGTGTACTTGCAATCGAGAAGCCGTGTGCTTGAATCTCACCTATTGCACTACCGACTTGAACTCACTGCTAACACAAGCAATATGGCTTAACTGGAACGGTTAACAAGAATACTAGTAATTAGTTTAATCCATAAAAAATATATTTCTACGCATTACAACACACCAAATAGAAACTCTAATGTTGTATTGATACGGACAACATTATTAATGTATTGTGTAATTTATCGGCAGAGATTATATGCAATATAAATATTTACTACGTATTATTTATATTGCAGATTGTCGGAGGCCGTTCCCCCACCGTCAGCATCATCAGCGTTCTCCGGACTCCACTTACCATTCATCGGATTTACCTTCACGGCAGGTTCAAGACTGTCAGACCTCGGTGCTCCCACCAGCCCGCTTAGTCCAGCTAAAAATGCTCCTAGTCAGGTAATTATCAATAACTAATTGTCCCCCGCGGTTTCACTCACGTTTATAACTACTGTTCAGCTCCCGTGAGTCGTAGGGTGATGTTACTTCTGGATAAAGTATCATCACTTTTGAGTTTATTAATTACGGCGATACGAAGTACTGATTTTACTAGTAATGGATTTCGTAAAATCCGGCTCGGAGGACCAATTTGTTGGGTCGTAAATCCAACAAATTATAAAAATAAAAGGATTTTATAGTTACTAATAATAGTTATGTTTGTTGTAAAATATTACAAAAATAAGATGGTTGAATGATGGTGAAATGAGATACACGCGACGTTATTGGTGAAAGCCGAACATGCACTAACTTAAAACTACTCAGAAACGTAAAAATAAACATAATCAAGGTCACCATAATATGAGGACCGCACGATCTGACACGGAAGACGCCGTACTTCGTACAAATACAAATATAGAAAATACAAATCTTTCTTCTTTATGATATTAGTTAAGAGAGTAGGGATTTTGCTGCGTTTAAAGTACGTAAACACGTCACGACATGTTATTTTTTTGCGTGGATACGTACGTACGTACGTAAATTACCTCGATTTATTTGTTTGAAAGCTATGTATGTGTTCAATGAGCTTTTTGTCAAAACTTTAATTAGTAATGTGATACTTAGGCTTTGGAATTGTGGCCCGTGCAACAAATTCTACTTACGATTATGTATACTAGTAACGAATTCATCACCCATAGAAAACAATTAACATTTATCTAAAAATATATTTTCCCATACCCACAGGCACCATCAAACGCAGGCGACCGCGCGGCCGTCAAGGCACTGGAGAGGGAGAACGCGCTGCTGGCGCAGACCATCGCGGAGCTGCGGGCCGGCGGCGCCGCGCTCGATGTGGGCAGTGGTACGTGGCATTTTGAACTAATCCATATTATTCAAAACATTAATATTATTCGAATAACAATTGATGTTCCTCGATTGTCGATTAAGTGCGCGTGCTTCATCTAGTCTACGGTAGTAAATATAGCGACGAAACGAGTGTGGTATGTCAATAGTGCGAGGTTGAATTTTAATTTTGTTTTCTATTACAACTACGCGTCACTGTTGCATCTAGTAGAGAATTTCTTATGGATCATTGCCTGGTAATAAAATTAAATTTTAACCACTAATGACAGAATTCCAATTATACTTAGAGGCCCGTCTATAATATTTTATAGATATGATCGAAACATAAGTTCTATGATGGACATCCTATAAGAGTTAAAAAACTTCTATCATTACATATCTAATGTATGTCAATTTTGAAAATAAGATATTTTTAACAAATTTCTGTTATTCAAAGTGGCATTCATGTTACAAGTCTTTGTAAAATTATCGTGATCTAGCCTAGTTTGACGAGAAGTTGATTCCTTATACATCAGACCAGTGGGTGAACACAATTTGAAATAAAGGTTCTAATTATTCAATGCTATGTATTTGACTTACAGAAGAGCTACTACAACTGAAAGAAGAACTATCGACGCTATCGAAGAGGAACTCTGAATTAGAAGCTCAGGTCCGGTGTTACGAACAACTTAACACTGGCATCAACACACAGGTGTGTATCTATAATAATATTGTGTAGTAAATAGAATACCGTAGTCTTTGTCTATCCATCTACGTATCGGCATGAGTCTATGTAACTACTTATCTATACTAATATTATAAAGCTGAAGAGTTTGTTTGTTTGTTTGAACGCGCTAATCTCAGGAACTATTGGGTCGAATTGAAAATTATTTTAGTGTTGGATAGCCTATTTATCGAGGAAGGCTATAGGGTATTAAATATCACGCTACGACCCACGGGGTCGGCGCAGTAACGATAAACGCGGCTGAAACCGCGGGCACATCTAGTTTTATATAACCGAAAAGTTTATGTAAGATAACCCAAGCTCTACTAACCGGAACTAAAAGATTTTTTAGCGTTAGATTGCCTGCACTGGTTTAATCTAGATGGAACCGGAGAGTACACCTAGCCTTGCATACAAAGCATTTCGTCGTGTAACGACACGACGGCTACAGATATACGCAACGACATCGTTTGCGCTCAGCTTGAATGACAAAAGCTTAACTTATATCAATAAATATATTGATATCTAATTGATGGCAGATCGGCAATCATACTGCTAAGTAATAAGAATAATTTATCCATATATCCCATTGCAGACTCGGCTCATGATATTTTATTTCTAATATTCTTGTAATATACATTTGTAGGATGTGCCAGCAACGCCTCAAGAAATGACGACACGTATCCGCGAGATGGAGGTGATCATCCAAGCACTGAACCTTGAGAAGGAGGAACTCGTTAAAGACAAGACTGATTCCACTGAAAAATTGAGGCTACAGGTATTTCTTAGTTTTTGTTTTCTTATTAGTGAGCAAAAATGGTACTGTACGATTTAGTATACATCATTGTCGTAATGGTTGCGTGAGTGCGAAGATAAGAGAAAAGACACAAGTTGCTCTGTATAATATATTACATGTATTATAGTAAATCGTGACAGTACAGTTCGCACTGTGTTGCCTTTATAATAATATAATTTACGTTGAATTATTAAATGACGCGCGCCTATCAGGTCGTTTTGTCAGCAAAATGAAATAAAAATTTATTGAGACATACATTGTACAACAAGAAGGTTATTTGACTTGTGACCTACTTCAGAGTAGAAGTAATTTCCTATTCAGGCTACTTCATGTTGGAGCGTGATTTTAAAGTAAATAAAACAAACAAATTTTATTCATATTGTTCCCCAGGACAAAGAACTGAAAGACGCGCTATCACAACGTAAGCTAGCTATGACGGAATACAACGAAGTAACTGAACGACTTTCAGAGCTGAGGCAACAGAAACAGAAACTCTCCAGACAGGTAAGGGTCATAATCACATCGCATTAATGAAATAATACCAATTTTGGTAGGCGAGCTAAGCAATGACATTTTTGATAACGTAGTGGTTTAAATTGTCACTTTCTTATTGTCAATGTGTCGTATGTTGCATGAACTAAACGCTAGACAACATAAAATGTTTTAAAAAACCATTCAAGCTTTGAAAATTTCACTTTATTCTTTTAATTTTTTTCTCTTTACTGCTATCTATTATGCTTGCAGATATTCAGCAATATGTGTAAGATTTTATTTAATTAAAGGTCTTGCACGAAAGCCTTCCAGTGACTGCTCCGTTTATTCTTGTGCCTCTCAGAGGTCTTGAGTAATCTTTCTTTTTAGTCTACGAGCAACTGTAGTGTTCATTAGATTGACTGCCAGTATATTTGGATGATAAGTGATTCGCTTCTTGTACGCTTTTGTCCTTTCCGAGATTTCTTCTATAACACTTTTGACGCAGTGGTCGTGATGGAGTCTAATGTTTAAGACATACCAAGGTGCGTTCGTTATTATTCTTACTATCTTTGACTGAAATCTCTGTATTATTTCAATGTTTAATTTTGCTGCTGTAAACCAGAGTTATAGGCCATATGTCCATATGGGTTTTTTTATGTATTTATAAAGCAATAATTTGTTTTGAAGTAAGAGTCGTGATTTTTATTTAGTAGCCTGTACATAGTGCGCAACTGTTGGCCCATAGCTAATCGCTTTGTGAAAATATGCTTCATCCAGGTTAGGCGTCTATCCAAGTATATTCCAAGATACTTGGCGTGATCCTCTTGCGGTAGAGGTATGCCGTTAAGAGTGACGGCTGGACATGTTTCTTTCCTGTTTGTGAAAGTAACCTAAACAGATTTGGTTTTGTTGGATTTAATTCGCTAGTCTTTGAGCCATTTGGATCCTTGATCGAGACTGTTTTGAAGCTTTTGTGCTGCGATGTCTGGTGAATTGTCCATTGATAGAATTGCTGTGTCATCAGCAAATGTTCCAGTAACTACTCCATCGGTCGTAGAGAGATCAGCTGTAACAAGCAGATACAACGTGGGACCCATGACGCCACCTTGCGGAACTCCGCTTTGATAGCATATAAAGACGTTAACTCTTCTCTTTGTTTTACAAAAAGTGTCTGTCGCTTAATATGGCTTTATTAAGTTGTAAAAGTTTATAGGTAGATCTTTTTTTATTTTGGAAAGAAGTCCGTCATGCCACACTCGATCAAATGCCTGAGATTTGACAAACCACAGATTCTCGCTAAAGAACACCGATTCCTACCAAGGATGCTTCGCGAGGCTATTAAAATCAAAAAACATCCTAATTTTAATAGAGAAGATGGTTGGAATGTACCACCAGCTTGGGATCCAGTAATACAAATAGTCAAACCCAAGCAGAAGCAAACCACAGCTAGACTTCATGATACTTTGAGCTCATTCTGCGTAAATAGAAACACCAATGATTAAATTATGTACGGGTACTTTGAAATAACTACACTCGAACATTGAGACAACTACCATCTTAGTCTCCCCGTGACCATGGCTGCTGAAAAGCAACTGAAACGTCGAGGAAAGTGTAAAATTAAATTAAATCTAAATAGTTTTAATAGTTTCAATAATAATTTAATTAGCATAAAAATTTGTAAAGTTTAATAGTAGTAGTAGTGTAACAGTTTTCTAAATTATGTAATAAAGTGTCAAATAAACAACGCGATAAAATCAATCAATCAATCAATCAGCCCACCGCAGTCCACTGCTGGACATAGTAAATCCGTATATAGTAGTTTAATTTCAATGAATAATATTCGCGTAAACAGAAGACAATAACCTGTTGTTTGCCACTTTTTCCGAGCTTTTCGTTTATCAGCTAATAGTTCTCTTACAGATGTTGGGTAATCTTGTTTATGGTACGAGTCTGCGTGCAACTGGGGTCGCAGACCAGGCAGATTGTTGAACGCAACTATTGAAATTTTCTACCGTTTCTGTTATGTTGTCGTCCGTCTATAAAGGAATTTTTAAATCTAATTTTTCGTCAGTAGCTGTCTGAAGAGCTCCCAGTTAGTTTTATTGGAGTGTAGCTTGCAAGGTTTAGGTACTACTGTGATTTTCCTTTTTAGTACTATTTCTATCGGGGAATGATCGGAGGATAGTTCGGTGCTCGTTTTGCTTGTTATAAAGTTGATAGGGATGCCTTTTGTAATACAGAAGTCAATCAAGTCTGGTCCTTTATTCAAGTCTGTAGGCCAGTATGTAGGATCTCCAGGGCAAATAATATTTAGTTTATATTTCTCGATGGCCATTAACAGCTGCCTACTTTTAGTAGTTATAGTACGTGAGCCCCAGTAGTGGTGCTTGGCATTGTAATCACCTCCAGCTATGAATTTGTGGCCCAGTGTAGAAAGAAACCTTATGTAGATATGTATGTAAGAACCTTATTTTTTTATTTACTTAGTTTTGGTCACAGCCTTCGATTGCGTGTTACGCATGTTGGCAGTATGACGGATCTACAAATAAAAAAAATCTATATAAGGAGTCTGAATAAGTCCTGTTAATATAAATGTTTGTTCTTCTTCATGTCCAGGTGCGAGACAAAGAAGAAGAGTTAGAAGTGGCGATGCAAAAGATAGACGCGCTCCGACAGGACATCCGACGAGCTGAGAAGGGACGACGCGAACTCGAGGCGAGGCTGGACACTGCTATATCTGAGGCTACTAAGGTAAGAATAATACTCTTTATTGTGTTTGAGATATAAATGGATTGCAATAGTTGTTAAGAGTCCCTATCAAATTCACTGTGCTTCCAGTTTAGGTAAACAATGTGCGTGCGAGTATTCGAAATTTAAAAGGTTGTCGTAGTGTGCGTTATAGGACAATACAGCAGGTGCAAATAATCTTGATCCGTCACCGCTGTGGCCAAAGTTATGGAATTAGTATATTTTTAGTATGGTTAAATTATTTGCATTTCTGGCTGTGTGTGCAAGACCAACGATATTCATGTATGGATTTGTGTAATATTCACAGCCCTTCCTATCTTATTAAAATTTATATTTGGTCGTATTTTACATAGTTTTGTGTTTAGGTAAATGATTAATTACCGCGATAAAATTAGTTTCACTCAATGCACATATTTTTAAATACGTAGATACAGGATACGTATATAAGATTCAGATTTGGCCATCCACGCCCAGTTGAAAAAATCGATCTGTATACTATCTAAATCTTTATAACATTTATTTATTTCATTCTACCATAATTTCATCAACGGTATTATTCACACATTATAGAGGTTGCCTTATTGCCGTTTATTGATTACATTGCTTTTTATGAGAATGTACACTGCCTGACCAGGGAATCTACATGGGATCACGCGACCGCGCATGTTTTATACTACAAAACCAATGATGCAGTTATTATAATTTCAGTAGTCAGGTATGGTTATATTTTTATTGGTTTGCAATATACTACGGATACCTTGCAAACTTATAAAAATATAACCTTAGCTGCTTACCTTACCGTACCTTCGCAATATATACGGGTAGATATAGATAGTATACTGAAAGTGACCAAAAAGGGTGTAAAATAAAAGTACCTAAGTTTGATACAAATTAATATATTTTATATAAAGATAAAGGCTAATACGAAGTATTTTGAATATCCATGGAACGTGCTTTCCTCGAGTCAACAATCTCGGGCAACAAACATGACATATAATTTTTTTTTAGTTTCAGTTCCATTTTATATGTCCAAAAATCGTCATCTTTAATAATTCTCTCTACTTTCAGAGATTGATCCGATCCAGTCCACACAGCAAATAAACAAAGGGTTTTTTTAGTTATGTGTAATTGGCCCTGAATTTGATAGAACCAATCATGTTTCATATTTACTATAGATTCTCCATTTCTCAGAGTCCAGAATTTAATTTTTTTCGCTCTTATAGCGTCATCTACACTCATCCCGAAAGCGGATATGGGACATTTGACTTCTATGATGCCTTCGTCAAATAGAGCATCTGGCGTAGCACCTAAAAAGAAATACTGCTCGTCAATATGCAACCTACATTTTTGAATAGCTATATTTTCTTGCTTCGCTAGCTGCTCTAAAGCAATAGACTCACAAGCTTTACCATGCTGAATAGCGGAGACAGCATATTTTTAACAAGAGGAGCTGAACTAATGTTTTCTCATCGATAAAAGACTTTCAAAAAATTTGAAGCTTTTAAAAGACACCATCTTAATTGTAGTCATAAAGCACTTTCTGCTTGTAGTATAGTATCTCTTTCGATTTCGTGTCTATCCTGTATTTGTTGTTTCAGATTATCCAAAAACATTTCCTTTGCGATAGTATTTTTCTCTAACGGCATGTCAGGCTTTTGGCAAGCTTGTCCGTAGTCAGTGCTGTCATTGCTGAATAAAAACCGTATTTTTACAACTTTCTTCTTTGTTCTGGTGTTTTGTGCGTGTTTTTGTTGTTCAAACTTTTTTACAGCTGCAGATGGGCTTTTATTAACCCTTGGCGGGGCGGGCCTACGTCAGCAAATAAACCGTCAGGAACCGGGCCATATGTTTACGTTATCGCCCGTTATCGCCGCGTGCCACTTGTGCTTTTGTTATTCTTAATTACGTCGCTCTTATAGTTCGTAGAATCAAACAAATGGTACTTCTGGGAAGCTTATGATGCTAGCTACATTATACAATATAAACAAGACCATTTGTGTTCAATTGTTTATATTATTGTCCGGTTGGAATGAGATAATGTAAACAAATGACGACTCATATGATGTGTGCTGATATATAAGTAAAACTATTATATTTAACCTATCGTATTTATATTTTCGTAATACCTTATGATATTTCCTTTATAAAAACATAAAATAGGGACTACACTTATCTGAAAAAATGTTACGATTTTAGCGTTTGAAAATTACAGTAAAGCCGCCGTTATTTTTATTTCGCTTACGTTGCGTTAATGTTTTTAAAAAATCATCGTAAGCGAATTAATTCGTGAATATAGTTAATTTTAGGTTTTTTTTTGTATGAAATCTACTCAATTATGATAATCAAATAAATAAATAAAGAAATACAGCTTATTATTCTATCTAAAAAGACATTTTATGAAAATAGGTACATTATCATGAAAAAATCAACGGTATTATTCTCTTCGTTTTATATATCTAGAAATAATACAATTTACTAGTAGTTATATTGTTTCTAAAAGTAGAAAAAAGAACCTTTCTAACTATGTAAAGCACATATATCATCTTTATGCAAAATAAAATGAAAAAAGGGTGCCAACCCAATATGTATTCTTATTAGAATTCTAATAATATTAACGTATTTGTAAGTAATAATTTGTAAGTAATATTATAAAATATATCAAGAAATATGAATTATTTGACTAAACAAAAAACGACCCTCTCTAAACAAAAAACGGACCCTTGACACACGTCAAGGGTCCGTTTTTTGTTTAGAGAGGGTCGTTTTTTGTTTAGTCAAATAATTCATATTTCTTGATATATTTTATAATATTACTTACAAATTATTACTTACAAATACGTTAATATTATTAGAATTCTAATAAGAATACATAAGAATGTTATTTGTTTAGATCTTATTAGCATAAATACGACACGGCGAAAAAAACAAAAGAAAGCGCCGGCCACTATTTTGTTTTAAGTTTTTATAACGTATACATTGTTAAAACATTACTATTGCTACTATAATCATTACAATAATAAATAAAATAACAATTACTTACGTTTTAATGTACTTCCAAGCACTGAAATCCATCAAAAATCACTTAAATACACAACACAAATACATTCACAGCGGCCATTATGGGCGTGCGCGTCGACTAAACTTTAGAATTTTATTTTTAATATTTTGCTGTCCAAAGCAGGCTTTTTTATTGGTCCGTGGTATAGCGTCATTCGTTCCAAAGCCATCTGTAGCCAATAAGCAATCAGTTTCAAACAAGAAGTTTCTTATATTGCCGTTTTAAACGGCGACGACGCGCGGCGTTTACGCGCCAATTTGGTGGCTCGCATGCGAGCCAGCGGCCTTTGACGGGTACAAATCTGCCGGCTCGCATGCGAGCCGGCGGACTACGACCGGTTAAAAATCATTTTGCTGAAATTGTATATTGGTTTGCCAGTATTATAAGCAACTACAGCGGCGAAACATCTTAGCTCGTAAGTCTTTTAGTGCATAATTTATGCGCTTTCCAGGAGGATATATAGGATATATTTAGCAATTATTGCATTAAATTGTTTAGCTCGGTTATTGTTTAAATTTGCTAGAAGACTTCGTGCATGATAGGACAAGCTAGATGCATTTGTCTTCAATTTCTGCATTTATGTTTTTATTTTAGGAACGTTATTCGGTTCCAATTTTTTTTCAATAGTGCAGAAATAGTCTTGGCAGTCGGTGTGTTCTCCAAATATATGGTTAGGACTATTTAAGATGTCTGTCTGTAGATTTTTAATTTTTAATGACAGAGGGAGATTTTGGTCTGATCTATAACGTACTGCCGATTTAATGGCTATTCTTAAACGTTTAAGCCGATCATTATTT
Organism: Catocala fraxini; assembly: GCA_930367265.1. Taxonomy (NCBI): domain Eukaryota; kingdom Metazoa; phylum Arthropoda; class Insecta; order Lepidoptera; family Erebidae; genus Catocala; species Catocala fraxini. The sequence goes on along the minus strand of OV884049.1, from coordinate 10,648,484 downwards.
AGCAGGTTTCTTTCTTCTATTGGTATAGATGTATCTTTGTAAAGGCTAAGTTCTTCCCATTATAATTGCGTAGCAAATGATTAGAACACTCGATTTTTCCACACTAACATTTGGATAGGGTCGGCTTTCTATGATGTTTTTAAACGTGCTCGCATCGCTGTCTGCAATAAGTTTAGAATAAACTAAATTATGCTTTTCTACCGACTGTTTAAATCCGTCTACGATTGCTACTTGCTCCATGCTTGAAGATGATCCTTTATGATTTGAATTACACTGATGCGCCGGACGATCTGGTTTATATTTATTGCACGCACACATCACACAATATTTATTTTTAACCCCAATATATAGAACTTTACCAGTATTTACGCCTATTATGGTACCTACACCTGCTAAACAGGAATAATTGGTGCGATACGATCGCTTACACCAGCTTCCATCTGCTGTGACTGATATCATGGGTATACCTGTAGGTGATTTTTCGGTAGCTAGAGCACGCTCTTCAGCAGCTGCTACATTCATCATATGTTCAGCCGTTGATTTCCACCAGTCATGCAAATTTTTGTGACATTTTGCGTATATATTATTGTTTATTGTTGGCAAGTTAATTGAGGATGCTAATTCATTTAAATTTGCACGACCACACCCTGCCATAATTGTACCAGATACAGCAGAATGATTTACGTCCAGTCCGTTGTCTACTTCGTCGCAAGCATTTAAGTAAAAAATACTTCCACACATATCACACCGCAATACAAATTTTGATGAAAAGCTATGTCGTTTTTCTTCAATGGTCTTAAGATTGTTCATTTGACATCCAAATTTTATGAAGTGGAGTGAAATTTCAACGAGTTGGTCAAAGAAATATTGGTAATCTATTATTCTTCTTCCTTCGATTCGTAACGGCGCAGCTGGTTCAGACTGAAAAAAAAAGAACTTATATGTTATTCAACTAACTAACTTGTTGATGCGTGCTGGGTTTGAAGGCACAGACCCTCTGCATAGTAGTCTATAGTATTCCTACCAGGATATGACTGCATTATACAAATAATTAATAATTATATTGGCTACATATTGTTACGTACGTTATTCGGCTCCACTACTAAATCTTGCAAAGAATCATCGATATATTCAAAGTTGGCAGTAGTCCTTTCTTGAATTAGGTTCATGTAATATGCAAAAAGTATATATAATATGTAAAATGCAATAATATTACATAGTATAGTAATAGCAAAAGTAAATTAATGAGATAATAATCAAGAGACTAGGTGAAACGTAATGTAAAAAAATATTAGATTAGAATATAGGCAGTAGGAGCTATTCATTTAAAAATACGGTGTAACAGAATTGTTACTTTGGTAACAGTGCAGTAAATACTATGGTAAAGATATAATTTATTATAATTGACGGAGCTTTACAGTATAATCGACGTTTAAAACGTGTTATTTATCTTATATCTATTCCTTTACAGATATAGGTAGGCAGATTTTGTGTTACTTACCTCCATATGAACATCATTTGTCTGTGTCTACTACTACTATCGTGGCTTGACATTGTTTCTTCTGTCATATCTTCTGGTCTGAGAAAAATAAATCTTACATATGAAGGACACAACACAATACTAAAGAGTATATATAAGTCGATTCTTGATTAGATTATTATCATGCTACGCATTGAAACTCTGATTGAAATATTCATTATGGCTAACGTGGTTCATATTAACGAACAGTCAATACTAAATACCACATATCTTCAATTATTATAACTTTAATGGCTGATGCAGGGTGAATTTTCTGGGTGAATTAACTGGGCGTGGATGGCCAAATCTGAAACTAAGAGGAATATCGAAAAAGCCTTAAAGGAGTCACGGACCCGATTTTGATGTAAACTAAAACTTTATAATTGGATTTCTGAATATTCATTTTTCTAGTCAGGAGTCTAACCCAAATATTCTGGAAAAATAATTGTTTAATAAAAACAAAAATACATGTTTTTAGAAAAACTCATCTGAATTAGAAAATAAATTTGAATTAAAAATAGTGTAAACAAGAAAAAAAAAGTTTTGTAAAAAAGCGTGGAGTGCGTGGTGTCAATAGATATCTTAAAAAGCACCCACGCTTTTTACAATACAATTTTTTGTTTCTTATTTACACTATTTTTAATTTTGTAGTTCGCTTTTTATAAAAGCGTGTGTTTTAGTTTTTTTTAATTATTATTTATTTTTTAGATAGATTTTCTTAAAATTATTGCATTTTCACGGCCCTTGATAAGTATGCAAAGTCTAAAATTGATCCGACGTTTTAAAGTACATCAAAATCATGTTCATGATTCTATTACATAGTATCATATTAACATACTAACATACATACCAAGCTAATAAAAGCGTGTTAAAATCACACCCTGTATTATTGTACCATTAGATAATGCCGCTAGTAACGATCAAATTATGGGAAGTAATCGCAATGCATCCACGCCCAGTTTAAAAATTCAGCTTGTTTATTTTTATATGTATATTTTATAAATATTAAAATTATTATTATAGATCTAGATATAGTAGACCATGAAACTAAATATGTGAATATGATTATAACTAGGAAATAAATATAAATACCTTGTCTCTCGCCCCTTTTCGCTCATCGACGATGATCCAGCTAGATTTGCATTTTTGGTTAAGTTCAGCCTTTTTAAATCCTAAAGGTAATATTGATAGGTTTTAGTTGCATAAATAAAAATATCTTTTTGAAAAAATACAATTATATTTCTAATGTACCGTCTGCACGTGCCAATCGCATTTTTTCAAATCTTTTTGCTCTGCCCCTAATTTTTCCGTGATAGTAAGGATCACTTTTACGACCCATTTACTGAAATATTAACAAAATTTCATCATAAGTACTGCGCTAAATATATATTTGAATAATATCAACATACAAGGTGATGATAGTATTCATAAATGAAAAATACACAAAAAAATACTTACAGGATCAAAACTGGTTAGTTGAAGAATAACGTTAGTGCGACTCGCGAATTACGATCGGGAGCGGTGGCAGTCAGAGCGATACAGGTCCATCATGTAGGAGCCCTTAGGCGCGACTAAATTCAACGCGCTTGCGCATCGCTTTATAAGGCATTATTTAGATAATGTTTTACTAATAAATGAGCAGTTATAAATAAAATTTAAAAATAGTACTTTTTAGATAAACATCTCTAAATTGAATATATTAATACGTATTGCTTTATTTATTATAATCTTACGTGTAGACGACGATTTTACGAGCAAATCATTTCGTTTTTTTTAGTGCGGGATACATAAGTTTTGAAGTATAAATTCAATAAACTTTACAAAAATAAAATGAACATTTATTAATATACTATATACCCAATACGTGTGATTTATTTTTTTATCCCTATTCACTATAAATAAGCTAAAAAAGGAATACAAAAATAAAGTGTTTCGTGCTTTCGCGAAAACGTTGCGTTCATTTTCGTTGTATTTTAGTTTATATTGATTTCTAATCAAAATTTAATTTTGTCAGTTTACTAGATGAAGGCACGATTTATAATGGTGCATCAGCAGAAATATTAAATTATGTGTAGTTTTTTCAGAAAGGTGCGCTGAAAAAGTCTATTTTTCTAGTTTTGACTAAATAATTGATAGGGACTCTTAATATTTAAAATGTACTGTGGTACACAAAGGGTCTGAATTGTTATATTTACAGCGGTGATTATACTATCATCTTAAATATAAATGACTAATACTGATTTTAACGATATTTTATTTTTTGTATTGATATATTGGTCCATCTGTTGCGCACCTTATACAAAATCAATTTGTATGCAGAAAGGCTTTGACGCACGCTGGCATGCATTGTCGAGCTACTATAGCAATTATATCTTAATGCGTATATGCAGCATTTTATTTTACGTATTATAAATTAAAAATATGGGTATGATTAATTTGCTCGTTAATAGTAACAGGCACTTTAAGATTCCGAGAATATTTTGATATTCCTGAAAATTGAATGAGAATGCAGATCAACACATTATATAGTGAGTATTTATTTAGTTTGAATATGTGTTGTTCCAGGAGCGCAAGCTCCGCGAGGACGCGCTGCGACAACAGCGCGCGGACGCGGGCGCGCCGCCCGCCGCCGCCGACGTGGCGCGCCTGCAGGCCGAGGTCGACGCGCTGGAGGTACGTAGTGTACTGCTATACTGTTGTTCCAGGAGCGCAAGCTCCGCGAGGACGCGCTGCGACAACAGCGCGCGGACGCGGGCGCGCCGCCCGCCGCCGCCGACGTGGCGCGCCTGCAGGCCGAGGTCGACGCGCTGGAGGTACGTAGTGTACTGCTATACTGTTGTTCCAGGAGCGCAAGCTCCGCGAGGACGCGCTGCGACAACAGCGCGCGGACGCGGGCGCGCCGCCCGCCGCCGCCGACGTGGCGCGCCTGCAGGCCGAGGTCGACGCGCTGGAGGTACGTAGTGTACTGCTATACTGTTGTTCCAGGAGCGCAAGCTCCGCGAGGACGCGCTGCGACAACAGCGCGCGGACGCGGGCGCGCCGCCCGCCGCCGCCGACGTGGCGCGCCTGCAGGCCGAGGTCGACGCGCTGGAGGTACGTAGTGTACTGCTATACTGTTGTTCCAGGAGCGCAAGCTCCGCGAGGACGCGCTGCGACAACAGCGCGCGGACGCGGGCGCGCCGCCCGCCGCCGCCGACGTGGCGCGCCTGCAGGCCGAGGTCGACGCGCTGGAGGTACGTAGTGTACTGCTATACTGTTGTTCCAGGAGCGCAAGCTCCGCGAGGACGCGCTGCGACAACAGCGCGCGGACGCGGGCGCGCCGCCCGCCGCCGCCGACGTGGCGCGCCTGCAGGCCGAGGTCGACGCGCTGGAGGTACGTAGTGTACTGCTATACTGTTGTTCCAGGAGCGCAAGCTCCGCGAGGACGCGCTGCGACAACAGCGCGCGGACGCGGGCGCGCCGCCCGCCGCCGCCGACGTGGCGCGCCTGCAGGCCGAGGTCGACGCGCTGGAGGTACGTAGTGTACTGCTATACTGTTGTTCCAGGAGCGCAAGCTCCGCGAGGACGCGCTGCGACAACAGCGCGCGGACGCGGGCGCGCCGCCCGCCGCCGCCGACGTGGCGCGCCTGCAGGCCGAGGTCGACGCGCTGGAGGTCACTGATCTATTCGTTATAATACATAGTGACTGCTAATTAAACATTAGGCTATACGGAGATTTAAATTCTGGTTTATGTATTGAGCCTATACGATGAGTATGTTCAACGTCACTAGTTGACAGCACTAGCCCAGGCGTCAAATACGCAAATAAACGATGAGTTATAATAGTTTAAAAATGCAGCAGTAGATGGTGGCAGAACAGCTCGTTGTGCTCTTTAGTATGTCTCAAATTAGCGGAATAATGACTGAGGACATCATTATGTGCTTTTCTCTTGAACAAGCAAAGATAATGTAATAAATATTGGTCCGAATAACATTTTAATGTAGAAATTTTTGTACTACACCATAGAAAACAGCTGCTAAAATACCTCATTGACTCATTGACAAAAAAGAATCAAAGGTTCACAATAGGAAAAGTAAATTCAAATATAACTCACAGTGCTAGTATCACGAGCAGACATCTTAACGAGTATAATACAACAACACCCCAACGCCAGTGACTACTTCATCAGTATTCCAAAATTTCTTAAAAACATTATTGGATTTATAACTTATTCACATATTAGTATGACTTTTAGTCTATTTATTTATTATTTTATATAAAGCAATTTTTTTTTTTATTTTAATTAATTTAATTTTATTAATCATTATGTGAGTAAACTATATTTGTGTGCTAAATTCACCCCCTTCCTTCCACCCTATAAAAATGGCGAAAGATTTAATTGACCATATTGAGAAATGCTCTAGCTGTTATTTCTCCAAACATTGCAATGCCTGTGTGTGTTAGCAATGAATTCGCGCTTGCATTCTGCATGTTTTTACATCAATCGCTGCATGTGGACTAGGGAAAAATGCTTTAGCCTAAAACCACAGCAAGGAGGCAAGTTAACTAGCCTCTTTAAGTGATATTTTCAATTATGTCTGGCATACCAGCAATTGACACACTAGTAATTCAACCACAATAAATACTTTGAACCACACTGGAAAAATAAAACGTTAGAAAGGGGAAAAGCTAAATATATTTTTTATAAAGAAATCAAAGACAAAAACGGGTTGTGTCGTATTAGCTGCAGAGGCCCGCCGGCAATTAGGCACGACTGCTTTTTAATTATATCTAGTATTTTAGCAATTGATAGATTTATAGGCGAAGTTAAAAGCAAGTTGTAGAGAAGTATAGGGATAGCTTGACCAACAAAAAGCTGTACTTACATCAATAATGATAATTATTAAGTATGGTTTTCCTAACACTTGGTCATTGTACCGTACAGTTGCAGTACAAAGAGTCCCTGGCGCAGCAGCAGGCCCGCTTCACGGCGGAGCTGGCTGCGCTCAACGACCAGCTGCAGGAGGGCGACGCTATGCGCAACGTGCTCAATAGAGAGGTACTCTACTAAACCTCTTATAACATCAGCCCCGAGTGTTTAGTGCGAGTTCGTTTTAATTTTAATTAACACGTTTATGGCGTTCGGTGCTCCGATTAGCTCGCTCCAAGCTCTTAACCAATCACAGAGCCAAACGCGGTAATTTTTTTGATCGCGTTAACGTAAATACAACTCGCACTAGGCACCCTGTATTGAACTGTTTCACTGCTGGCCCCGGGCCTTTTCTCAGTGTGACAAGGGTTAGGTTACTTCACCACGCTCGCTGGCCTAGTGCCAGTTAGCAATACATATCGACGAGAACATTAATGTATCTCTTATACCAGATATAATATGGCGCTAGCTTAGAGTAGCTAGAATTAGTTCAGAGTTCACTATACTATTTTAGTACACTTTCTGTTGCTCTAAGCTCTAGACTAGGGTGGCAGTAAAAATAAGGATCACATATATATATATAGTCTTTCTCAGCAAACCAGTAGAAGTAAACATGTTTTTCATTAGAAGCTTATCAAGCAGTATTCCTCAGCAAACCATTAATTAAACCTAAACTTTACATAAGAAGCTTATCAAGCAGTATTCCTCAGCAAACCATTAAGTAGAAGTACACATTTTTCCCATTAGAAGCTTATCAAGCAGTATTCCTCAGCAAACCATTAATTAAACCTAAACGTTGTTTACATTACAAGCTTATCAAACAGTATTCCTCAGCAAACCATTAATTAGAAGTAAACTTATTTTTCATTACAAACTTATCAAGCAGCATTCCTCAGTACATCTTACATTAGAAGTTAACTTTGTTTTAATTAGAAGCTTATCAAGCAGTATTCCTCAGCAAACCATTCATTCCAAGTAAATTCATTTTTATTAGACGCTTATCAAGCAGTCTTCCTTAGCAAATCATTCAATAGAAGTCAAGTTTGTTTTCATTAGAAGCTTATCAAGCAGTATTCTTCAGCAAACCTTTCATTAGCAGTCAACATTGTTTTCATTAGAAGCTTAATAAGCAGCATTCCTCAGTAAACCTTATTCTTTTCAGTTGCAGACATCCAAAGAGAAGTTGGAGAGCCGCCGCCTAGAACAACTTACTGACAGCGAAGATAAGCAGATGCTCATCAACGAGAACAGGAAGCTGGCGAAGGACCTCGATGCAGTTAATACCAAAGTCTATATCTTTTACTAACATTATACTTATAAGTGCACCCTTATTAATAAAACACTTTCCCAGTACTGAATTCAAGGTGTGCGATTTATTATTGGCTTGGGATATTTTTAAATGTTCAAATAAACAATAATCATGTCATAAAACAGGAGGCGAGATAGCCATAAAAAAAAATTCGCCGTCTTTGCAGTTAGATTCGAATGATTTAATTATTCGAATGACAATACTTGATAGCGCATTCGAATATCCTTATATATCCATGACTTAGGTTAGATGTATATATGTATTATCATTGATATCGAAAACAACTGAAAAAATATGGATTTTTTTTATACGATGCTTTAAGATACGCATTCTTACACAAACGCAAGGGTGATTTTTCAGTAGTTAATATTCTGGCTATCGATTTAAACGTTGGTCGATTTATACACACGGTTATTATTAAGCTGGTCATCTCTTTTTATGTATTTTTATTATACAATTACATATTTATGTAATTTTATTAGACAATAAGGCCCGTCTGATGATAAGCGGAAGCCTACGATCGCTTGCATTACCAGGAGTATCACTTACGCGTTGTGGATCCTTAAGAAAAGGAGTCAGTAACAAAGATAATAACAATAATCAAAAGTGCATGAGAATCCGTAAAAAATGCATGTTAGTTATATGAAATAACTTGCACACTTAGTTAAGGAATGAAACAAGTTCTAAAATATTTATCTATTGCCTCCAGTTGGCCGAAAATGGCAGAAGATGGCAGGCGGAAAGGAGACAGATGGAGATTGAATTGGAAGAGTTAAGAGCTAAAAGAGATACTATGCAGCATTGGGAGACTCAGGTTTGTGATAGGATCCTTGTATCAGTAAACAGTCTAAAATTTATTAGATAGAGCGCGACAGCATAGATGCGCATATGTTGTTGCGGCCGGCCGCAAACAAAACAATATGCGTTACATATTGCCATGCACCAGCGCATGCGCATCCTTACTGGTGTTGTGACAATGTTTACATTTCACTGTTGTAACGATTTATAAGTTTCATACAAATATCGACTTAAACTACTCTATAGTATAACTGCTTGGTGATAACTACTGCAGTAGAGACAATCCAAAGGGTAACAAATGCCTTAGAACTAAGCCAACTATAGTAAGGCCAATAACTCGAGAGAAAGAATGTATACTACCGGTCAGCTGCTTTAATCATTTTTGATTTCAAAATATCCTTATGTTCTATCAACGTTCGGACCTACCTTTAGCAGATATTTACAAGAATGCCAAAAATAAAGATACATTTATAGATTCAAACTTTATTTTTAATTCAAGTTAGAATGACAGTACATTTTTTCATCTATGAGAATGCCTAATTTCACAAAATAGGTTAAAATTAAATAAAAGTTGACATGTCGTGGACTGATCGGATGGCGGTTCTTAGGATGGAATGATGACAGGCACTATTGTTATTTCTCTCACGTCATTACATGTGAGAGAAGAGGATACGTATAGTTATCGCTCGCCGTTGTAACGTACCATAATACAGGGATGTATATTTACATAATATCTGTCGTTTCGTTGGCCTTACTATAATATGGAATCCAAATTATGGGCTTACCTCCAAAATAATTAGGTTGCATTGGCCTTAGATTTCTTTTATTTTAATGCACATTTTCAGATAATATAATCACTATTTGCCCTAGAAGGGCTCAACGTATACGTTAAATAAAGTTGTGTATGCAGATAGCAGACATTATCCGATGGGTGGCAGACGAGAAGGAGGCTCGAGGATACTTGCAAGCTTTGGCTACGAAGATGACTGAGGAGCTGGAGTATCTCAAACATGGTGAGTAGTGAACTGGTTACTTTGATAGCATCATACTTTTTAGCTATTTTTAAGGCCTTAGCATTTGTGGGCGGTGCGTGTTCGAAAATTCCTACTAGTCAACAATAATCGACAATAACGACTTACTGTCGATTATTGTTGACGAGTAGGAATTTTCGAAAAATAGAATCTGAAAAGTGTACATGATACTAGGATATACTACTACTATCATCTGTAAACATAAGCAAAACTTTCTTTCTCCCAATGCTTATTATCTGACTGCGAGGTAGTAATGAAATGGTTTTCCTATTATGTTGACTGCCATGTAGCAGACACAATAGAAAAAGTGTTAAAAAATATATTGTTGAAATTTATTTGATATTGTACGCTGAGTGAACTCTGTTGGTTAAATTATCCTTAAGTATTAATTGGTACAATACATATTATACGTGTACGATATATCTTTTATGCAATCATATACATGTTGTTTCATCTGATAATGCCTGATAGCTTCTGGTTATCTAATTAACATTATGATTATATAATATTATCGCACCCTTAATAAAACATGAGACTTATCTCAGTATTTTGGATTAAACAAATTTGAACTCTATTGCAAAGATTTAACACAAATATAATATTAGAATTTAACATATACAATTAGAGTTCAAATTGCCTTACTTTCAAAATTTCGAGTTAAGTCGCTGTTTTATTAAGAGTGCGTTATGTTCGACTTGTATTGAAACTGGGTACGGACCTCTGCTCAGTGTGACAAGGGTTAGGCCATCATAGGTACATATATGGTTAAGGTCCTCGGCGCGGGGTCGTGATTCGGCATGTTAGAACGATTCGCGCGGCCTTTCTGGTAACGTCGAGAAACACCGTGGTAGGTTTAGTCGGTAGGCTCGGGATGTGTCCGGCTAAGTCCGACATAACCTCTCGCGGGGTCAACGTCAATGGTAATGCACAACGTAAAAAAAATATAATAAAAGTAATAGTAGACCTGACAACGTGTATGCGAAATTTTTCTAAAAACGTAACAAAAAACAAACCCACATTCGCATTTATAATATTAGTTAACGTTAGACATCAGCCCTGTTTTAAACTGGACAAGGACCTCTTCTCAGTGTGCGAAGAAGTAGGCCATCAAAGGTTTTGATTAACATGACTGTTTTGTTACAGCGAGTGCTTCTCGCTCGTCGCTGGTGGTAGCGTCGTCTCCCCCGGCAGGCCCGGGCGCCGCCCTCAGCGTGACGGACGGTCGCGGCGGGACGGGCGGGTGGCGCAACCGCCGCTCGCAGAAGCTCGACAAGATGGAGATCCTCACGCTGCAGTCGTCGCTGCACTCCGAGATACAAGCCAAGCAGGCCGTCGGCGAGGAGCTCAGCCGCACCAGGGCCGAGCTGCTGGCTAGTCAGAGGTGAGAGACGTCAAACTAACTCCTGGGCTTCGACATCCTATAGTCGGTAAGTCGGTCTGTTGAAGTGCAGCAGTACCATCTCCAAGTAAATGTACCAGAACTGCTTTGACAGCATTGCGGCATCTACGCGATCATGGTGCGTGTGGGCTTGCGTCTGCAAGTTATTTACGTCAATAAATACTGTGTCACACTGCTAGTTAAAGACCTGACTCTAGAGCTTCAACAGCTTATAGTAGGTTTGTTGGTCTGCCGACTGAAATTGATACGCAGGTACAGTATTCAAGTAGACCCAGAACTGATCCAGGGTTGCAGCGTCTACGCGGTAGCGGTTCGTGTGGACTTTCATACAAATGGTGAAATGTATTAGTCAACTACACAAATTCTGCTTTTAAAGTTAGCACAATATAATACACATAATAAATCTTTGAATACTGAAATAATCGTTCAATATTGGAATCTGCCACAATCCTTTAGTATATACCAGAAAGTACAACTTCCTGTTAGTTTAAAAAATCATCAAACAGACAGAATATTTTCACCAAAGTATTGGTCACAACTACCAACTATTTGAATATAGATAACACCCAAAGGAGTCTTGGGTCTTAACATCTCAAAAAGGAATAGAAAGTATTATAGTCACACTGATTTTATAAATTTTGTAACGTCCTAATTTCAACCACTATTTTATAATGATCTACAAAATACCTAATAGCTAAAATAACAGTTACTTTTCCCCATAGTTATGATCCACCATGGTGCCGGGGTACCAAGTAAGCTTTATACATTTTGCCCAACGATAAACACATCTAAAAATGTAGCCAGTAAGTTAACACATTCAGATTTAATGGGCATGGTTCTAGAGTGTTTATATTATAAAAATTGTTACACTCGAAATCTGGTCATAAATTAAATAGTTACAAATGTTCGGCGATACAACGTACGACAACAGACACACACACATACAGTGAGTGTGTGCGTCTACTTCGTGAAAAGGTCCGATGCGAATTAATTTGCCATATTTATCGATTGAGCCAGCTTGCCTATGTAAGCACTTCGATTTTATAGGACTCAGGCAAAAGAGTAATTACACAATTATTGTGTGTCGCCTGGTCAATAAGAATTCCAGAGGCCCCCTTATGTATCTCTCACATACATTTCCTTTCGTCCCATCTTTAATTCCTTTTCCATAGAGTTGGCAACACCTGAATGATACCGGATAGCGGTTTACACAATAGCATTCGAATATCATTCGGATACAATTACGCGCGTCACTAATACCCCTGCTATAGCAAACGAGCATAAAGGCTACGGTAACAGGCGAACCGTATGCTAGTTTGACGTTAAAGCGATAGATATTCTCTTTGCCCGTTACACGTTGCGTGTTAATGTGAGTGCGTCTGTTATCGTACGTTATACTGAGCTGTCTACCGGTATCTGTCTAATTTGTGCTATGGGCATGAGTAATATTTCAGTTTGTTTAAAAGGTTTTTATTACGAGAGTCACCACAAACATGGCCGTACGATAGTGACGGCATCTGTGTTTAGATTTATTGTCTGCGTTTAGAGTTCTTTTTATTTACAAGGTGTGACAGTTAGGTGTGGTCATATTTAAATATTGTAGACTTTTAGGTAAAGTATAATAGACGGTTATAGACGGACAGAATAAAAAACATTCCGCGAATGCCTATAAAATATTTTAAAGCAGCTTCTTTGGCCCCGACAGTTCAAGTTTACATTAAACAATATTTGACTTGTTATTTGGACTTGTATATTGGTAATTGTTTAAAATAAACTAAACTTATCTAAACTTAAACTTATGATTGCATCAACAGACAAGTTAAACGAGTGGCACCATATCTAACTAATAGCGTAAACTAACGCGTGGTATAAAATTTATATGAATTAATTATTCTCAGTTTCAAAGCTCTAGAAGATTCTAGAAGAAGATAGAAGAAGAAGACAGTAATTATATTTGATAGTTAAATATGACCACGCCTTTTGGCATTGTATATGTGTTAGTTTTTTCTGACAAATAATTATCACCCTAAATATACAAACATACACAAATATTATTGACATTATTCATCTAAAGTTTGTTTAGGTTTCAATGTATGCTAGACATATGACTGTCGATTCTGTGTTACATGCCACTAAACACATTTTAGAATCACTCCTTATCGTTTTAACCAATACTAAGAAAAATATTAACGTATGATTGAATGTCACCGTTAAATGCGAGGCAGCATAAACTCTGCGATTTTTACCCTTGCCTATTAGTTATTAGCTATAATTACAATATTGTTAAATACATAAACTGATGATCAAAAGTTAATGGTGATATTTTAGGTAATCGTGTAAATTTCAGAAATGTTATTTTACGGATATTACATTTTCCAGTAATAATTACTTTGCAAACTATGTAAAATAATAATAATTTGAAAATATGCTTTCTCTTACCCATTAGAACTAGTAAAAAAAGAACCTTTTGCCTAGTGACGGTATAAGATCGCGAGAGGGCCTAAAATGTGTTTAGTTTATAACGACAGGGCAATATTGCCGGACATGCACGAAGTTCAACGAAGCGCATTGTTTCAAATTTTTATCTATCCATCATCAATTCATCATACACATATTTTTCATCTTGTCTTTAAAATAATTATACAAATTACTACTTTTTACTAGTGTGTGCCTTATGTCGGTGTTTTTATGTCTATGATTTTAGTGTTGCCAGTATTAAAACATATTTTGCAACACAAAGAATTTAATGTTTGATGTTTTGTTGCGAATGGTTATTATTGTGTTGTTGGGATGTTAATAGAATTACATAAATACACCACCTACTTACTCTATCCTAATTAATGATAACTATCAATTATGTACATTCAACTACCCTTTCATTTATTCACATGCTTCAGATACGATATATGACAGAAATAACCATTATTCAATTTGAACATTTAACCTACATTACATTGTCACTAGTATAACAGCTTAGAGTTAATCCTATAAGCCTTGTGCACAATTGCATTCGAAACGTGCAAATTAAGTATCGATTCGATTCGATATATAGTAAGTAGTGGAGAACGCTACACAACTTACTATATTCAAATGCGATTATGCGCATCACCTTATCCTATACAATTTTATTTTGTACCATTCGATTTTTTCAGCATTGAATCCTACAATGACGGAATACTATGTATAGTATTCTGTCGTTTATCTAAAACGATTCCTTTTATACACAGGATTCGTATCTAAATAAATCCTCCGACATACATATATCAACAGCATATACATACATTCCATCATATTCATTTCAACATACCATATTATATGTTCTCACTGCCCATCATTCTCCAGAGAGCTGCTCGAAACTCGTCAGCGCCTGGATTCCCTCGCTCATGACATGAAGCGCAAAGAGCAACACATTCGAGACATGCAGGCGAGATTAGACGCACCACACCAACCCGGCAACTCCTGTGAGTATTTAACGCTTATTCTTGTACATGTGGGAGATGTAAAGTCCTCTAAAACCTGTTTAAATTTTCACACGATAAAATAAAATACTACTAAAATAAATGTCGATAAAATTATTAGTAATATTATCGTAGTACCAAGTTTATACGGATGACGCGTGTACCTGCGCAGTAAACATAATTTATGCGCTCCGTAAAAACCCTTAGAAAATGTCTATTTCTCTATTGATGTGACGCCTATCGCGTGTTTAGTGGACACCGAGTCTGTACTGCTAATGCAGTAAAAACTGTTTAAAATAAATCTAAATTGTCAAAAGCGACGGTACCGCATGATATTCCTTCCGCAAAACATAGTCACACACGAATATTGTAATTATTTTCTACAATATATTTGCTATATGTGACATTACCAATACAATTGTATACAGATACAGTACCATATACCTTTAAATTTATATCCGATGTCATTAACTTAGGTCTTATGATTAGTGTGAAAAATTTAAGCAGGTATTTTGGAAGGACATTATTTACATATATCATACCCCGCAACCATTATCGATTCCTCACTCTCCTTACGAACTTACCTCTATAAAATGACGTTCATATTTCATATCCCAAGACAAGTCTGAAGATTAAATTCAATCTTTATCCCAGAATAGATACTCACAGGGTGACGAATATACGTCAGTTTTTTAAAGCATTTTTATGTACTTGTCTACTCATTTGGTATCATGACCTCTTTTTATGACAGAGACTATAGAACTTCTGTAGATATACCTGTAATCGATTTATAACGAAATAATGAATTTATACTCGGACCAGTCTCAATTTACAGACCATATATTAGGAGGGGTAAAATCGAATTTTCGATTGGTCATACTGTTGTCGTTTTATGGGAGATCTGACATGTTGTTAACTTTAAACGGATCGTTGAAAATAAGTTTGAGTACTTCCTAGATATAAAAGTGTTAGAAGTTGAAAATGTCACTAGCGTGAGTGGCGTGACTGTGCTCTTTAATTCTCAATTTGTGCACCAGGCGCAATTCGTGCAAGTAGCTGCACGAAAGATGAGAAAAAAATTCTGACGTATTTAAATACAGTTCTAATTTTGTTTTGATTGAGTTGTGTATATTACACACGATGCTGTCAATACAAAATATGAAACATATAATTATTAAGAAAACTGCTGGGACGTTTTGGTTATTTTCAACTTCTAACACAGATTACTACAAAAATGAGAACAAATATCGTAGCTGTATTACTCTTAAGTTGCCAGATTCCAAATTAAGCTATTTTTATTAGACGCTAGACAGCACATATCTAGGACATAGGTATCGAGTGATATACGTTAATAATATTTAATTTAATTCTCTCATGTTTGTAGTAAACTGTTTTTTTAGTAGTCAAAAGGTAATAAATGTAGTAATTAAGGGGTAGTGTTATTTATGTTCAGCACAAAATATATATGAATAAGTAATAATATGTTTATTTAGTGCACCATTTCTTTTTGTTTTCGTTACATGTTACCGCACATTCCTACCCAATACACATGCGAAACTTTTAATGTGACGTCACAAACAACGTCGTAATCGCACTTTTACCGTCAAATGGAATCTTGGGCTCCCACCACAAAGTCCAACGTCGTCCGCGACGAAAAAAACGGAAATAAATGAACTGCAAAACACTTAAAAAAATTAAAATGTGACTTTATGGACTCTAATGTATTTGAAATTGGAACTGTGATTTGATATTCCAAAAAATAACAAAATTGTTAATCGGCTTTCGAAATTCGAAATCCTTTTTTAAAATTAACGTTATTATGCTCATAACGTCTATGGTAACGAACATGTATTATCTGTGGCATTTATTATTGTTTTTTTTTTATTACGCGTATAACGCTTTTTCCTTTTGTTATAAACTTATGTATTTTTGTGTATAACATTTGTATCTATCGTGCTGTTAATATTTTTAATGCTAGTTCGAATATGGTTGAGACGGAACATACCGTTGTTTATAGGCGTGACGTCATGTATATGGGGTGTTGCCATACTTGTGTATCACCACATATACGACTGATATATGATATTGTTTCCTATAGCTATGACAATATGTAAAATGATATCAGAATTGTATAATTCTGATATCATTTTACTATAAGATCTAAACAAAAGGTGCTACGGTATAGATAATAGTAAAATATCTAAACATTTAGATTAGAAGAATAATTGTTATCAGTATTAAAAATAATATTTAAATTTTTAATAAATCAGCAGTAATTTGATCATATACTTTAAAATAGTGCCTGAAACAGAGTTTGTGATACATTTACTTACCTATTATGTTTCACAAAGTTAAAATCGCAAAAATGTTGTCTGATATTCTGTCGTGGCTATAGAATTCAATAAACGATAACTAATGAAGTACGACGAAAATTAATATTTTATACTCCAATGAATTTAATGTTTGGTTTTATAAATGACAAAACAAAATGTTTGTAGACAATTAGTGCTCAAAATTATGATTATTTTTTAATCAATTTTACAAATGTTATTCGGAATATTTCTTTTTAATTTTTATTTAATCTAACTCACCAAAGTATGATCATATCTAGTCTTCGGGATTAAGTCTAGTCGATGTACGATGATTGCCAAAGATTTTTAAAACGACGTTTATATCTCCACCGTTCGAACTAGTCATTACTATCGAATCGGTTTTTCGTGTATCTGTGTGTGTGTAATTTGTAATATTCTGTTGTCATTGGAAAGTGATAAGTGTGTGGACAGAAAGTTGGAATCCAAGTACTGTCTGTTATGGGGAAGTTCTGACCCAATAGCTTTAGAGGAAATGCAAGTGACCATTACACTACAAGCATCCAGTCTTAGGTCAATTTCATGTATATTGTTTGTTGGCAATCAAATTAATAATAATAGTGAGGTATTCTAATTCAGCCCAGTTTAAATATAAAGATCCTAGTGAATTTATTCGTTCAGTTTTGTTTTATGTTCCATAACCTTTTTATTTTAAGATTCTTGGTATTGCACAATCATTTGTCCAAGACTATATCTCAAGTGTTAACGTAATGTGATACAGCCCAGCAAATATATTTTATTTGTAAAATAGATTCTCATTTAATCATTGATAAATTATATTAAACTTAGTGCTTAAGAAAACTAAGGAAATGAACTAGTGGTTACCAGTTACAGTGTTTCAGGTCTATTTGTTCCTTTAGTTCAGTATTTAAAAATGTGATGAATATCTCTCGGTACTTGCATTTCCTGTATTGTTGAATTGGCGTTATGTTTGTATACAGATCATACTATTAATCAAGGGTTACAATTGAATTGGTATGTAAGCTATGTTTGTTGTACTGTTTTGAGTCTCATCAAGAATGCCTAACTGAAATACAAAATTTACGGTTCAATACCAGCTCCAGATTCCGATAATTTTTATCTGGGCTTGAAGATTTAACTCACTAAAATGTATACTTCTCATACGAGTTCAAAAGTAACGACTATATTAGATGAATTTTGTATTTACGTAAAACGACCTTATGCGTGGTTAAATTTAAACAAAATAATAAAAAATATATTTGACAACAAATTAACTTATTAGTAAATAACTATTTTGTTAATTCCCGCTCTACACGGTATTTTCGTAATGTGGCAGTCCGTTTTCTTTATAGAAAAATATTTAACTTGCTTTTGTGTTCCTGTAATTGATTTAATTCCAGTTTCTATTAGAGTTTTGATTTAGCTATTGCTTTTTGCGAGTTATATTCACCAAAATGCTAACGGCGTAAAGTATATATTATATACACGAAGTGTTTTCTTTTCTAATTTGACCACACACTAAAATCGTGAAGTTGAAACTGTAGGTATGTTAGATTGATACAATAAAAATAAGATACCTAATTACTGCTTTAGTGTATCGAGGTACTCATTAATACCACGGTATAAAAAACGAGGGCACTGCTGACCGCGTCTTCGAATAATTTCCTGTTTCGGCGTTCCAATCACGCATCTATTTGTGGTTTACCATACTAAAGATAAAAATATGACAGTTGTAATAGTAAGTATGTTCGATAACTATCTGAAAACTGAAAGATAGATCGGTTGCTAGACTGCACGATTGATGACGTTCTTAGGTAATTGGCTCTACTGCTATGCAATGTATACTTTAAAGTATTATTTTAAATATACCTTTCAGTTGTTTGTTATTAATAAGATATACAACTTATTTATTATAAGTTGACTGAATTTAGGTATATGTATGTTTTGCAGTGCCTTTTGTTATGTTGATCGCAATAACGTAAGTGCTAACAGCTACTATTAAGTTTCACCTCAATTGGTGGAAGCGTTATACTCATCTATGACAAACACAAAATTTATTTAATTTATACAATAGTTGTCAGCAGTGCATCTACAAAAGCGTGTCTTAATTCTAGTGTTTTATTAAGATTTTTTTTACGATTGGGATTATATTTTATTGTATCAATGTTATGATATTCGGTTAAAATATTGACAGCACAAGGATTTTAAATTTATTTATTGCTTAGTATAAGTTTTCTTTAGTTCAACTGTAGAATCTCATTCATTTTTGTTTTTATAGTGTTCAGTTTTAAGAACATGCATTGATTGTGATTTTGATTGAATTCTTCGTCGGTTTTTTTATTTATCAGTGAATGATTCGTGTCGAGTCTATTTTAATAATTTAGTTAGATTAGAGCAGTCCGCCAAGTTTATATTCTTTAATATATCAATCTGCGCAGAAGATAAAAATGCAGAAGGATCAAAATGGGTGCGTGCGCTGATCTATTGAGCTGCTTATTGATCTATTGACTTACACCAAGAAGTGGACAAAAAATACAGCGCTGTGAAGCGAATTTGCGCTTTAGTAAATGTTGTATGTTTCGACAATTACCTATAAGGTTAACTGAAACTATATTTTCGAATATTATTCGTATTCGTGTACTCCATATAAGCGTGGTCAACTTGTTTATGAGAGTAATCACTCAGTAAATTATAAAATGATATAAGTGAATTATAGGTGGATGTATATATGAAATACGTACGCGTGATATGGTTTTTATATAAATTAGATACGTTTCAAATAATTTATTCACCTTAAAATATTAGTACAAATGCATTTATGCTGTTTCGATGTATGGTCTTAAAACTAAACAATTTAATCTTGATTTCTCTTTTGCGTATTTATGTTTTTAATTTAAGTTATTGTCAGCACATTTAATCTGCATTTACCGTGTCTTTTTATTTTTATTATTATTAGTTTTATTTTTTAATTTACAATCTATGCACAACTGTACTCGTCTCAGCATACTCTGTACAGTGTTTGTACATAAGTTATTAAACGTTCTGTTGTATTTATATACGTTTTTATTTTCTCTGTTTCTTGTGATCACTTTTCTTATAAAATACATTCGAATGGGTCATTTAAAAATACTTAATTCATAAATTCTGTATATGGTTATCATAATGCCATTTAGTAAACGGTTGGTTTCACATGTGTTGTTCGGCTTTTCTCGATAAGTTGCAATAATTCGTGAATTTAAAATATCTGAAAGGCCACATAATAATCTTGTTTTCTTTGGCTTACTATTCAAAATTAAACTTTATTATCAAAACAATAAAAACAAAGTTATGCGCAAGCAGCGAGGCAAGGGTCGGCGAAATCATCGACTTACTGGAGCGGCAAAGAAGAGAACGGTTCGTTTATTTAGCTATTAAAATCCTTTAGAAGTAGCTCATCGTATGTGACTGTGTGTTATTTTGTCCCTGTAACAGTAACTGTTGTTATATAAAATGCTTATTTCATGCAAATAACTGTTTTCCCTTTATCAAGGCTTCATTTAAAACCGTCTTGGGGCGATTGGTTTATCATAACAGTAAAAACTTAGTTGAATTAATAAATATTATAGCTTTGTGTACATACTTTATGTTTATCAAACGTCTAAAATCTTCATTAATGCTTCTGTGTCCGAGGTACAATTGGTTACAATTTATTCTTAAAATATTTCAATCACAGAGATATTTGGTTGTTTATATACTAAAACATATATATCTACATTTTTAATTCACAAATAAATGGTGGAAACTCATTTCCACATTCACGACAAAAGAATTCTCTAGAATGATTAAATTGGCAGTGCATCTGAGAATCACCTGTATAATAATAAATATTTTATTAGTCTGACTAAGACTGGGTAAAGATTCTGTTGTTGATCTTTACACGATTATATTCAATATTATAAATGTGTGCGTGCTGGTAAAATAAATAAAATAAGCGCCATAAACTGAATTAAATTTTTTTATTGGATATCTATGTAGTTTTAATTACGTTTGATGGTGATTACATATTACTAGCCATAATAGAATTAAATTTTCCTATTATGTTTCATGTGACGGTTCTGAATTTTTTCGTAATTGCCTCAGTCAGAAGAAAATAATAAAATACCTTATTCAGATTGAAAATGAAATTAGTACTAAGAATATAAGTTTAAAAGTTTTGTTATTTATTGTTTATAATAATATGAAAAGAAGAACGTAGTAATAATATAACAACAGGTACTGTTTATTTTATAAAGGTGTAAGTTTTATCTTAGTCTTTTGTGCTGCGTACGTAGTTTTCTATCTAGTTTCATTTTGTCTACGTTCTATTGTAAATACGAGCAAGTGTCAAGGGAAACATATTTTTAATAAATAAAACATTTTTAATACAAAATGTCACTGTTTTGTGGATCTTTTCTTAGAAGACTTTAATATATTAGATATACTAGCTATGTAGTCTAATGTTTTGGTAATTTAAATATTTTACATAATTAATAAAATTGTGTTAGAATGAAATTTATAGGTATAGCTATAATAACAGGTATTTTTTATTTACGTAATTGGTTATATATAATAAAAGCAAAAATATAAGAAACATTTTTTTAAATAGACAATAAATGTAACTCCAAAACAGTGACATCGGCTTTCAAAATTTACCAAAAAGATATGCAATATGAAACGAGCCTTCTTTTATTGCAAATCGCTTCGCTTTTGCTTGAGCTTGTTGTGGTGGCATGGCTGTGACGAAAAGAAACTACATAAGAAAGTATCCAAGCTTTTTAAAAGTCTTGGTGTACACGATGTCCTCTCAAACCACCACATAATGCGCTGAGCGATTGGTTTTTCCTTTAACACTTGTTTGTATACGCATAGGTATTGACTAATCTGTTTTATTAATTGTAAAACTTCTTTTGTACCTCGATCTTTTTTTTGTATACCTTAATACGTCAGCACACAAGTCCACTTTAGTATCTTTAAGCACAATTGCTTATTAATCGGCGATTTTCCAATTCTGTCATATTTTATCATTGAATTTAGGTAACAAGACAGTTTTCTCGTTAAGATCAGCATTTTTTTAAATATCATCTATAGTCATTTTTAAGTAGAATTAGTTTCATTGAATATTTTAAATAACTTAAGTATCGACGTTTTTAGCTGATATTTAAACTATTGAGCTTTAGTTGAGCTCGTATATACATATGTATGTGCAGATATATTACCATTGTTTTTATTGGATTGTTTTTTTCCGAAAAGTGCTGCGCTAAGCATAACGTGGGAATTAAAATATAGCCGACAAATTGTAAGCATTATACACCTCTAATCTCCCTGGAAATATATAGATGAGCATTTATATATGATTGATCAATAAAATTAATAGTGGCATATATTTATTTCACTGTGATTCATTATCAATGGGCTTGTGTGCTGAGTTTATAGTTTGTATCATAGCGTCTATTGTAAGCGTCCAGTGCATGTCATAGCCCCGGTCTTGTAATGACTAAAATATGTCCATGTACAGTCGAGCACAAACACACCAAATAATACATGCCCATTTAAGTTTTTATAACTTACAAAACTTAGTGTATTAGCAAGAATTTACAAGCGCTAATTAGAGTCACATTTACGATCACGCTGAAGCTTATAAGCGTGTAGGCCGCCTGATAGCAAGCAAATAGCATAACCAATGCTTGCTTGCGATATAACGTGACTCAATTGTGCATTGCCGTCGCTAGGATAAAGAAATTAAAAGTAACGAAAACGGTCTATCCTTTCTTCTGGTATATTATAATCGATTTAAAAGATAGTTTATGTACCACAATATGATAATTACAATAAATAGTATTTTATTTAAGTATTTCTTTATTTCTTGATATAGAACAGGAACTAACCTAACTCAAAATTCTACGCACGCTTTTGAGCCTGGTACTCACCAGGCTCAAAAGCGTGCGTAGAATTTTGAGTTAGGTAGGACAGGGTTCTGAAATAGCAAGATCTGGGGCTGACTATAATTATGGGAAAACAAAAGAACGGAAAGTATAGTTATGGTTATAAAGATTCAATTTAAAAAAAGGCTTGATTATAAATGGATAATAGAGTTTTTGTGCTCGACAATACACATATACATTCTAATATTGTAACGTTTTTAATTTAATGTTTTGTGAACGTGGTTTGGGTTGGGATTTGGTTTATGTGTTTTATTTCATTATACCCTTTTATTATTTATTGTCATAATATTATATCTTTAAATTATTATCATAATTTACTTCTATATTGATATACTAGTGTTCTGTTTTAGTCTAATTTTTTTAAATGTAATCGTTTTCGGTGATCGATTCTAGAACTTATAAGATAATTGTGCATTTACATACTTTAACTGCTTCGTACTTTATTTTCGAGAAGCCTCGTATTTTGTAATTAATAATTAATTATATAAATAAATAAAACTCAAAGTCGACTAAAACAGAACATTAGAAATACTACAAGCAAATAAATAATATAATAACAGGAGCTTCTCAATAACGCTTACCTCTAACATTCCAGTCCTGGACCGACCGCCGTCTCAAATGAGCTACCTAGACCAGTTCTTGAAGGAGGCGCCAACGGAGCGCCACTACGACAACGTGGCTTCTATGAACGAGCAGAAGGTTTGTTTCACCTTGGCAAGATGTTGTGTATATGACGTTACGCTTCTGTCATTCATTTCATTTAATTTCATTTTTGTGAAGCGTGTTCCATGAGGTTATTTTATTTGCTTAGTAGTTTTATAATCTATGGTCCTTATAATCGTCTCGGTATGTATTTTTCTTCCACTCTTCGGAGTAGAAAAATGTACGTGCTGCGTTGATTGTATAAAGCATATGCATATGTAATGTATCAGGCTCAATTACACGACACAAGATATATAGCATATTTTGTGTAAAGTTCGTTATATTTACAAGGCTCTCCCGCGCAGTTTTATCGACGTTTATGATTATTTTTCGTTTCCATGATGTAATGTTATATAGCCTATGTTACTTTATCATATTAGAATAGATGCAAAAAACAGACATTGGATATCACTTGGTTCAAGAAACTTGCCTCGTGTAAATGGGGATTTGATTTATTAATTATAAACTTTCTATATACCATTCTTTATGTATTGTACATTAAAATAGTATCATTGGAACACGTTTCAAAGCTTATTTTGTAACTAATTTATAAGGTGACAGTTTATTTTTTTACATCGTTGCAATGTGGTTTAGGCTTTCAGTTAAAAGTGTCATTTTTCTATTCATTAGTTACACCTTTAAGACGTTGAGCGCTGTCGAATAAATCCACGTCCAATAAAAGCACGCTTCTTACGCACATTCCTAAGATTAGCCGACAATCAACGCCTTTTATGAACACCGGTGTATTCCCTCGATAGTTGACCTATTGATTAGCAGCGGCACACCGGTGGCTACGCACTATAGCTATTAACAGGTTAAAGAGTTTCTGAGGTTAAAGAAGTCTTAAAATCTGCCGCCTAACCACATTGTAACGATTTCAATGCTTATATTTGTTATGTTGCCACGCATTATGTTGTCTGTTGCTTGCACAGATGTCGCCGCCGTACCGATACAGAAACCAGCATTGTTGCAATGCAAAGGTATTTCGTGTTTTTATTTTTATTTATTATTATTTTTTTTACTTAGATTTTTGTTTGCTATATAGACAATTATTATTAGTATTATTATTTTCTTAACACATTGTTATCTATCCAGTTAACGGTATAGATTTTATTATCTAACACATTTAGCACCGACCAACCGATGTAATTGCCAATTAAGACTGACCCCGTAAAACACAAAAACTAATTTAATTCGTACTTGATTGTCTTAAATCTCTTAATCTCATACACCCGAGTACATTGTCATTAAATTAGTTGCAAGCTGTTTTGTGATTCTGTAATATATAACCTGGAATGGAAAGTAGTATGGCTACTTATTTTACACTTGTAACGTGATGTCCAAGTTTTCACTTATTCATACGGTTTTAATTTAATGGTACGCCTTCATTTCCTTTTGCTCTTTTATTTGCCCTTTGATTTAGCCGTACTTGCCTTTGATTCTCCGGTACACTGGGTCACTTCTTAAAGTTCGTCTAGTTGTTAAGACCGTATCAATTAGCAGTGGCTAGACTACGGTTATGTTTTATTATTAACTTTCACAATTGTACTACTACATGTATGCATATGATAATTCTATAATACTTACAATTAAATTAATTAGCTACTAACACGAACCATTAAGCATTACTTACTATGCTAACTTACTAGTAATCCACCTAAAACTGCTTGTTTATACTAGCTCAATAAAATGTGTAACAGAACACTTACATTAAGTTCGTTATATTAGCGATATGATGTAGTATAATATAAAATATATTTATTTAGTCACTACCTCACCCATACTGATATTATAAGGAGGTATAATTTGTTACTAAGGAGTGTTATAACTATACAGTAATATAGTAAGGCCAATCAGTTGAGATAAAGAATGTAAACCAAACGGTCAGTGGTCTTTAACATTTTTATCTTTAAAATATATACAGGTTTAATTTCACTATTTCGTACTTGGATTTTAAATATAATATTTAGTCAAAGTTTTTACTTGCATCCGTAAATAATAAACGTAAAATGGTTAAATCATAAAAATATGCATCTCATGGACTGACCGGAAGAGTGACATGACGACAGCAGAGTAAAAGATAAACATAATTATCGCTGGCTGTCGTGACGTACCCTAATTAAGGGCCTTATGGTTACATAATATCTCTCGTTTTGTTGGCCTTACTATCGTAAGGCAAACGAACTCTCCTACTGAACAGATTTTAAGAATGATTTTACTTTAATGTAAGCTACGCTGCTCTTACTCCCCGATATAACTCCCTACATTCAAATAAACAAATGTTGCCCGTTTATAATCTTAGTATAGATTGATTATGCCAATTGCGACATCAGTCAGTGTTATTAGTAGCAATTTTAAATAACAATTTGTCGTACAGTTAATGTACGGCTCCCAACAATCGGGCGCGCTTAGTGGTTCAGTGGAACTACAAGACGAGTTGGAGCCAAGAGCAGCATCGCCCGCATCTAGCAAAAGCTCCCCCAGTGAGATGTCTACCGTAAGTACCACTTAAGTATGGCTCTCTAGACCTATTTTCGGTCACAGCGGCTAGTGTTAACGGATACTGGCCATCTCTGCAAGAGATATTATAGTGACCAAGTGTGTGCCTCAACAAAGTGCACTCTTTATTCCCAAAATGTCATAATCTGAGAGGACGGCAATCCGACACAACCAAAAAAAAATCCTAGCTTTGGGCTGCTATTGAAAATTTGTCAACAGAAAAACCCAGTAACTATTTGTTGTTTCGGACCCTAGATATGAAACCGAGATCTCATCCACAATAGCCGCATTCACTGCTGCTGCATCACCAAGGCAGTTACCTAAATAGCATCGTGAGGCTGCCTTGACTGAATGCTATGTGACGGACTTCATAGTACGGAATCACGTCACATATGTACCTTCATAATAAAGATATTTGTCGTATTCTATATCCAAATATCCTAAGTCTCGAATACTTTTCTACTTCACAAATAAAAAAGCAATTTATACGTCAGTCGTCAGTTTAATTAGTTTGGTTCCCAGGACCCGTCCCTAGGCCCCACGGTGCCGGGCAAACAGAAAGTGCACCAGTTTTTAGTCAGGACGTTCAGCAGTCCCACCAAATGCAACCACTGTACGTCGCTTATGGTAAGTCGCCATTTTGCTTTTGATTTATCTGTAATGTGAGCATGTATGCTCAAACCAATTATGTGATGCATATAACTTTGCTTAAAATTCGATTTCGATTTCATTATCGAGCTATTGAGGTTTAATGAATAATTTTATAAATATTATAATCATTTACATGAAGTGGTATATAATTAATATCTCATTTCTTAAATAATTATTAGTATTACATTATATATATAACATATTTGTTTTCAATTTGTTATATTCAGTAAAATTAATTAAAATCATATTAAGTTCAAATTTTGTATTAATACATTTTATATGATCGTCGTAGTTCTTGGAAACATTATGTAAATAAGAAAATTAATTAAAGGTAACATAGGTCCGAAAACACTCCCTTAGGGTACTCATCCTAGCCGTACTTTAACTGATATCCAAGTAAAATATTTTTAACGATTTTAATCAGTTTTTTTCTATTATTAAGGTATAGAAGTTAACAGCTATTAAATTATTTTCTGTTCTGTTAACAGCTATTAATTTTTATTATGTAGTAAAATGTCAAACTTAGGTCAGAAAATAAACTTGGTCAAGATGTTACTCAATTGAAAAACATTGGCAATCTGTGAGGTATTGAACACATTGTCAACTGTCCCAGTATATATTGAGTGCGAAGTTACGCATACGGGCTAGCGGCATGGTTGTGCGCAGATCGGGCTGACGCGGCAGGGCGTGGTGTGCGAGACGTGCGGGCTGGCCGTGCACACGTGGTGCTGCGCGCGCGTGGCGCCGCGCTGCCCGCTGCCGGCCGAGCGCACGCGCCGCCCGCTGGGCATCGACCCCGCGCGCGGCCAGGGCACCGCCTACGAGGGCTACGTCAAGGTACCGCGCGCGGGCCTAGCGCCCCTGCTAGCAGAATTACTTCAAACATATCGCTCCTTGAACGTTGACACAAAAAGAAAGCGCATAGATCTATGCTAACTTTCATTTTTATGATACAAGCGAGGCATTCAGCTCGATAAATCATGAGCCCTTTTAACAAACAATATTTCTTAAAGGCGTGCAATTTCAGTCAAACAGTCTTATCACAGTGACTCAAAAATAAAATATCGGGTATATTAACTATTAATGCAAAACTGCGTGTAAGCGTATACAAAACGCCAGGTAGACATAATATGAAGACAACACCAGGGTGTCGTATCCTTGGTCCAGTCTTAATCCTACTGAATAGCGAAAGTATCTATTTAACTTCAACTGTATGACTAAATTACTGATACAGTTACTTTATTCTTAGAAGCACTTTTGTATAGTTAATAAAAAGCAATAAACAGTAAGCACTTAATAATTACTTAATTCATGATTATAAGTGGTATTTTGCATACTATAACGCTTTGAAGCTAACATTAAGTAGCTCAGTTAGAAAATAACCTTATTATTTTTCTTTTTTAAACATCTTTTTGGTTATGAATCTAATTATACTCTGACATTGAAATTTTTTATATCCAAATTTCTAAAATGACTATGTCTCTAATGGATCTTGATGGTACATAAAGTGCCGCATCTATGTTACTATGTATTTCTTTTTTGTCATTACAGGTGCCCAAACCTGGTGGTGTGAAGAAAGGTTGGATGAGACAGTTTGTCGTCGTGTGTGACTTCAAATTATTTCTCTACGATATTTCACAAGACAGGTAACTATTATTTTATTATTATTAACGATTTCACTATAATTTTGTTTCATTGACGTTTAGCCGGTTTTCAATATTCAGAAAGGTAAGCTAAAGAATAAATTATAATTCGTAAGATAAAGCTTAAGTTCCGTGACAGCATCATTCAAATCAAGAGTAAACCTGGGCAAATACCTCCACTCTATCGAAGATTGCAGCCCTACTTCCCCCAGGAACATAAAACAAGGGTCTTATGTTGCTGGAGGGAGTAGGGTTGCCAGGCAACTGAAGAAGACGCTGTGCTGTCAAATAACCAACAATATATTCCTGGCGTTGGTGATACTCCTCGACATTGTCTCCTACTTGAATTTGTAAAAATCTTGTCGTTATTTGTCGTTCATCTGATATTAGTCATAAACTGTACCTAAGTATTAACTGCAAAGTGAATTCTGTATGAATTTCTTTTCAGGAACGCTCTACCGTCCGTTTGTGTCAGTCAAGTATTAGACATGCGCGATCCGGAGTTCAGCGTGACGTCAGTCAAGGAGTCTGACGTTATACACGCGAACAAACGAGACATACCTTGCATATTTAGGGTAAGTTAACTTTCGTAGATAATCAGTCCTTCTATCAAATCAATACTAACTTAATGAAGACGCTCGTTGTATATTTTAACCTTTGTAAACATAATTTTGCTTCAGATATCAACGTCGCAATTAGAGGGTGGTAAAAGATCGCATACTCTTATGTTAGCTGAATCAGAGTCAGAGAAAACAAAATGGGTGGTCGCATTAAGCGAATTGCATAGGATACTCAAGAGAAATAACCTGCCTGACAAATGTGTAAGTTTGATTTTCTTCTTTCTAATTTTACTTCTTTTATTATTTGGATGAATACATGTCAAATTAGATTTAAATAAAACTGATATAGTATAGCTCATTACTTGTATGTCACCTACTGGAGTTTATAGGGAGCGTATTGTTCAAGTTCATTGGCCGTATTCAGTGTATTATTATTATCATTCATAAATACAACGTTATTTTAATATACCAGAAACCGGAAAATAATTTATTTGAAACCAGGAATACAATCGATTACACGCGTTTTAAACCATGTTGTATTGTGTCCCTAAAAATTATGAAAACTTGTTGAATTTTGACACAATATAATTACGCTGACCGCGGGCTGGTCGCCATGTATTGAGCGATAGGCACTGTACTTACAAGCTGCACATAGATAGATGTCGTTGTGTACCATTGTACCACGCCCTGCCACCAACCGCGCGCAACGCTTTCTCGCCCATGTCCAACGACAGTGGGGTTAGTGACCACGTTCGAGACCATAATTATTGTGCGTGGAAATCAACACGACGACACTAGCTTATATTTTTGAGAGATTTAATTCCTATTTATTTTTTTGTATTATTTCACTTCTAATGATAATACCCTCCGGGTTTTCCGGTTCTTGCGTATACTAAAGATAACGTTGTATATGTTAAAATTGAAGTAAGGTGATATGTCGTGGTTTATATTTTTATGCCTTGTGGATGTTGAAAATACTATACTTGTCGGATTAGTAGGGGATGTGAAAATTTACACCAATACACTACATAAGCAGTCAAACTTAAAGGAGGTTGTATGATGCAGGTATACAGCGCATGCGTGTTGCTTGACTCGACGGCGGCGGCTACGGTTCGCAACGCGCTGTGTGCGTGTGTGCTTGAGCGATCCCGTGTGTGCGTGGGCGGCGAGGCGGGGCTGGCGCTTGTAGACCTGGAGCGAGCGGAGATAACGCCGCGCCGCGCACATGCACCTGTCGCTACCATCGCCTACGTGCCGCACGAACAGCTGCTAGGTCAGTACAAGCCTCTAGTTATGTTCTACGTACAATTGCAGGACCTGCCAGTGTGAACAAAAAAAAGATTGTACCAAATTAGGCGTTACTCGGCGGCGATCCACTGTAATAAAATGATTCGGAAGAGGAGAACCCGCCACGCACCCTCTGGTTGCCCACCTCAACTTTGCAATAGAAAAAGGTTGACAATATCTGATTCCCATGCGTCATGGGACCCGGGCGTACTCCAACTTGCAGTATTCCGCTTCCAGCACAAAATGTGCGTCGACACGTGTTTTGCCTCGACGCGAGGCATCTTTAGCACCGTTTGGCAACGAATGAAATCATTCGTAAAAAATTATTAATCAAATTATAAGTGTACTGCTTTCGTTATTAACTGATACTGTAAAAACTAGCATGTTTTCGTTTGTCATTAAAACTTTAGAAAACAATACGTAAAAGATTAATGAATAAAGAAGACTTCAATCAACAATATTCAAAGTGCATGGTTCGGTCTCGGTGAATGCCAACGGATTTACTCCCTGCGTGAATCCGTTGGCATTCACCGGGATCGCGTCTTGTACATCGGCGATGAAGATCGGCGAACTTCAGATGTCTATGTGAGTTAAATGTTTTGCTTTAAGTCACTACATGTAGGGTGTTATGATTTTTGTTATTATTAATTTCTTATGTCGGCTGACATTGTCGTAATTCATTATTGGGAGACATTGCTTTTAAAATGAAAGATGTGTCTCTGGATTCTCAATTAATAGTAGTTGTACTTTGGGAATGCAATTTGACGAATAAGACGCCATGGACGATTCGTAAACTTATAGAAAATTATGGTGTTATTTTAAAAACTGCATCTCTTGTATGAATCTATAAACTAATTATTAAATTCAAATTAACTGACATTTTCTCAGAAAGCCGGCCTTTCGACATCCTTGAAGTTGGCAAATATATAATAATCGGTAAAAATACAAATGTTTAATTTTAGATTTAAATCAACAAAATATTTAAAGGAAAAGATTTTTCAAATTTAAAATTACGTCATTTCTTAAAAAAATTCCTATGTGAAAAGCAATGATTTAAATCAAACATGTGCCCTCACCGTGTTTAGCTTGCACGAAAAGTAGTAATCCTACTACGTTTAAATACAGCCACGTTTCTGGACGTGATACTGACTTGATATTTGAATTATAAATATAGTTTTATTATGCTCACTTATATTGAATACTGTACACTACTGTACTCTATCATTTATATGTCAGTTTTCTTAGCGTTGACACTGTGTGTGTGATTTAAGTACGGTGACGACACATCTATGATTTAAAACAGATTTTGCTGTACTTAATTTGTGTCACACTTAAAGTTATGTTTTTTTTTGTTTTGTTTTATTTTGTCTGTATATTGTGTACTGTTGTAATTGGTCTCCAGGTTTAAAATAGTATGCCAATAATATTAGGTTAAGAAGTACGCAATCTGTTATCCGTACCACTTCGATAAATAAATAGTGTTGCTTTGCGTGGTGGCAGTGGTGATCGCGGGCCGCGGGCGCCACGTGCGGCTGGTGCCGATCCGCGCGCTGGAGTGCGCGGAGGTGGAGTGCGTGAAGCTCGCCGAGAGCAAGGGCGCGCTCGCGCTCGCCGCCGGCGCGCTCTCGCACAACGCGCACGGCTTCGCGGTGCTGTGCAAGCGACAGGTACGCTTTGTTATATTAACTAATACATGCGTTCTCGTCTCTCATAAAATAGTCAAAATAATAACATAAAACATAATATATTTTGAGTTAACAATAGCTACTTTTTATGACATTTGAATGAATGCTATGATTTTACGAATTGCAGTTTAATATAGTATATATTTATGATAAGAGGCGTTAAGGATTTTACATAAAAATCGTAATTCTAATGGCAATTTAAATAAATAGATAATCTTTTCTATTTGCTAGTTGCTACGTTCATAAGAAAGGTTAAGCTATTATTTATCTTAACTTCTATTGTATATAATGTAGACTAATAAACAAATTGTTAATTTACTGCATTACAATATACATTATTAGAAAAATATGTATATACGTCGGTTTAGAGTGCAGCAAACTATTTATATGATAAATTAAGTTGGTCCTAAAACGATACCTTGGGGTACAACAGAACGAATATTTTGATATCACATTCTGTATGGTTTTAAAACTATTAATAACCAGCCGATAGTCAACTATTATAAAGTTACCACTTCATACACCTATCTTGATATAGATGTTATCGTTAATATTTCGCCAAGATTCACATTAACAATGTCAAATGCTTTAGACATGTCGAAGATACGCATGTAACAATCATTGGGTATGCTGTCGTTAGTGTTTATACATTTTATTACATACTTACCAAGTCATCTACATTATAATATTTATTTTGTATTATTCAAAACTGTACATAATTTGTCTATATAATGTTAATGTATATACATCTGTTGAGTTGTTGTTTTCCAGAACGCGTACGTGGTGAACGTGTACGAGATCACGCGCACGGTGGCAAGACGAGTGCGTGTAGCGGAGCTGCGCGCGTGCGGGGTGGTGTGCTCCGTGCAGCTGAGCGGCACGCGCCTGGTGCTGGGCTACCGCGGCGGCTTTGCGGCGCACGCGCTCCCCGACCCGCGCCGCCCGCACCACGACCAGCCCGCGCTCTGTGAGTAGCCCCGCCCCACCGCTCGTGTTATGTGCTCCGTGCAGCTGAGCGGCACGCGCCTGGTGCTGGGCTACCGCGGCGGCTTTGCGGCGCACGCGCTCCCCGACCCGCGCCGCCCGCACCACGACCAGCCCGCGCTCTGTGAGTAGCCCCGCCCCACCGCTCGTGTTATGTGCTCCGTGCAGCTGAGCGGCACGCGCCTGGTGCTGGGCTACCGCGGCGGCTTTGCGGCGCACGCGCTCCCCGACCCGCGCCGCCCGCACCACGACCAGCCCGCGCTCTGTGAGTAGCCCCGCCCCACCGCTCGTGTTATGTGCTCCGTGCAGCTGAGCGGCACGCGCCTGGTGCTGGGCTACCGCGGCGGCTTTGCGGCGCACGCGCTCCCCGACCCGCGCCGCCCGCACCACGACCAGCCCGCGCTCTGTGAGTAGCCCCGCCCCACCGCTCGTGTTATGTGCTCCGTGCAGCTGAGCGGCACGCGCCTGGTGCTGGGCTACCGCGGCGGCTTTGCGGCGCACGCGCTCCCCGACCCGCGCCGCCCGCACCACGACCAGCCCGCGCTCTGTGAGTAGCCCCGCCCCACCGCTCGTGTTATGTGCTCCGTGCAGCTGAGCGGCACGCGCCTGGTGCTGGGCTACCGCGGCGACTTTGCGGCGCACGCGCTCCCCGACCCGCGCCGCCCGCACCACGACCAGCCCGCGCTCTGTGAGTAGCCCCGCCCCACCGCTCGTGTTATGTGCTCCGTGCAGCTGAGCGGCACGCGCCTGGTGCTGGGCTACCGCGGCGGCTTTGCGGCGCACGCGCTCCCCGACCCGCGCCGCCCGCACCACGACCAGCCCGCGCTCTGTGAGTAGCCCCGCCCCACCGCTCGTGTTATGTGCTCCGTGCAGCTGAGCGGCACGCGCCTGGTGCTGGGCTACCGCGGCGGCTTTGCGGCGCACGCGCTCCCCGACCCGCGCCGCCCGCACCACGACCAGCCCGCGCTCTGTGAGTAGCCCCGCCCCACCGCTCGTGTTATGTGCTCCGTGCAGCTGAGCGGCACGCGCCTGGTGCTGGGCTACCGCGGCGGCTTTGCGGCGCACGCGCTCCCCGACCCGCGCCGCCCGCACCACGACCAGCCCGCGCTCTGTGAGTAGCCCCGCCCCACCGCTCGTGTTATGTGCTCCGTGCAGCTGAGCGGCACGCGCCTGGTGCTGGGCTACCGCGGCGGCTTTGCGGCGCACGCGCTCCCCGACCCGCGCCGCCCGCACCACGACCAGCCCGCGCTCTGTGAGTAGCCCCGCCCCACCGCTCGTGTTATGTGCTCCGTGCAGCTGAGCGGCACGCGCCTGGTGCTGGGCTACCGCGGCGGCTTTGCGGCGCACGCGCTCCCCGACCCGCGCCGCCCGCACCACGACCAGCCCGCGCTCTGTGAGTAGCCCCGCCCCACCGCTCGTGTTATGTGCTCCGTGCAGCTGAGCGGCACGCGCCTGGTGCTGGGCTACCGCGGCGGCTTTGCGGCGCACGCGCTCCCCGACCCGCGCCGCCCGCACCACGACCAGCCCGCGCTCTGTGAGTAGCCCCGCCCCACCGCTCGTGTTATGTGCTCCGTGCAGCTGAGCGGCACGCGCCTGGTGCTGGGCTACCGCGGCGGCTTTGCGGCGCACGCGCTCCCCGACCCGCGCCGCCCGCACCACGACCAGCCCGCGCTCTGTGAGTAGCCCCGCCCCACCGCTCGTGTTATGTGCTCCGTGCAGCTGAGCGGCACGCGCCTGGTGCTGGGCTACCGCGGTGGAGAAATAATATATACCGGATAACATCCCGCATCACATTTGCTTTAGTCTTTCAGGCTGTCCGAATGGTTATGATAGTTTTACCTGGAAAATATGCCGGGCGATTTAAAAATGGTAATTTAATGGATATCGATGTGCCTTTTCCGAATTTTAATTATGCCACCTCGTATTTTAGCTGTAAAATGAGTTGGAAAGGCAATATTGTCGAAACATTGCTATTATATACTATATGCCATTTTTCAACATGAATTTTTTTCAAAGCTACTAGGTGGCAATATTCGGACAGGTACATTGTATCTATAAAAAACCAATTTTCAAAAGTCCATTAAACTTTAAAATTTTTCAAGCTACTCTTTTTATTTTGGGCAACATGACTGTACTACATTATATTGAACCAAGTGACTATACTACCTACTTTATTTCGGCCGAAGTGACTGTACTATTTTATTTCGGACCAAGTCACTGTACTAATTTATTTTGGCACTAATGACTATACTACTTTATTTCAGACCAAATGACTGTACCACTTTATTTTGGCCCTAATGACTATACTACTTTATTTCGGACCAAGTTACTGTACTACTCTATTTCAGCCTAAATTACTGTATTGGTTTATTTTGGCCCAAATGACTGTACTACTTTATTTCGGACCAAATGACTGTACTACTTTATTTCGGTCCAAATAAATACACTACTTTAGTCCGACCAAATTTTTTTCGGATGACATCCGAAGTGACTACTATAAAAGTGTTTGTTAACAATGATGTCTGTATGCTCCCAGCTCTGGTGCACCCCGAGAACCAAGTGAACGTGTTCCTGTCGCACTCGGGCGCGCGGCCGCTGGGCTGCGCGGCCGTGCCCAACAGCGCCGACACGCTGCTCGTGTTCAACTCGCTGGCGCTGTACGTGGACCGCGGCGGCCACCGCGCGCGCGACACCGAGCTCATGTACACCGCGCACCCGCTGCACCACGGTGACTAGCTCGCGCCCTTGCTTGTGTACTCGTGTGACCAATGCTCACAAACGAAACTGTCAATCTTCTCTTGTACATTGCTCTGCTCTCTCTACTATATAGAAAGTATACAGCGTGCCACTGTGACATGTGATTGTATTGAAAGGTTGCAAATAGTGGACACATAAACTAACGTTAAGCGGCCAAAATGAAGACAATGCAGAAAAACATAATAACTCAAAAACTCTCTGTCTTGTCTCTGACATTAGAGTTTTTCTAAGGATAGGCCAATTTAATAGTATTAATGAATATACTTGAAATTTCATAACTATTCGAATGCGTCATCGTAAAGAAATACCATCTTAGAACAACAACTACATATATTTTAGAAACAATGTGACATTTTTGCAGCGATCAACGAAACGCATCTGTTAATATTCACGGCGACGCATATCGACGTGTACGATATCGAGACCGGCGACTGGGTGCAGACTATGAATATACGTGAGTACTTGCTTTCTATCTACCTTGATCTTTTTGTTTAATGATCAGCTGACCCAAGATCTTTGCGCTTAAGTAATTAAGCTAATAGTTAATACCGTCAACCCATACCACGGTGTGGCGAGACCTATATGCTCATTTCAAAATATCTGACCGTGTTTTTTATGTCTGTTGATTGAACGTTTGTAAAGTCCTCCACGATACATGAATTATTTCTGGTGAAATAAAATAAGGACAGGAATAAAAAAGAAATACTTGTTAACACTTCATGACATGACAAGTACGTTCGTATAAAATCTTCCGCGATATAGGGTTTATATTGCGGAAGGTATTTAAAGAAGACACTATGCGTGCAATTAATTCGAATTTCAAAGGTAATCTATTTCTTTTGTAGTTCTTTAGATCCTTGTAATGTAGTTTTGTAGCATAAAAAGCACGCACCGTATTCAGATGTTTATATATATTTTCGGTAAAATAAATGTTGTATTTGTAAACATATGTAGTTATGGCTGAAGCGTTTGAATTGTAATAATTTGACAAACTGGGCGTCTCTAGTATGAAACAAATGAAATTTAGGTCTGTGTTATAATTACTGAACAAAGCCAGCTCGTTTAATGTGAGCTTTACTACTATAGTATGTGCTTTTTTATCTTGATAATGTAACGTCGGTAGTAAACGTTACATTATCAAGGTACAAAAGCACGTGCGGCCTTTATTGGTCCTGCTTCTGATCGGACTATGAAAATGAAGGACTAGAGAATGCACTTGTGTTTGCGCACACACTTGTGCACTATAACATCTCCTGCGAAGATATGTATATAGTTTCTTTAAGAATGGCCGCCGTAACCGAAATTTGATCTGGAGGACAGTACTATTTGGAAAATAACATTTACCGTTGTTGATTTTTATGTTACTTTGTCTGTTATAGCAAACGCCAGGCCCCTGGACGAGTCAGGTTGGATTTGCGGTGTGGGTGGCGGCGGCGGTAATGGCTTCCCATTCTCAAGCGACACAGCACCTTACATCATATACCTAAGGCCGTTGCTCACACGTTAGTATTGATACTATAGTAACATACTGGAACTTATATAAAATATATGCTTGTGTAATCCTTATGATAGGGCTTGTGAAACTTTATTGGTTAACGTACTTTCTTTTTTTTAAAGGTGGCTTTTATGTGCTTTTAAAGTAACACATAATATGTTACGTTTTACGGTCAAGTTGTACATATTTGTCAGTAATACTTAGTAAATTACTGGCGTGCTCGAATTATTTTGTCGCGTGTCAGCACTGGCACGCGTGATATTAGTTCACCATCTCTGCCCTATAGATATGCGTGCAACAGCTATGTTGCTAAATGCAGGTATTTTACATCTACATTCAGCCAGCTATGTTTTAGGTCTCACGTGGTGAGTTTATTGGACACATTTCCAGACTAGATATCCTAACAAGGTGCATATACTTGTTGAGTGTTTTCAAAACATCCAAATATAATTCGACTACAGGCGTATACGTCGCCAAACAGCGATACGTGCAATGTATACGTATGCAAGAATTGTAACTTTATTAGCAATCTCAACCACCACTTTCAACTATATATTACTTGCCCTTGCCCGCGACTTCGCTTGCTCTAGAATAGTACTTTTTCTAGATAAAATATTGTGTGCCCTATGTCCTTTTCTGTACCACTGAGAAAGTGTATACGAAATTTTATGAAGATCTGTCGAGTAGTTAAGGCGTAAAAGCGGAACTAACGAACAAACTCACATTCGCAATTATAATAGTGAGTAAGGATTTAGACTAAGTTTTAACAGAAACAAATAGTTTTCCCTCATATAATTATTATGCATCATTTTAACCTGTCACAAATATTGTTTTAGACCCGCGCGCGTCAGATCCTCCGCTACTCTTAGAACAGTCTGTTTGGGGCAGCAAACGACGATTTTCCGTTCGAGAACAATCACATCAAGCCATCGAAGCACATAACAGATTGTAAGTTATTGTTATAAGTCTTTACGAGAGTTAAACTCTTACTAATATACACAGACGTTACGGATAAGATATTTTGTACGTGGATGTTGTTGTTGCATTTGTATATTTTTGAAGGCCTAAACAGAGTTGTATTAGGGACCGCCACACTAGCGTCTTTCGAGCGTCGTCGTCTTGCCAGCGCTAAGCGGCTGCCGAACGCCGGGCTAACGCACGCCGGCGTCGCATCGGCGCGGCGCCAGCGCAACGTCTTTTTCGAACGAGTACTATGTAGGTACTACGCAACCCCCTCGCCCCGCTGTGCCCTTCATTCTCGCACTGGTTGTGCCCGACAGGCGCAAGCCTACCGCGGCGCCAGCGCTGCGTCAACGTTGCGCGGGCGCTGGCAAGACGATGACGCTCGAAACACGCTAGTGTGGGCGGTCCCTTGTAGCCACATATCTATCTTCATGCTTTATGACTCTTCTGTGGGTTTTTTCATCGTGTAAACAATCGACTAGGTTCACCTTACTTTGTGACTCGTAAGATTATCTCACGTAGCACCCTTAAATAGCTTGCGCTTGCAACCTACGCCAACTTTATATTTTTAGCATGATAGCAGTCTAGCAGTTTTTACCCAAGCACATTAGGTTGCGAGCTGCTACCAAAGTCGCCCAACAGAAGATTTCAGCAGTATACTAACAATATTAAAATCTCAAAGCTCAACCTTAGTGATTCTGATCAAGCGCCTGTATATTTAAAAGATTATAAGTGACGTCACAAGTTGTTTATTTGTCGTGGAACAGGTCAGAGCGGCGGTCCCGTCTGATCTCTGCGCCGACGAACTTCGCGCATCTGTCGCACATGGGCCCGGGCGACGGCATACGGTCACAGCGCCTG
The DNA here is from genome assembly GCA_930367265.1 of Catocala fraxini. NCBI lineage: Eukaryota > Metazoa > Arthropoda > Insecta > Lepidoptera > Erebidae > Catocala > Catocala fraxini. Next base: position 10,609,683 of record OV884049.1, on the reverse strand, counting down.
CTGGACCTGCCCACTACCGTCGAGACCGCCGACGACTTAGCGCAGGTAACACACACGCGCACACACATACATACACAAACGCGCACACATACACATATACAAAAGCACGCACACACACTATACACAAAAGCACACACACATACACAAAAGCACACACACACATACACAAACGCACACATACGCACATACACAAACGCACACACATACCTACACAAACGCACACACACATACACAATATACAAGGAAACTGCAGGTCTAACATGAAAAAGTGTATCCAAAACTTCGGACTGAACGAAATACACTAAGGCCTCATTTACGGAGACGCGGGGCGTTGCGCGTCGCGTGTGGCGTGGCGTCTCGCGGCGCGACGGACGTTTTGTCTGCTTACGGAGTTAGCACCATCGCATGCGTTAACACAACATGCCGATATACCATGTCTATAGAGGTGCGGCGGCCATCTCTGCGGCGCATTTAACAACCTCTGAGTGAAAACACTTTGTAACGGTCTGCGTGTTAGTGACAGGCATAGCTCCGGAACCATTGGACTGATTGACTTGTAACTTGGTGTGCAGACACCTTGGGGTCATACCTCGGTCGAGTTTGGGCCCTGTGAGTTAAAATACCCCCGAGATATAGGGGTCATTTCTTTTCATTACTTTTACATTTAAGACGAAGCGGTTGAATCCTAAATGTTTACACCCATCTCGTTATATTATATAGTACACTTTTTAACATAGAATTTACTTCTAAAAAAGTCGAATATATCATACTCCACTACCACAATGACTTACGTCTGCGTTGTGGGATTTCCAAATAACACTGGCAGAAGGTTCCGCCGCGGGCATCGCTTCCTGGAGAATCGCCGGCGCGGTGCACGGCGCGTGCGGCGGCGATTCCTTCCGCCGCACAAAACGCTCTATTTCAAGCAAACGCGTGTAAAACCGCTTCTCCGTATACGCACTCATACAACGCCATATGTTTGAATTCAGTGCGGGCCACGCCGCAGCACGCGACGCGCGTAGATGAGGCCTAACAATGTTTTAGTTTTTTATTAAGTTTAGAGGTGTTGCTTTCAATTTGACATCATTCCGTCCAGAAAGGGTTTAGGACAATCAAGAGCTTACCTACCGAAATTCGAGACAATAATCACAATGGATGTATTACACGGTCGGCTTACTGATTTCATTACCTACGCAAGCACCGGGTTAATCATCGTAAGGCTGCGCTCATCGAACAGAACAAAATCAACGCTAAGTGCACGAACCAGAAGTATTTATATGAAGTTAACATATAAATACTTCTCGTTCATGCCCTAGCGATAACATCTGAAAAACGCCCGCGCTGTTACTGTCAGTCGTACTGCTACGTGAGTGAGTATCGCTTCTTTAGGTGGTATTTTTTTTCCTGCTACCACTATCTATTACATATCCGTGTTTTGTTCGCCCACGCCCGTCTTGTTTTTGTTATAGTAAATTACTGTACGACCTAGAAACACAGACATATCCACTACGGGACAAATCAGTAGGAATCGTATTTTCATTTTCTAGCCATAATATATTTATCTTTTCTCTCTTTCTGGATAGTGGTGCGCCAGCCTTCCTTATTTCAGCTCTCCACGTAGCTCTATCCTTGACATCGTATTCGATTAACTTGCATGCTCTCATGTCTCTTAAGACTACATATTTCCAAGTTGTCTTGGGTCGGCCTCTAGCTATAATATGTATATTACCTTATACCTGGGCAATTATATATAATGTTGAAAATCTTTAAGCGGTATCTTTTTTTTGTATTAGCAGATGTATAGCAGTCGAGAGAGCAGTAAAAGAACATCACCGCTGACGATATCACACGGCACTGGATCCTATAATGGTAAGTTTATTATAGCTTTGGATTTTTCTGTATCCGTGGTGCAGTTGTAGTGAATGTAATTGCTGTGTATGACGTCTGGGATTCGATTTCCTGGTTAAGTGAAGTTTAAATCAAATCAAATCCATTTATTGTATTTATATATGGCATAGGTAAAGCAAAAGGTGTACATATATAAAAACATAGGTTCCAGTATGTCGTGCGGTTAAGCATATAACATTTATAAATTTAAACAACGAAATAACTAAAACATGCTTATTTTATATAACTAACAAGGTCAGTACTTAATTAGTGTTAAAGAGCTTTTATGACAAGAAAACAGTAGCGGCACGAAATCTAAAAAATTTGCTTAGTTGACTGCAAAAGAGGGATGTTGGGTTTTAATTAATTTTAGTTTATGTAATAATAAGAAAATTCAAGAATTAATAATAATATTCTATCACATATACACAACACCATCTAGCCCAAACTAAGCAGAGCTTGTACTATGGGTACTAGACAATGGATAAATATACATATTATATACTTTTATTTTTGTAAATACATACATATTATGCATAGAAACACCCAGACCAATATAAACATCCCTGTTCATGCACACAAATTTTTACTTATTCGGGAATCTAACCTGCGACCTTAGGCGTAGCAGTCTGTTCAATCGAGTGATAAAGTTGACATTCCGCTCGGTAGATGGCGATGTGCCGTCCGGCTGAATCGCGGTGTTAAGATTCTCCGACGCACGTATATAAAGGCCCGAACAAAATAAATTTTTGTCTCGCATCAAACGGTTGTTTCATTCTAATTGATTCATTAGTTAAGTAAACCGAACCGTGCAGCTAAAAGCTCAAACATTTTTTGGTCCTTCGGAGCCGGACGGGTTTATTGTAACAATAAACCTCGTAGTTGATCGATCCGTTGGCTGTCTGTGTATACTATTGCGCCGTTGGCAATAGTGTATGGTTCAGAGTTCGATTCCGGACTGAGTGAAATTCAATTTTGTGTACTCAAGTGTTCAGTGTTGTGTGTGGTGCAATTAAGCGCAATAAAGCGGCAGTCATCGCTATTTGGAATTGTGGCGATTATCGGCAGAGGGCGCTACCTGTGCCTTTTAACTCGAACCAGTGTTTCGAGAGGCGACGACACCAGGCGTCCTATTTTGAGTGCTGTTTGGAGCTTGTGACATCAAGTAAAGTGACGTAACACATCGGCAGTGACGTGCAGAGGTTTGACCGAACAATAACTGTAAGTAGTGAACAATTATTAACTTTGATTTTGGAGGAACATCAGTGATAAAACATAGAAAATTACATTAGTATAGTGAAGTAGAGAAGCATTTGGGACTTGTAATAATTTAAAATTAATTAGTTGTAGTTTGTAAAGTAGTTTTTAGACTTAGAATAATTAAGCAAATTTGGTTCATACGGGGAATCCATGCCCGATTTCGCCCTGGTGTACAAAGTTGTTTAAACACTTGTAAAATTTTTTAGATTTTACTTGGATTTATAATTTTAGCAAGCTTGTTGTTATTCTCATATCTTTAACGTTCATTATTGTAGCTTCATTTGTAACTTAGAAATTTTAGATCAGTATTGTACTTTAGTGAATTCATAATTATAAACTTATGTATCATATTTATCATATACTTAGTCACAATGAAATCATTAATTAAATTACAATTGAACAACAAAACCATAATTGAAAAGGCTAGAATTAATTTTAAAAAGTCACCAAAGGATCGTATAACACAAACATATTTGCAAACAAGATTAGAATCATTAGAAGAGCAGTGGAAACAATTTGTAAAAACACATAGAAATATTATAGAGAAAGCGACAGATTTAGATTTAAATAATGAGTATTTTTCAACTGATGTATACGATAATACCGAGGAGTTCTACATATTGTATAAATCAGAACTTAAGGAACAAATGAATGTAAAAACTACTACTAATATTAATTCAAAGGAACAAGAAAGAACATCGTCAAATATTAGATTGCCAAAGATTAGTCTACCTACCTTCTCAGGTATTTATACTGAGTGGACTAGTTTTAGAGATTTATTTCTGTCCCTTATACACAACAACGGGTCGTTAGACGATGTACAACGACTTCACTATTTGAAATCTCATTTGTCGGGAGAACCAGAACAGCTACTGCGACATACACCAGTAACTGCAGCTAATTATAGTGAATCTTGGTCTATTTTATGTAAACGATATGACAACAAGAAATTTTTATCTAACTGTATGTTAAAGCGCCTTGTCAAACAATCAGTAATTGTTAAAGAGTCTTCAACTTCCATTAAAAATCTATTGGATACCACAGTCGATTGTTTACATGGCTTATGTACCTTAGGCATTAATGTGGACGCTTGGGATACAATTGTAATATTTCTAATTAGCGAAAAATTAGATAACGAATCTCGAAAATTGTGGGAGTCGAAAATTAGTATTGACGATAATTTACCTACATTTGCCGAGTTCAAGATTTTTTTGGAATCAAGATTTCGTGCTTTGGAATATTTAAGTCCTAAGTCCATTACCCAAACCAAGAATAATAGTCCAAATACTAATGTAAAAACCTTTCATGTTGCTTCTTTAACTTGTATTTTGTGTTCTGGTGACCATAAATTGTGTCACTGCAAGCAGTTTGCAAAGCAGGATTGTGATGCACGTCGCGACTTTGTTCGAGCCAATAAGTTATGCTTCAATTGTTTAGGTAAAAACCACGCCGTGTATTCATGCCGTCAGCCTACCAAATGCCATCTTTGCAAAAGGAGACACCACACACTCCTTCATTCTAAAACAACCGTCGATGCCACTGAACCGGTAGAGGGTTCAGCGGACAAGAATGTTGTGGTTGCCGCGGCAGCCGCTTCTTCTAATCAATGCGAGACCATAAACACCATTTGTTGTTTCGCAGATGTACACAACCAAGGTCTGCTCGCTACAGCCTTGGTCGATATTGAGTCAACAACTGGTACTGCTATTGTTTTAAGAGCTTTGATGGATCAGGGCTCTCAAGTCTCCTTTATCACGGAGGCCGCAGTACAGTTACTCGGTTTGAAGAAAACACCTGCTCACACCGACATATTGCGACTAGGCGATGATGAGGGGGCTTCGATGCCTTCTAAGTGGGTAGTTAGTTTCAAAATGCAGTCACGCCTAGATCCTACATTTTATTTATATGTCAATGCGTATGTATTGAGCAGACTCACATCACGTCTTCCTGAAAGGAAGATCGTCAATGTTCTGCCGTCAATCTCATCCTTAGACCTAGCAGACCCGTCTTTTGCTACCCCGGGTAAAATAGATATCCTGTTAGGTACTCGCGTGGTCGGTGAAGTTCTAATGGATGGTTTGGTCAAGGGCCCACCTGGTACACCAGTTGCCCAAAGAACCAAGTTAGGATGGATCCTATCTGGCGAGATTCACACATCGCTCAGGACTCAACCAGTATGTTGCAATGCAAGCGTAGACATTAACAGCCTCCTAAGGAAATTTTGGGAGTTGGAGTCTGAGTCTTCTCCTCATAGAGTGATCTTCACTGAGGAAGAGCAAAGGTGTGAGGACCTATACTCTAACACAACCAAAAGAGATGCAACAGGACGATACATAGTCAAGCTGCCATTCAAAACTGATCGTCCTAGCTGCGTTTATGGAAGATCGGAGGATATCGCTCGTAAACGTTTTAACATGCTGGAAAGAAAATTATCAGGCAATCCTGAGCTAAGACAGCAGTATTCAGAAGTTATCCAGGAGTATATTCGATTGGGACACGTTGAAGTAGTTCCTCAAGCAAAATTGAGAAACGATGCCTTTTATTTACCGCATCACGCTGTAGTACGCGAGGATAAAAGTACTACCAAGGTTAGGGTTGTCTTCGACGCCTCTTGTTCTGGATGCAACGGGGTCTCGTTGAATGACGATTTGATGGTTGGCCCAACCTTGCAACCTGATTTACGTCAAATTATTATAAGATGGCGCTGTCATCCCATAACATTAGTAGCGGACATCATTAAGATGTATCGGCAGATTAAGGTTTCTGACGATGACGTAGACTACCAACGTTTTTTATGGCGTGACAACTCAAATTCGGAGTTGCAACATCTACGTTTGTTACGTGTCACCTTTGGTGTATCTTCGGCTCCATATTTGGCGGTGCGTAGTTTACAACAACTGGCTCATGATGAAGGCAAGGATTATCCTCTAGTTGCAGACCGAATCCTTAAAGATTTTTACGTTGACGACCTTTTGTCAGGTTGTGAATCTGTAGCTGAAGGAAAACAGATCTATCATGAGATAAATGAGTTATTAGCACGTGGAGGTTTCAAACTTCAGAAGTGGTCCAGCAATAATAACAAATTATTGAATAAAATACAAACCGGAACAGAGGCAACCCATGATATAGTAAATTTCAAAATTGCTAAGATCATGAAAATTTTAGGTTTAACTTGGAATAGAGATACGGATGAATTTCAATACACTGTCCATCTTCCTCCGCTGGAAACACCCTTGACTAAGCGAAGAGTGATATCTGACATTGCCCGTTTATTCGACCCACTGGGTTGGCTCGCGCCAGCAATAATAACAGCTAAGGTGTTCATTCAACGCCTGTGGCTTTCGGGTATAGATTGGGATGATGCATTGCCAGATCACCTAGCAACGGATTGGCTTAGTTACAGGAGAGAACTTAACAGTTTAGTCGGTTTCCATCTGCCTAGATGGATTCACACAAGCAGACACGACCATCATCTTGAACTGCAAGGCTTTTGTGATGCTTCTAATGAAGCGTATGCTGCAGTAGTCTATACATGGTCCATTGATTCTAACGGCTTAGTTTTCGTCAGTCTAGTGGCATTAAAAACCAAGGTGGCCCCCGTCAGACAGGTATCCATACCTCGTCTGGAATTATGTGGCGCGGTGCTGCTATCAAAACTTCTTCGTGAAGTTTCGGACACCTTGGGGATTAAAAGGGATAATGTACATGCCTGGACTGACTCATCAGTGGTTCTTGCCTGGTTGGCGAGCCACCCCAGTCGTTGGAAAACCTTTGTCGGCAACCGAGTTGCCGAAATTCTCACCGTTATGGACAGCAATCAATGGTCGCACGTCCAATCAAAAGACAATCCCGCTGATTGTGCCTCCCGTGGAGTAAAGCCTTCCATGTGTGCAGATCTTGAGTTGTGGCTAAGAGGACCTAGCTGGCTTAGGAACTACACAATTGATTATAGCATAAGGAAATTTAATCAAACTAACATAGAGGAAAGGAAATCAAACATAGTATGCAATGTAATAATCAACAATAAGGAAGAGAATAATATAATAATAAAATTTTCATCTTTGAGAAAGTTAACTAGAGTAATTGCGTATTGTAGAAGGTTACTGAAATCAAAAAATAAAATTATTAATCAAACTAAATCACAAAATAATTGTTTAACATTTGCCGAAATTGATCAAGGTCTACTTACATGTATAAAAATGTGTCAGAATGAATATTTTTGTAATGAAATAGACAGCATAAAGAAAACTGGTAAAGTTGAGAAAAGAGGAAAACTTATTCAACTTAATCCCTATCTCGACCAGGATCAGGTTATGAGAGTTGGCGGAAGGTTACATAGAGCTGATATTGAGGAAACCATGAAGCATCCTGTAATAATGCCTCACAAGTCACACTTAACGAACCTTATAGTTGCCGATGCTCATGAGCGCACTCTACATGGCGGACCACAATTGGTCCTTAATTATATAAGATCCAAGTACTGGATCATCAATGCGAAGAGTGTGGTTAGACAATATGTGCGCAAGTGTGTGACTTGTCTACGTTATTCAGCTCGAGTTGTACCGCCCTTAATGGGACAATTACCATCAGCCAGAGTCAATGCCGGCCGACCTTTCTCTAAAAGCGGAGTGGACTATGCAGGTCCTATTAGTGTGAGGCCCACAAGAGGGCGCGGATATCACTCCACAAAGGGCTACATTTGTCTATTTGTCTGCATGGCTACCCGTGCTATTCATTTGGAGGTTGTAAGTGATATGACTGCGACAGCATTCATAGCAGCCTTCAAACGCTTTACAGCCAGACGGGGCCATTGCGAGGAGATGTGGAGTGATAACGGCACCAACTTCGTCGGAGCTAATAAAGAGTTAAAGGCTTTGTTCATCCAAGAAAGGTCAAGCGTAGCATTAGACATTGCGGACTGGTTGGCAACGAACGAGACTAGTTGGCACTTCATTCCACCCCACTCTCCTAATTTTGGAGGGCTTTGGGAAGCTGGAGTGAAGTCCACCAAGCATCACCTCAGAAGAGTCGTAGGGATCAGCACTCTTACCTTTGAGGAACTAACAACAGTGCTCGCTCAAATAGAGGCGTGTCTGAACTCAAGGCCGATCTCTACGTTTAGCGGTAGTCCCGACGACCCATATCCCTTGACACCGGGTCACTTTTTAATTGGAGAACCGTTGCTGCTTCCGCCTGAGTCAAACTTCGAAAGTTCAAACGTAAGTACACTAAGGCGGTGGCATTTAACTCAGCGTCTAGTCCAAGATTTTTGGCGTCGATGGTCCCACGAATACCTTGTCCAGTTCCATCATCGGTACAAATGGTCTCATCAGACTGTAGAACCTAATAAAGGGGATGTGGTTTTAGTTATGGAGGATGACTTGCCTCCTGCAAGATGGCTCTACGGCCTTATAATCGAGAAACACACTGGCTCAGACAAAGTCACGAGGGTTGTGTCATTGCGTTGCAAAAGGTCAATAATTAAAAGACCCGTTTCTAAACTAATAGTGTTGCCTATTACTACTTAATTGTTAAAATTTTGTAATTAAGTGTTGTATTGAGATTTATTGTTCGTGTAGAATTAGCATTCTTTTTGTTGAGTTCGGTTGAAACCCTTCGTTTGTGAATCGAAATTGTAATATTGTATCACCCCATGACTAGGTAATTATTTTAGTCGCTAATTATACAGTCCACTATTGTTTGTAATGTCTCAAATACATTTTTTTTTGAAATTTCCTTTATTACCTACGTCATGGTGGGCGGTTTTATGTTTATTTATTGCTGTTGCTAGTTTTAATTTTAGTTATGGACATTTCGTCCATGGTGGGCGGGATGTTCAATCGAGTGATAAAGTTGACATTCCGCTCGGTAGATGGCGATGTGCCGTCCGGCTGAATCGCGGTGTTAAGATTCTCCGACGCACGTATATAAAGGCCCGAACAAAATAAATTTTTGTCTCGCATCAAACGGTTGTTTCATTCTAATTGATTCATTAGTTAAGTAAACCGAACCGTGCAGCTAAAAGCTCAAACACAGTCAGTTACACTAACTACTACATCATCGAGTCATCAAGATATATTATCGTACTAACTATCTCACGCTTACTCTTTATTTACGTTTTTGATTACAGCTCCGCTACCGTACTCCGTTCGTAGCATGATGTTAAATAACCTTTATACTTCCACAGTAAAAGAGATATCTAATGAAAAAAAAAAATATCGGTCCGGTCGTTCCAGGGATAAGTGCATTCAAACAAATCTTCAGATTTGATACATGCTTAAAATAATATGTTGGTCCAGGTTCATGGCGCAGCGGGGGTCGCACTCGAGAACCAACAGACGCGCCTCCATCACCACCGTTATCACACCACAGGCCTATGGACAGGTAACTGGTCAACTTTGTATCTTATAAGTTATAACCACAATTAGCTAGTTAAACAGAGCCGTTATCTGAACGCCCATAATGTACTGCCATCCTTGAGATGTATAATAAATATCAGATCGACATTTGATTCTTCCTAAGCCTTGCTTAAAATTTCGAATTTGCTTTGAAGTTGCTATATTCTGCGCAGTTCCAAAACTCCCCGTATTCCTGTGTTTTTCTTATTGGGACGCTGCTCGAAGCTTTCTACTACAGGGGAAACTAAAAGTTTAGACACATTTTGTTATAATTAAATAAGTTATAATCAAAATTATAAATTAATGAAATAATGTTATTGATGTCTAAAATGATTTTTGTAATATCTATATCTTCAGATGGCAATGTTCGAATTTATCAGGTATAGTGTTAGACATACGCCTACACATAGCAGTACGATTTCACATTCGTAATTGTGGTCTGCATTTTTAAAGATTCCTATTTTTATGTGTTTGATATGAATCGTTGTCTCGTTCGCAGGTCAATAGGCGGCGGGTCCCAAGGTAGCGGCTCGCTACTTCTAGAACGTTCCATCACACCGCTCAGCCTCGGCAGTATGAGCTCGCTACATGATGTACTTAAGGTAAATACAGACATCCACACCTCATATTACACATACGAAATTAACGTCGAAAAGACCTTCATACTTCATATATCTTTATTTGGTTTACTAAACAAATTACAATCGAAGAAGATATATGAAGTACACAGTATAAAACCAGATTGTAGCCGTAATCATGTATGCAAAGTTTCGAGTAAGAGACATGTTAGCAAGTACCTATAAATATTTATATAAAACGATCTACGATGTTACTGAGTTAAGGTAACGTTTGTTGTTGTATATTGATATTTTTTGACAAATTAGCTATTGAGTTGATTTTAATGGCGACAAACAGTAATTAATAATTTATATAAGTTATTATTAGGCTGCTTGTCTCTATTTTTAATTATGTTAGCCCAGAATTTAAGTATCTTTATATCGGATTTTGGGTTATGTTACACCCAAAATCCGATATAAAGATTCTTAAATACAATTTAAGACAAGTTATAACCATAGCGAGTTGAACGGAGCCTTTATCTGAACGACTGTAATGTACTGCCGTCCTTGAGATGTATAATAAATATCAGATCGATATTTGATTCTACCTATGCCTTGCTCAAAATTTCGAGTTTGCATTGCACAGCCTTTTAATTCTGGTAGAGTTGTAGTCATTGTCTCATTATAATAGAAAATAAAAGGATATGCTTGTGTCGCGTTATGTGACGTAATCACTATTTGAATGCAAGTGTGCGAGTACTATCCACAATACGCCCTTACTTTTCTCGTTCCAAAATTTTTATTACTATTTCTTCCTTTAGATATGATGCCTACCAATTGCAAAAGCAGTGAGACACTTTATATACGAGGCTCATATTATTATGACAGTTGAACCCAGGCCGCTATAGTTCGTGTGATGCGATGTGATCGTTGCGTTGCAGGTGGGCACTGATATGGGCGACGGCCTGCACTCCGAGGACAGCAGCTGCGGCGCCTCGCCCCCGCACCCCGCGGATCCCTGATGGTACGGGATTGTTACTTATTTAATTCTTATATAGGGTCCCGTACCCGAAAAGTGCCTATGGGACCCTATTACTAAGCCTCCGCTGTGGTGCCATGTACCCGAAGGGTGCCAACGCGATCGTTTTACTAACCCTCCGCTGTCCGTTCATCCTCCTGTCTAACTCAGACTATCTGTCTGTCAGTCGGCGGGCTGTATGATGTATCTCATGAACCGTAAGGGGAGTTGAAATTTTCAGAGAGTGTGCATTTATATTGCAGCTATAACAACTAATAAAAAAACAAAAGAACATAGGGTGTGATTTCGTGTGTGAGTCCGACACGCACTTGACCGGTTTTCCATATGAAAGCTAATGTTGTATATTAATTTATTGATAATAAAGCTTGAATAGTCAGAATCCAACCATGTTAAAAACTATGTCTGGACCTTAGGGTCTGAAGGTTGACCAAGAGATTAATGAAAGAATACCAAACATGTATTACTTGCGTTGTATTCTTATGTTGTGAATAATCTCATAGCGAAGTTAGATGGACAGTGTTTGTGAAGGTTCTCAATTATTGTTATGTATTTTAGATTAAGCAAAACCCAAATGATCACGCGCTAGCAAGCTGCATCTTATATTTATTTATGAACGCAGTTAAGACTTGGTTGTTTATCAAATATGACTCGTAAGAAAAAATTGAATGTATACAGGATGTCCGGTAATTAATAGATAACCTTGAAATTACTTATAGTAGAACTGATGGGCGTTCAGAAAAAGAATATGAAAACAAAAACTATCCTAACTACTACCTGAGATATGTTTTTTTTTTATTACCATATTTAACTTTCTTGTGCACTACGACCATAAATGAATGAATTCAATCGGTTTTTTGTTGTTTTATTATTAAACACTAATTATGCTAATAGATAGACAGTGAAAAGTATGACTAGCTGTTGCACTTTTTTTATTTTTCTTGTTATATTTTTCTGAATGGCCTTCAGTTCTACTATAAGACATTTCAAGGTTATCCATTAATTACCGGACACTTGTATACATATACATAACATTTTTCGTCAAACTAGCTGTAACATGTATATATAAAAATGAATATCCGTAACTTGGGGCGAACGAAATATTAAGAATATACCCACTGCAAGGTTTCTTCAGATTAATTTCCTTCAAATTGACATTACTCCGTTGTTAGGATAATTTTACTGTAAGTTGTATTTTATATTACTAACTGTAGCAACAATAGGCCCGATACATCGGAATTTACATTTTATGGTGGGCCAACTGTTTTATTAAATCTCACACATGTATTGTTCCCAGAACCCCCACGAACACAAACTGGACGATAGACATGTCCCGTTTCTACGCTTGCTTCTGTTAGTATCGTTTGCCGAACACGACGACTATAGCCGAGTGTAGCCGAGCGGAGCCGAGCGCAGGTCACGCGCCGTGGGTTTATCAGAGTACGTTATCGTCTAGCAAGTGAGCGCTTTAAATATATTTATGTACGCAAAATGTATACTGTATGAGAGATATGATTATTTTAAGAGAACATTTTGTCAAACATTTCGGTATTTTGACGCTCTTAAAAATACGGCTCCGTGTAACGTGTGAAGCCGGGAATGCGAATAAAAACTAGTGTCGTCTCGCTCCCCTACGACTTATAGTTCTGAGACTGACTGAAAGAGGAAGAGTTAGAGAGATAGCAGTAGATATGGTGTATATGATTGGCATGGATTCATAATAAAATCAGATATCTTTTCGTCTGCCAAATGTATATTCTTAGTTTCGTTTGTTTTTCCTAATGCAATGTTAAAATGATTATACGCCCAATGAGTATAGTCTTCTTCTTAATATATACGCTATATAAGCGTATGCGCTATGTACTATTAGTTATGTAAATAAATGCATACGTATTAATTACTTTTATAATTAACGCCATAATTCCTTTTTTAAAATGCTTCACATTTCGGCCGCCTGCCTGACTAAGATTGTTCAAACTACTACTCCTACTAATCTAATTATACCTCTCATACATATCGGTTAAGCGCAGTTAATTAAATAAATTAATTATCAATATATTTGGTTCCTAAATGAATTATATGGAAGATTTATTTTGCAATGTTATTAAATTATTTAATTATGAGAAATTAATTAAACATGTAATAATGTTTTTCTGCATGACACGTAATACAATACCTTCCATTATGCGATAATAACAAATTTAAATAGATATTATTAAGCTGGGTGCATACTAGTGCGATATTGGAAATGAAATAATAATAGATAGAATATACAGACCGTTTTAGTATCACAAATGAACAAAAAAAATTACCACATTAATAATAATATAGATAATTCACTACAGACAATCTAGACAGACACGAGTGACCCAGTGTTTCGTAAAACATTTGTACAATTCTGGATATATAATTCATCTGATATTTGTAATTAATAAAACAAATAAATTGTACGTCAAATATTATTATCATTCCAGTCACGTCCATCTAAGCGGCACCTTATTGAGTACTGTAAGTCTGTTTTATAAAAAAAAATTAGTATAACTATAACACGAGAAAAGGCACGTAATCAGAACATTAGTAAACATAGTATTATTTATTGAAATCTCTTTTCTAATATCGATAGTGTGCACCACTAGTTATACCCAATGTGGCTTGTAGGTCAATTAGATTCCTCCTCGTAACTCGACGTATTTTATAACGAAGTATGTAAGACAACGGCTCAGTAATGGGAGTTTGTTGATATCATGCCTTATGCCTCAGTTGACACACTAACATACAAATACAGGTGGATATAGTCACGGATTACATCGTTGGCGCGTCCGTTTGACATGTGTATGGCATCAAGTCGGCTGGATATAGTAATGAACATTCACCCAATTTGATCCTAATTCTCTGTCATAATATGTATACGTCACGAGATATAATAACCGGGCTATCTGTATATGTCTAATTTATGTCCACCGACCGCTCCATAAACAGATCAGCGGGTATCTCACAATGAGAATACTTTAAAAATCATTGTAGGTTAGGTGTTATCTCCATATTATTATTTAATTATATATATTAAATTAAAAACTTCATATCAATTACAAAATAATGAGTTTGTATAACAAACCCCCATTGCTGAGCAACAAAATATAATATATAAATAAATAAATAGATGTAGATTTTTACTAACCAAATTGTATTTAATTGCTTTTACTTTTTTAATACTCCTACGTCATCGATGACGTAATAGAACCGCCGATTTTTAAGTTATTGTATTATGCATGAACAAGTAATGTGATGTCTTGGAATAATAATTATAATATGAAATTAATAAACAAACTGTGACGATAAAAGCCAAATGTTTTCATAATAAACTGTGAAAATTGTTTAAAGACTATTCATTAATTTGTCAGCACATACAGTGCAGTGGTTTATTTATGCTTATGTGCATGATGTGTTTTTAATTCCTCTTTAGGACCCACTATTGTAATGAAATATAAATAATATTGTAGATTTTTCCTGCCTTCTTTACCTAACCTCTTTGGTTTTTTATTTGAGCTCTTTATTTTACATAGCAGTAAAATAAGGTCTAATGAGTATAAGGAAAAATTAACTCTATTTATTAAACACGGAAGACATAATAATAGAAGTGAATGCTAGAAAATGAAATAGCAATTAATTAGCAAACAAGGGAAAAAGAAGAATGAAGCGCCAGAGAAGTGTGTCAGGATCGTAGCAAATGGAAATCCGTAGTATCTGCCTACCTCTCTGGGAAACAGGCATGAATCTATGTATGTATGTATGCAATTTAAACAATATTCACAAAATAAATAAATCACTGCCACTTCTAAGTAGGTAGTTGACAATTCCACAGTGAACAGATAGAACAAGTTTTTAGATATCATTACATGTAACATATATGTCGATATCGATGTGTAACATGTCGATATCGATAATCGCTTACATTATCGACAATCGACAAAATCAATAAGTATCCAATTACACGTGCAATTTGATGTTTGTTGATAAAAACAATTATCTTATTTTTAACAATTTTCGCTAGAAATGTATACTATAATTATACATAAGTTTTTGTATATTAATAAGAGTAATAATGTGATTGTTTCAATTTTTAAATGAAGATATAAAATATATTACCAAAATAATCGTCACATTTAATGTTTAAGTTTTAATTTATAACAATTGAAATTGCGCTTTATTTTTAATGCTTTGTGTGTAAAGTGATGTTCATTTGATTGTGTGTTGATATGTCGACAAATAAATGTAAATTAAATAAAGATATAATATTTACATATTTTGAAAGCTGCATGTCGATTGTTGAGATGAATAATTAGTTAATGTTATGCATTTACCTAATTTAATCAAAAGTACTGTCCTGTTTTAATAAAGATTAGTCGATATTCCGATTTATTTGTCAACACATCGCACAATCGTATTAACCATGTATTGTAAACAAATCTCATAATTACTTATTTTGTGATTATTCACCTAATAATACCTAAGCAATATTTTTTTTGTAATAATTGTTAATTTTTTTAACAATCTAGTCTTTTTTGTTTTTATTCGACTGTAATGGATCGTGACCACGTCGTCTTCAAACGTATTTTAGGTATATTTAGTTCGATTTAGACGAATGAGATTTTTATAGGTTAGATATTTTAGTTTCTATCGGTCTATAGCCCTGAAATGTTAGGTTTGGTTCGACTAATATTAGTAATGACAAGAAACTGTTTGTGTATCTCTCAATATTTATTGAATTAACCACTTAGTTAGATTAAATAAACGACTAATATAATATATACAAATATTATTTATTTTGGTATTTTGTGTACAAAAAGCAATTAATTTTATCTATATTAAAAATGTTTTTCCTATCTAAACCTAACATTTGGCGCCCTCTTTTTCCAGATGTACACATAATTATTTCTTTTGTATTCCTTTTTTTTTATATAAACATCGATGAAATATAAGTTATCCAAAGATCTTTGTATCGAATGTATTTAAATTTAATTATCGCCCAGTCTATTATTAAGTTCGCAGTGTGATAGAAAATTATAAAAATTGTGTAGACGATCGGAGAACCAGTAACTGCAACCAGTATATACAATTGAATTGACCCTTAGAAATCGCTATTCCATCAAGTTGTGGTGGTCAGTTGGAATTTGCATTGGCTTATTTTAGCCAATGAGGACCAAGGCTTAAGGAATATTGATATGGAAGCCGAGCTAGATAATTTCGTCTAGTAGCTTATTACTATGCTATGTATATGGCTAGGAAGAAGTGAGGTATCTATTTCTAAAGCGATATCTAAAATAATAAGCATTGAATTTAGAAAAATATGTTACCTTAATATAGATAAGAATGCTCTATCGCACTGCGCAGTTATTTTGACTGAATAAGCGATATATTTATTAATTATTATGTCAAAATTATTCCAATTTCATAAATTATCGTAATCAAAGGAGTCCATTAAAAAAACTTATCTCTGATTTAAATTGTTGTCTTTGAATACGAGAATTTATCGATTTAATTAGTATTATCACATTTTGGTATAGTGTTGTCCAGAATATTGAAATGTATCGATAATATATTTTAGTTGCAAAGAAGTCTAGTTTATAAAAATAATATGCACCAGAAAGAACTGATTGTATATTACTTTTTTTACATACTTGTGTATATTAATGTAAACGTATTGCGGTATTATGAACAAAATTTCGTGTAATATTAGCTTCTTTGGAACAGTCAAAATTTTAAAAGTAGTCACGATTGCTGTTGATTTTTCAATATCACTAAATACTAGGTATTGTTTACCTATATATTTTATTTAAATTTGTTCGTCTTAAAATAAATAGCAATCAAGCGGTCCAAATACAACAACATTCCGTTGTCATACACTTAACCAATCGTTTATTGATAGTTTCGAATATTCGCTAGCTGCAACAAACTATCGATAACCGAGATAACACACCACTTAACTAATCGTCAATTGATATTATTAAAAATTATGAAAGAATACGTAAAATAATGATTGGCAAATATGTAACCTAATAATTGCGTATCTCAAAATTTGTTGAAACGAAATTACCCTTAGAAATTAAGATATATAAAATGTATTTAAAAATAAATCCCAAAAACCAATACGCAACGGGTTTAGATATGTAGATTTTGCTAAATTGATATTATGCATTTTATATTATGAAAGTTTCGCTTGTATATGACAAACAATGTATTGGTTTATTCACATTGACAATATGCGCGGTGTATGGGCGCTCTACCTTATATTCTGTAGTATACTCATTTTGGCACTCTCTAGCTTAAAATTCCACATATCCAAAAGTATATATCCAGTGAGAATTATCAAAATATCAGACATTTATAACTATCACATCCTTTGAATAACTTTAATTTCAACAATAATTTAAAGCAGTGTATTTTGTGAAATTGACATCTAAATCGTTTTAGCGAGGGTTATACCTAATTTTGTTTTAGGCAACCGCCTAATTCGTTTTAGGTGGTTCACTAAAACATAATATACATACAGTATACACATATCCTCCAGTAGGATCCATTTTACGAGCATTTACCATTTGGAGAATAATTTAAATTAAAAGATTTGATATACTATTAGCCCTCCATATTGTATCCAGCTACTGTTTGTTATAATTTCATTGTAAATCTAAATTATTGTCTAATATTAAATTGCATTATGTGAATTATCTCAATACTTAATTATTTTATGTAAATATATCTGAATAAAGAAACATTTGAATGATTTGTGTCTTTGTATTACATCAAATGCATCCAATACCAGTGACTAATTTGACGCTGCCTGTGAGCAACAAGCGATGGCATATTATTTTGACGCATATGCAAAGCAAATGGACATAAGGTAATGTTTGATTCCCAATATAGAGGGTAGAGGTAAGGAGAATCATCTGTGTACATGAAAAAGTGTCCGTCAAAATGCATTAAATTAGGGTGGCGCCACATTAGCATCAGAGTAAATTTTAAAGGAAGCGCCAAATATTATTAGAGTAGGATTGAGAAATAAACAAGGAAATAAAAACTTCCGCTAAGTTATAGCGCGCTTTTTAAAATCCTCATAAAGTACAACACACCTCAACATATGATGATTTTTTGTGTACCTATCAATTTTTTAAGGTCTACGTAGTGAATAATAAAAAAAAAGTTTAAAGCAGAAAGAATCATGTTATACAAAATAAATAAGTGAATAAAAATAAAGAAATGAAGAAATGAATGAGTTTAAAATTAGAGTAAAACAGTTAAGAGCAAAATGGAAATAAAAAAATTTTTCATCAAATTTTACTCATAACTGTTCTGTTATAAATGATATAAATCAATAAACGTACTATTCACAGTTCACGAAATAAAATCGCTCTAGCTACACGTTTTCTCATAATAATTCTTTAAGGTTATATATACTACATTATTTTGTACTACGCAGTTGAAATTTTCAATAAGTAACTACTTTAGTCGACAATAATATTAATATTTTTAACTCTGCATACTTCAATACCTTTACAATTGCTACATTCATACCATACCAGCGCCATTCTGGAAGGTTTTTTGTTATTTATAACTTACAGCTGGACACTTTTTTAAATTGTCTACCATATGAGATGACTCTCCTTACCTCTACCCTCTGTAATTCCCAAGGCGAGAAGAGGAATAATTGGCTTGTGCTGGCAGAGACTTAAAAAACACAGTACTCGTATACATACAGCTGAAGTTGTCACATATCTCAAAACATTAAAGATATCGATCCTTGCTATGTTTGCCAGTCAATATACTGTGACATTTATATAAAAATATTGAATTGACTTTAACGATCACTCCATTAGGCTAAGTATAAAGTCTTAGCGGCTTTGGAGCGATCTTTTTTACTTTTTTATTATCAGCCTTCCTCTAGAGAGAGGGTTACCAGTTAGATAAAAGTCAGCGGCCCCTCCAGGTCTTTCGCGAAGATGTAGCACGTAACTCCCGATATAGTGAATGTAATAACTGTAATAAACTAATAAGGTAAGGCCCGTTATCGCTATATCGTGTTATCGATGAGGTAGTAGTTAAAATATAGCATATCGCTATTTACTCTGTCAAGTCTTAAAATACAAGATAAGTATCTTAATAAAAGAAAGATAACACTTCAAAAGCTGTTGGTTATAGTATAACATACATACATACAACCCATGTTTTTATTCAAAAGTAAACAGCGTTTAAATACGTACCAGATACGGCCGATTGCAAAAATAAGGGCACACCGTAGGCATAATCATCTGCCCACCGCGTGACATATGTCATATGTACATACATATAACAATGGTGGATAAAAGTAGTAAGAACAGAAACATTAAGATTAAATCTATTTATGGACGCGACGAAATATTTGCATACAATGCTTGAAAGAGACAATAACATTCTAACCTAACTAATATTATAAATGCGAATGTAAGTTTGTTACGCTTTCACGCCTTAACTACTCGATCTATCATCATGAAATTTCGCATACCTACGCGTTGTCAGAGGAACAGAAAAAGACATAGGGTTACTACAGAAAAAACTATTGTTACTAATCTAACCTACATTAACGCAAGCGATGCCGCGGGCAAAATCAAGTTTAATTTAATAATAGTCCCTCGAGTAAAACTAGGTTTTTGGAAGTTAATTCTCATCTTTATTATAGTAAGTATAGCTGGTAATGAATTCGATGGTTCGTCGAAACAGTCGATATTCGACTAGGATACCACAACAGCTAGGAGATATCTTTGAATACGCAGATATCGGTCGACAAGCCGTCACTCTAAAGCACTTCATAGGACCAGCAAGTGGAAGCGAGACAACGTATCGTAGACAGCATTATTGATTTCAATACACGAGAAATAAGGCCGAGAAGTAAAATTTATACTGATAGCCATTATCTCCGAAGCCACAATAATAAGATACTTTAAATTTAATATTAATGAGAGAATAGACAATTTTAAATGTTTATACAACAACAGCATAACCTCAAAAGAAGTACGTAAAAGTCTTGTTTTTTACGTTTTAAAATCGCAAGTTAAATAACAAAACATTTTTAACACAAGTTTATTTTATACCCAATGTTTCAAAATCCTTAACTGATATTAAATCGCTGTATGTCAAAGCTCTGCTAGTTGACACATTCCATTTCAACAAGTATCTAGCTTTAGGGACTACTCACACTTATTCAGCTCTGTTCAGTTTTTATCCATAGAAAACAACGATTTTGTATGGAGATGCGTACGCATCCGTTCAGCTTTCCGTGTCTATTCAGCTTTCGCGGCAAATAGGTATAAAATGAGGACAAGTGTGTTTTTATCATGCCAATGCTATAGATAGAGTTCTGCGCTATTCTGCCGCGTTCAACGCTGTTCTGCCGCATTCAGTGCTGTTCTGCCGCGTTCAGGGCTGTACGGCACTGTACGCGGTCGCAACTTGTCGACGAGGACGTCCGCGTTCAGCGCCGAACGCAGCGGAACAGCGCTTTACACGGATAGTTCCCAACTCCATGTCGACAAGTTGCGATCTGCATAGTACCTGCATATATTTGATTTATTATTATTATTATTACATAATCTTTATGCACGCAAGGATTGAGAGTATTTGAACGTGTTTTAAAGTAATTATTGTAGACTAAGATGTGGCCGCGGTTTTATCCTCGTTTATAATTACTGCGCCGACCCGTGGGTCGTAGCGTGATGTTATATAGTAAATAGCCTTCCTCAATAAATGAGCTATCCAACACTAAAATAATTTTCAATTTGGACCAGTAGTTCCTGAGATTAGCGCGTTGAAACAAACAAACAGACAAACAAACTTCAGCTTTATAATATAAGTATAGATATGTTTACGAAAAAAAGTTATGGACGAAGAAAAACTTATATTTCTAGCGCAAAAATATTCTTATTACCGTCTTCGCAGCATATTCAGCGCCGTACGCAGTAGATAGAAGCGTTTCAGCTGAGATAACACGCTATGACAGCTTTTCTCATTCCTACAACGCTGTACGCGGCTGATAGAAGCAGAACTGTAGAAGTGTGACTAAAATCGTTCAGCAAAACGCGAATGGAGCTGAATAAGTGTGAGTAGTCCCTTATTGTTCTGTCTTGCTATTTCAATTGTATTTTGCTATCTGCCTCATGAATAGGAAAGCATAAACACATTGCCACCTGTACAAAAACGGCTGATCCGTAGCGAATAAAGCCTTCAATAACTCGCTTTGCTACCAAGCAGTTAGCTCCATGAGGAGGTAATTGTATTGCTGGAACGCAGAGAGAGTGAGAGCGACCTATAAGCGCGAGCGAGTAAGAACGACTTGAAAGTGCGAGCGAGTGAGAGCAACGTGTAAATGCGAGCGAGTGGGAGCGAACTGTAAGTGCAAGTGAGAGCGATACGATGCGATGCGACATAACTCGTAGAAATGATAAACATTGAACTTTCTCAAAGAGCGGGAAGCTACAGTACTTTAGCTCTTCGCACCTCTGCTGTCTTGGTACTTTGCCTCATGTTTGTTGCGTCACGACATCACGAGTTCATGCCACAAGGCGCCGTGTATCAGGGATATTTATGTAGTTCGCCTATATTTTTAATAAAGCGATTACTGAAGTTTGCATAAAATAATACAAAACTAAAACTATGCGAATAAGCGACAAATACTCGATAATCTCAGGTTGACTTTATGAAAATTAAAAATTTTATAAGTACATACTTAATTAGATTTTATTTATTGATTATGCAAGTCGTTAGCCGATATACAACGCGTTAATTTTGGACTCCTTTACATTGCACTAGGCAATAGTATGGCTTATGTGAATCAAATTCTGTAAGGTACTGCTAGACGGCAAACTACCACACCAAATACAGCAAACGTAAGCGTTTAGCTACTTACTGGGTACCTAAGCCTTGCGCAATAATAAATACCTACTTGATTCACACTTATTGTAGCCCGTTACTACAGCGTCTGTGGCGTAATTTGCGCTCTTTAAATACCGTAATACGAATTAGTATTCGTATGCTGTCGAAAATTTAGTTTTTAGATCTATTTAAGACTTTTTCACATTTTGTCTTAAAAACATAGATATATCAAACAAATTTCGAAATAGACATTGGCCTTCATTAAAACCCATTGTTCATTGCTCATTTATATATTAGATAGATGCTAGTAATATACCTTAAAATTAAACAGAAAATACACAAATACTTACACAAATGTGCCATAAGGAACAAAGGTAACTACCTACTACAATTAATATGTTGCAATAACAGACAACTGACAGTAGCTAACTGGCTGTACATTTGCTCCACTACTAGAGAGTCTACGATACATTTTCGTTGTTAAAAATATTCATTCGTTGGCATGCTTTGCCATTCATTTTATAAAACGTTAATCAAAATCATAATGTATAAATAAGTAGACATAACGACGCGGCGACGCGACGGTCAAACTTTTTGCGTAGCGAGCTATGAAAGCTCATGTAAAACTGGAACTGGAACATAGAAAACACGTAGTTGGGTACGTAGCGAGTCTTGTGGTAGTAAGAACGAGACAATGAATGATAAATACGCTACGCCGCGCCGTTCAGTCCACAAGTGCGAGCAAGCAAATCGATAATGGTATGTAGCGACCACAAAATGATAAGATGACAAATGGTTTGTTTAATTGTGGTCTCTCAAAATAAGTGCATTATTTATATTGTTCAACACTGAAAACGGGCGTTATTAATATTATATTCTATCACATACACACACCATCTAGCCCAAACTAAGCAGAGCTTGTACTATGGGTACCAGACAATGGACGTTCATACAATCATATAATTGCGTATACTTTTTTTTTGAAATTCTTCCTCATTTTGCATAGAAACACCCAGACCAAGACAAATATCCATGTCCATGTACACAAATTTTTGACTTGTGCGGGAATCGAACCTGCGGATTCAGGTTTGGCAGTCGGTTACACTAACCACTACGCCATCGAGGTCGTCATTGATCGAGTAGCCACTATTCTATAGACAACAGAATCGCCGATATATTATTGTCTTACACGTCGTCTTGCTGAGTTCTACAAAGGTGAAAGGGAGGCAGTATGATATTTGTTATTTCTGACTTTTCCAAAACTCCTGTGTCAACAGTAACATACCTCCTCGGTGATCTGTGAGCCTGGTACTTTACCTAGGATATTTGTCGCGTCCACACGGCGCTGTACGGGGCAACGTTGTGGCATAACTTTTGTGGGGTGTGCGATAAAAGTTTCGTCACGACTAAAACGTTAATCCAGTGAAAGTCGTTAGCAAATAGCAATAAATATAAAACTAGGTAATTCTTTTCGTTTAGAGATTTTCCAGGAAAAAAGGATAAGTAAATATTAAATATATTTATCCACTTTCAATCACAAGGGATGCCTAACCATTTTCGTATTGTCATTGCAAAATTACCATTTGGGCTTGGCAAATATATAATTCATTAATATCTAAAGAAGGAAGCCTATAAAGATACTTTCAGAGGTGAAATACAAAATGGATAGAAACATGGCAATTTGTTTGTTAACCGCTCATATTTTCCTCTCTTTATCATGTATTTTTTTTACGTTGTATGAATATATGTATCATTCAATAATGCAAAAAAGTATTTTGTGTTTACGCTTACAAAATCAACAATAACAAACAACATACAAAACGGGAAGGTGCATGAAATATGGCCACGTTATGTAAAAACAACTGATTACGGCGGATAGGGCTCTTGAACACTCGCTCTGTCACCGCGCAATTAGCGAAAACAAGAGATGACTCGGTAGTGTGAATGAGACTGCTCTTCATTAGGAATTGTAACAATAAGCAGAGTAAGTAAGTACAAGTACGTACGTAGGTACGTAACGTAATACTAATTGTAGTAAATAACACTAAAATATTTATATACCTACACTTTTTCACGGTTGCTATGAATGTGTATAGAGGGGGGAGTGGCGATTATTGATCAATGAAACCAAAGACATTGTAGAATGAAGCTTATAGTAGAAAGAACACGCATATTGCCTTTTCATTCAATTTACTTAGCTCTGAGTAAGTGAAAGAGAGACAGAAATATATTTGTTATATTTGTCAAATAACTACCCCAAACAGATCTCCACTCTTATCAGGGCGCCTGGTACCTCGCCTCAGATTTTTCTAGCATTCACGCGTGGCACACATTGCCGTGGCGCGTCTTGATGAAGTCGATGTTTGGTTGGCATAACAAAAATGCTACACACTTATGAAAGTACAATATAATAGTAGGGGAGCCCAAGAGGGTAAATAGGGATTTACTCGAGCGTCGTTGGGACCTATTGGATTGTGAAGGTTAGAAGCTAAAAAGAAAAAGTTTATGTGACCCTTTCACTGATGGGGGGAGCGTGTACAGGTTTTGAAAATGTAAAAAAAATAGTCATAACGATAATACTTGAGCGCTTCAGATATTAATAGCGTATGCGCCCCACGTCTTTCTGATAGAGGAAAAATATTAATCTGCCGGTTTGCATGGTGGCGGTGGCCGCACGAAAGGGTAGAAAATAGGGACAAAAGAATTTATTCGAGCGCTTCAGATATTGATAAGGGATGTTAAGTGAACCCTCCAGTAGCTCCTATTCAGAAGACTGACGAATTGGACGCCACCAAAAGACAGGGCCAATTTTCGAAAATGCAAAAAAGAATTATGACCTTGAAATGCTCGGGCGCGTCAGATTATTATTACACAGCTGCTTCATCTTGATGTCCTTGTCGTACTGACCCACAATCTGCCAATTATGTGGAGAAATTTCTTTGACCTGACGAATAGAAAATAATTTTTTTAATTTTTTTTATGTTCGAAAACCCTCTTGCGTTTTTTTTATGTTTCCGACGTAAATGTTATTTTTTTTCTAAATGTTTTCACCACAAAATAAACAATTTGAACTATTGTCACTCATTGTTGGAACATATACCAAACTTACTTACATCGGCTTGTGCAATTCAGCAAATTATACTATTTCCGTGATTCCTTAAAATTAAAAAAATATTTAACCGCGCTCAAGAATTTTCAGGTGACTTTTTATGCAACTTTGTGTGTCCCATTTTCTTATGTCACGCTCAAATTATCGAATATTGAAATGCACACTTTTCTGCATGTAACTAAATTACCTTACCTTATTCTGACGCGCTCGAGTTTTCTAACGATCGATTTTTTTTACTAGATGATCGTCTTCCCTAGACGTTCGACCCTATGTATGGTAGGAGTACTTCACAAGGTGCAAGGTTGCCCCCTTTATGTCATTTTGCCGCGTTCGAGTAAATCCCCAAATCTCCGCCTGGGCTCCCCGACTATAAGTAATTACATAAATAATGACATAAATACATACTTACAGGGTTCTTGGTATGTGTGACTTTTGTGTTAAATATGTACATCTTTTTTGCACTAACTAGTACATAACTATTATTTATCAAATATGAATAATCTGATTTTCGCCTAAACCAGTTATACTTGTTTCAGGGTATAGTTTGGTTAGAAAGTTTGTAAAGCAGTCATGAAACCAAATCGAGAAGTATTCCAGATACATCCACTTAGATCACGTAGACTAACGTGTTTTTATTTCCATACCATCATCAAGCAAAATGGATCTTCCGTACTCGCTTAGTTACCAGGCGACCAGAAATCTAAGGATATGTCATTGTACAGTTGATTGGCATTATTCGATTATGGTTTAACAGTTATCACAAAGGTTTGTTAGGTAACTATAATGTATTATTTCTCTATTAGGACAAATTCTTCTATTTGCAACTACAATTATTATTCTACTGTTGCAACTGCTGGCTTACTATAAGTAGCATAGAATTTATTTTAAGTAAATAAAAAATTCTACACGGTTCGAATGAAGCAAGAGAGTTAGATGTAAGTCATATGAAAATCTTTACCATTTATTACCACGTGAACGAAGGCTATCTGTTGTCACGTCCACATCAAATAACAGCTGATAATGGCGGACAGGGCGCACGAATACTCTCCGCAGTACCAGGATACTAGACGAGTAAAGAAGTGGATATGTTTAGATAGAAGCAACACGTCATCTGTTCGAAATTCGAATGACAAAACTTGAAAGAAAAACAAGTGTCAATTATATACATAGGCCTATAATATCATTGCACAGGCCCCACTATTATACTACTACGAGCAATGGAATTAATATGAGTATTTATTTGTTTAAATTTAATTCCATAGATATAAGCCATAACATTACTTGTGGTAAAATGTATGGATGGTTGCTATAGTTTCACACGCGGGCCGACCACTTATTGATCGCGGCCTATCGTGACGTCATCGTCATGGACAAATATTAGTAACACGAAATTTTCGTCTCTGTTGCCCGTTCGCTCTTATGCTTTGTGTAGATAGCATTGTCTCTATCTATCACAACGACCTCCAAAATTATTTGGTAGCCTGGTACAGTGCGAGTATTCGGGAGCCATGTCCGCCATGATCAGCTGATTTTACTACGTTGTTATTTACTATATACTAAACACCCAACCAGTGTATACAGTACCATGTACCCGTGCATGTACCGCAGTCTAATAATTTTGTGAGATTATTGGATAGAAATGGAAATAGTTACTGACATCACAAAACGCAAGAATATAATAATAAGTATTAGGGGAACACCCGTGAAAGAGAAACAAATAATAATAATAACTTTATTTACACAAAAATGATTGTAGGGTTTTTACAATAGTAGGTTACATCGATAGTACAATTTGGATCTACAATTTCGTGGGAGTACTGTTCTCCTAGATAGGCTACAGGATAGCCTGTTTAGGAGAGACAGTTTCGATCGCCTAGTGGTAGATATTATATTGAAATATAATGTGTACATACATATATTTACGCTAAGTGCGTTAGTTTGTGTAAATAGGTACAAATTAGAAAATACAATAAAATTTAAAGAAAATCAACCTTTTTGAGCATGTAGTGTTGTATGGTACTGTGTTCGCTCGTGCGGATCTGTGTGATGTGTGGATCTGTTTGTATGAGGGTGTGTGTGTGCGTGTGTGTATGTGAGTGAGTGTGCGTGTGTGTGTCTGTTTGATTGTGGCGCATGTGTGTGTGTGTCTGTTTGATTGTGGCGCGTGTGTGTATGTGTGCGTGTGTGTGTGTGTATGTGTATCACTGTTATCCATTCATTTAAGCCTTTTTATTCCTAATTAATACCAGTTTTGCAATGAAGTAATGTTATGTAAAGTTGTCCATAGTGGGATTGCCGCTTCAATCTGGTTGTTTACGGCAACTTGGTTGTTCCATTGGAATCGTTACTGTGATGCCAAGAAACCATCTATGTGTGGCGGTTACTGCTTACTATCAGGTGGGCCAAAGGCTCGCCTGCGATCTGCAGTAATTACATAAAAATATATCGTTAACATTGTTGGCGCTTTTTCTACTCTTTTAGTAGCCAGGATAAACAATACATAGATCAAATTATTTTAACATTACAATGCCTATAAGAAAGTATAAATAACTAAATCGTTCGTAAAAAAAATTCTGATTGACAAGGATTCCGAATACACGCAGAGTTACTAGGATACTAGAGAAAAACAGGAGATAGCTTTGAATGGTTGGAATATATGGAATGCCTACTGTAAGAGTGAGCGAGAAAGAGTGATAAATAATTATTATGGTTACGCACGTGGTGCAACGCTTATTGGACGCCAAAATTAAAGCGCGCTTTGAGTCAAATTATATTCCGACATTTTATTGATTTTCACGGTTCTGTACGCATGCCACCTGGGCATACATATGTACACGGCTGTGGCCGTGAATCACGACAAGACGTTCGAATCGCGAGGTTGTGGTAAAGAATTTAATTTTTTTGTCGCCAAAGAAATACCAAAGATTTTCTTGACTCCCCGTAGGGGTAGGGATCACGAACGCGCGACGCTAGCGTTTTACTTGACTCCACGGTATGAGTCATGGACGTTTGAGAACAAGTGATGATAAAACGGATCAACGTTGTTTTTCTTAGAATGTCATTGTAGCTGTTTGATATAGATATACCTACCTACCAGCTCAGTTTTTTAAAGATCATCAGCTCTTTACAGCTAGCTGTATTCTTCTTTAAAAGATGTTCCCTTGCACTAATAATCGCGGAGAGAGATGTAACTTGTCTGGCGGTAATCTGTATAGGATGGGATTAATCGCCTAGCCAAATAGCTTCTTGGAGCTAAACGAAGGTCTTAGTAAATTACAGGAGAAATAAAATAAAACACAAACATACAAATACAATTTTATTCAGCAAGTCACTAGATCAATAGTTAATATAAACGCAACACTTAAAACAATCTTAAGTCTTTGTACAAGGCAATTTCGTTTTAACAATATCTACTCGACACCGCGGCACGAGCTAACTGACAATAACGTTACGTAAACAGTACAACAAGGGTGTAGGCAGGTTTGTTCCACACACTGCCCGAACTATGTTTACAGTTTTAGCAGGCCAGTCTAAAAGTAGATCTAGCATCTGTGCTGCTACTGAGATTTTTCTGAGAACATTAAACATGTTTTACTTTGCCTTGAAGGCTATAGAATACAATTTAACATCCACTGTCACATCTTATTTCTTGTAAAAATGTATGCTAAATAGTACTCACAAAGTCAGTCTAAACATAAATACATATACACCGATATTCAGAAAAATCTATTTAAATAAAATGTTATTAATCTTAAGTAATATTATAAATGCGAATGTTTATTTGTTACATTTTCACGCATTCTCTTTCTCTACTAGACTGATTTTCGTGTAATTTTGCATAGACATTCTCAGGCGTACAGAATAGGACATACCTAGACGTACGTTTCGTCCAGAAAAGAGTACTGTTGCCGAATTACATGCTATTTACCGAGTTCTTGTCCATACAATGTTGTCATTGTCAGTTACCACGTTTCGATCACAACGCGTCCTCCACAACTCATCTGTTAGTAACATATACTATATAATTTATCCTAAGTTCGTGATACAAATAATTCGTTACAATATATATAACATAGAAAATATAAGCGAACATATAATTTGAGTATTGCAACATATATAAAAAAATATAATGTACCACTTTTAGTGTTTAAAAAGTAAAAACAGCCAAGTTTGGAAGTACCATACATTTACATACAGAGTAGGTAGGCAGAATTGTATCATAAAACTATCACCAGCTAAGATAAGAATTCACGTTGGCGAAGATCAAACACAGTACTATATGCCACTGATGCTACTGAGGATTAAGTGACCCTTGTCACGCTCACGCTAAAAGAAACATTTAACAACTAGAAATACATTTTTGGATAAAACTACAAAACTTAACTATAAACATACACATAAACTTTGATAATTATTTTTGATGATGCACAGAAAATCTAATTTTAAACACTAAAAGTAGTACATTAAAATGAGGCCTAATACATACTAATCTCAGTAAGTACGTAGATTTATATATTTAATATTGAGCGTTCAATAACTCTTTACAGGAATGTGGAACGCGGCATGCCTCGGGCAAAACAATAAATTTAGCAGTTATTCTGCCTCGATAAAAGAAACTATACATAGATTTTGCCTCGATTTGAGTAATAATTTAACATGGCTAGCAAGCTTGACTAAAAAATAAGAGGCAATTTTATTGAAGGAAATATTCTCCTTTGAGGTTTGTTCGTAAAAGAGACGAGAAAATAATCCGAGTTTGCCTCGGCGAAAGAAACTTTATCAATTATTGCTTTGCCGAGGCACAGCCGAGGCGTGAATAAACAAAGTTGTTTACATTGATTTCACATGATTTCGTTAATTCGCATCACCTTCCAATTTTCATTTTATACTACCAGCTGTGAAAATAAAAACGAAATAAAAATTAACTTTGCTTATAAATATTTAAATATTCACAAATTCTTACTAAACAATGCATACACATCCTTGGGGAAAATTAACAGCTGTATTCAACTTGGTAACCAGTGCAGAGTGCTGCTTTCACAATACCAAGAAACAGTTGGAACATTAAGGATATAACCTGGGCACAACCACCTGAATACTTCTTAGTCTGTTGCAGCTAGTTCAATATATATATATATAAACAATTAACTATCTATAAGCAAAATTACGAAATAAATATAAAAAATATAATATAAGACATAATACTCTGATGATCATTACATAATAAAGGTTACAACTAAATAAAATAGTCGTTACACTAATTTTGGTGCGCAAACTAAAACACTCGTGATAAGATAAATGCAATTGTGGGTAGTTGTATATTTATATTACGTCAAGCTTATGTATCTATTAGAGGTTAGTCAGAGGTGTAGAAACGCAATGGTGCAAAACAGTTAAAAACTTGCGATATTTTATTAACCGGTCGTATACCGCCGGCTCGCATACCAGCCGGCAGATTTGTACCCGTCGTAGGCCGGTGGCTCGCATGCGAGCCACCAAATTGGCGCCAAAACGCCGCGCGCCGCCTTCGCTTTAGCTTAAGCTAACGTAAAACCAATTTGGTGGCTCGCATGCGAGCCACCGGCCTACGACGGGTACAAATCTGCCGGCTGGTATGCGAGCCGGCGGTATACGACCGGTTAATGGTCACCCATCATTAGGCATGATTACGTCAATGTTGCTTAACCTTGCCGATCTATTAATACACCACTGTATTTCTGATCTCTAATTTTATTAATCATGACCATGTAAGCTAGGTCCTTGAAAGTTAGTAGCGGTCTTAGACAACAAGGGTCAACTATACTCGGTTTCCCAACTACCCACATATACGTGAGATTACAAATATAAACTGTATTACAATTGAGACTTCCAAATCTTCGTCACGTCAACTGATTACGAATAAAAACGAGTGTTATGTTTACTCATAAGATTAGATTTGATTTTAACACCGTTCAAGTTTAATGACAAAATACGTTATGGTGAAAGGTAATTAATTTTTTAAGGGGTACGTTATTTCAGAGCTTGTTTCGTTGTCGAAAAAATACGTATCAACAAGAATCGATCGTCTTAGGCTGAGCACAATCAAAGGAAATGAAAATATAGCCCCGTTACTTTTCCCACTATATGATAAACACAACCCATAAACACGGACTTACGTAATGTGCAATTGAATAGTGATTCAATTGCACATTACGTAAGTCCGTGTTTACATACAAGAAGGCAACTTGACTTTTATTGTGACAAAATGTCTCTACCATTTACACATACATACACTAGTGATTTTTGTCACGATGACATCACTAGTGGGCATAATTCGCGTACATATCTTAATGGCCACACGAGGCAAGTTTCGCGAAACAAGTAACATACTATCCCTGTTTTATTTGCCAAATAAGAAAAAGACTTCAGGAAAATGTTAATGTGTGTCAATGAATTACAAATACAGACGATCAAGGGTCTAATTAGATATGATATTAAACTCTACTAAAGTGAAAATAGAATATACCATGACACTTAAAGCGTATAAATGATATAGGTTTTACGTAATAATAACCGATCGATTCTTGTAGCTGTATAACAAGCTAATTCTAAATATTTGTTAATAACCTATGCTATGGGTAAGGTCGAACTTTCCATTCCTTTATGGAGATAAAAAAACTTGCTCACCAAATAAAAGCTCAATGGCGAACATAATTATGATAAAACTAATAGAAATCAAGCGCTGACTCGGCTTCATAATTTCTGATATTAAACTAATCTTGTGGATTACAACCATTAGAAACAAATATATTTTTTTAAAGCAAAGGTTCTTACACTATGGGCTGCATGTTTACACTGGTCTGTAAGCACAATACAACCCATGCGGGCCGGGGTAACGATAGTTTAGTAAACCCTGGCCTATTGTAATATTGCCTCATTGACCTCAATGGTTTGGAGAAATGAGGCCTCTAAAGCGGTTTTTATGTTATATTCCATTCTACGTCAATCCAAAATCGCTCGAAATCAAACCGAATAGATACGATAAAATACCTAATAAATTTCATATTAATTATTCCAGTTAGAATAAAAGTATAGTTCAAACATTTAAAATAAAGAATCTTTTATTTTAATTGTATAAAACATACATACAACATATTTAACCGTTACCTTGAACCAAACCAAATGTTACTTTCATGTTCTGAATCTGCTTGTAGGTGTACAGTTGATAGAATGGGTGCCACCTTAGCAGACAATCCTTTACCAGGATTTAATTTACTAATACTTTGAATATTAGTCGTCCATATAATTAGTTTAATTTCGTCAGTTATTTAGTGATAATGGTATCGATCACTACATTAAAGTTACTATTTAGTTACTCTCTGTTAATGAAAGCTGAGCGGGGCTTCGGGGTGCTATTGCTAACGTAAAAATATGTATATTTATTTTAGTTATTATAACCTCTTGTAGATGTTAGGAGACCTCACGCGATCTAAGGTTGTTTGTGTTTTGTAGAAAAGACCATATTAGTTTGACAGTGCAAAAGTTAAAAAGTTCTTTAGACATTTGGGATTTTAGTTATTTTGTTAAACATTTAACAGATACTAGAACTACTTAATAAAGTAGACTTCAAATACATTTAATTTCATCGAAATTGGTTCATCCATTTAACCTGTCAATTGTTGGAATGCCAGACATAATTAAAAACCTATTGTATCTGGCAGCCGATGCGCCGCTGCGATTCAATAGGTTAATAGGTATGTCTAATATATAATTACACATAAGGTTCATGTTTGTTTATTAATTAAATACTTACTTACATTTGGCGTTTGGCTGTCATAATGTAATGGCCTTTTCTACGAAACACCTTTACATAGATAATCTTTTTTTACTATATTTTTATTTAGTTAATACATCTGCGTCATCTGATCTGACATATGAGGATCTATGAGCTTTCATAGCATGTAAAGCACTTCTCTGATCGTTGACATATTTTCCGTCAGTCAGAGAAATGTTTTAAAAGGGTCTTATGCTGATTGTTATATGTAAACGTTTTTAAAGTTTCGAGATTTGTATACATTCTTAACCTTTCAATTATTCGAATCAGACTAATTCAAAACCTATAGTGTCTAGCCGCGGGTGTGCCGTTGCCAGTCAATAGGTTAATACAATACTAGACAATGGGTCTTAATCCGAAACGTTTAACCATTTGACCGCCACGTCGAAAAGCAAAAGCGTGCTCTCCGCGCCAACCTACGATTTCACTCTTTAAGTCTGTTATGTAGTCGTGACCGTGGCGTGCTGAACACGTTTTGCTTTGTCATGTATACATGACTGTGGCGGTCAAAAGGTTAATAATAAATAACATGTCTTGCAAGCTATGTAAGCCCATAGAGCCTATATTTTGTTATTGATTTCGGTTAGCCTGTTAAGCGAGAAAACCCATGACCGATAGGAGCGCGTTTCTAATACACATGTTACGTGTGTAAACACGAAAGACAAGGTCATTGAGGTCATGAAAGTTGTAACTAACCTAAGTATGATTGTTAGTTATATGTCACGTTCCCGGGGGTGAGTGTTAGTGTCCGCCCAGTCCCGCCACACCTCCAGAACCCACGCTCGCTGTAGTGGTGTAGATGTGCTACGCAGTGTGCTACCTAGTCGGCTTTCCTAGGCCTTCGCTTCCGGACCTCT
The DNA here is from genome assembly GCA_930367265.1 of Catocala fraxini. Classification (NCBI taxonomy): domain Eukaryota; kingdom Metazoa; phylum Arthropoda; class Insecta; order Lepidoptera; family Erebidae; genus Catocala; species Catocala fraxini. Next base: position 10,575,867 of record OV884049.1, on the reverse strand, counting down.
GCGGGGCGCTCCGTGGCTTCTGTGGGCTTCGCGTCGCCGCCGGCTTCCACTGGGACTTCTTTCTCGTCTTCTGATGTCTGGAAATGAAGAATATAGATTTAAAGATATTTTTATTATAAACACCATATTTTTAAACCTAACGTTCTGGTATAGATACCAGGCAACAAATTTTGAGACTGTGTGTACTAACAAAAAAACTTCAAAACTGATTGCAAAATAAGGTAGTCATTAATATTTTTAATTTGGATTTAAGAAATAGTTTCCAATATTTCTTAAACATAGGCAATTCTTTGTACGTACAGGGTCATCTTGCCATCTTCATTCATCTTCAGATAGACGCATTTAAATAGTGGTTATGTGTGGTCTTTATTGTACATCCTTTTTCAGTAATTTGACTTCATTATCCCTACTATCAGATTTGAAATACTTGTATCTTATTTATTCCTAAGTAAATTTATAAAAGTCTTTGTAGAATTTACAGTTTGGGCAATTTAGCTATTTGATTTATACAATTAAACAGTGCGAGTATACTAATACTAGTCTAATCTATTTTATAATTGGGGAGTTTGGTGAACTGTATGGTCATTGTCCACCAATCTACCAACTTATTTACGCCAATGACAAGACAATGGCAACTTATTAAGGAAGTAGTATAAGACTTACGTCGCTGGGGGAGTGTTTCTCATCATCGCTGTTGTCTGCGTTCTCTTCATCGTCCACAATGTCATCGTTCAGCAGTTCCTGCAAACAAAGCGGTAAGCGGTTACCCCCGATTACAACACTTACAGACATTGTTGTCTTAGAAATAAAGGGTCAAATGTTTAGATGTGCTCTCACCGTACTAAATATGAAAAAGTGTCCACACCAAGAGTGAACACATTACATTTTCATGATAGAGATCGATAGTGTACAATTTTTGATATGAGTGAGCGTGATAATACAATATTTATAATTCAGATGTTATGTTGACATAGAGGGTCAGATGACAACTTAATGACCAGAAAAGTGACCCTTCTTCAGCATTTATGATTTTAATCTATGCTTGTAAAAATGAAATCCGCTGCATTGCTTAGCGTTATTTAAAAATACCGTTATTCCTCTCGCTTTCAGTATAGCGTCTTGTTGAGTTATCCTGCGAATTTAAGGTGCAACTAGTTCTTCTATTAAATAGCAGACAAGGCTGTTTGGCGAATTTCTAAGGGACAACTCAGTTTGAGCGGCTAACTGCTCGAACATGTTCTTTGCCACCAAACACACATCTAGCGTAAATCACGTACGTCTGTTCGAACAGTCTCGTGTTTATCCATGCGAGGGTGCTTGTGCTCGCGTTATAAATATCGTCATCTATTTTATAAATATTTCGCATTCGCTACGTGTACTCTTTAAGGTCTCTAGTCCTGCCACAGGTGCTCGCAGTCGCGAGAAAGAAGTTCGAATGCACGCCGCTGTTCGTTGGATAAAATTATACTTCTTGGATACAATTTTGAAGTCTATTTGAATGGGACAATTTTCATATTTTATTTTCATTTAAAAAGTGCTTGAGTATTCCAGCTTAATCTAAGGTCCCCCTTAGAGGCGGAGGTGATGAATAATATTCCGATTCGGTAAGCACCTACTATTGATAGAGCCATTTAACTTAAATAGAAGTGGACAAGTACTTTACAACTTAAATTCTTAGTACCTACTTAATTGATATAAACAGACAGTTACATCTGGTTTATAACAACTTGTGCCATGAATTATATATATGTATCTAGGTAAAATATATGGGAACCCTTTGTTTCGACAAATTTTTTATGTCCTAATTTAATTTGGCATAACGAGTCGGGCATATATCTTTTTTGTCATAATAATACATTGATATATAGTCGACTTCAATACATTAGGATGGAAATGTATACAAACCAAATTGATGTTAAATTTGTTAAATTTATCACATAATTACTAATTAAATGGAATAAGTAACACATTTATCCATATTTTCAACGTTTTCTTATGATATCTTAGTGTATTTTAAAGCATTTGGCATTTGATTAATAAATTGTCGTTGTTGGATATTTGTCAAATGAAATGTACGACAAAAAAAATTGTTTATGTTGTAAAATTTTTAATAATTGATTAGTTAATCAAAATTTGTTCAACAGAAAGTAATTAATTTTTTGTCATAATAATACTTTGACATAATTGTTTTTGGCATACTATTTCAGTAGGCATAAATATCATTTAGGCTAAATTTACAAAACTTCAAATTTATGCTTTAGAATAGTATGCTTAACAATTATTATGCTTATAGTAATTATGCTTAAAAAAATTGTGCGTAACTATTATTAGGATAAGTAAAAGTATGCCATGTTAAATTATTACATATAATTGTATGCGAATAAATAGGGAACTAAAATATATAGGTCATGTGTGTACCTGGTCGTCATCGGACTTCTCCTTGGCGTCGGAGTCTCCCCGGGCGCACTTGTCGAGTTCAGCGCGCGACACGAACACCTTGTCGCCGCGCCGCACCGGGTACAGCAGGTCGATCACACACACCAGCAACTGTATAACAAAGTACAACATATACATAACATTACGCACATATATACATAGTCTTACGCCTAAATCTCTGGAGGGGACAGGCCACCGACACACAGGTACACACCTCCGTGTCTCGGAGAGAGCATAAAGCACGTTGGTCCTGCTCCTGATCTCTCTCCGGTCGTATCGGATTGCCGTCCCATCGGATCATGTCGGTTAGGGAACAGTCAGTGCACTTGTGTTTGCGCACATACTTGTGCACTATAATATCTCCTGCTCAGATTCGGTTCTGGAGGACATTATTACTATCGCTGCGCTACTATACTCCATTTGGTTAGGTACTTAACTAAAGGTAAACAATCTTGATGTGACTTTTTACACAAACATATATTAAACTACATTGATACACATATACATTTTATTTTTAAACTGAGTTTTTAGATGAAAAGCCACATCAAGATTGTTTACCTTCAGTTAAGACTGCGCCGAGCGACATGTGCCAAAACAGGCGGTTACAGTTAAGTGAATAAAATCAACACCTTTTGTTTAATACAAATATAAAATATACATTTACCATGACAATGAATGTGTTTACAATTACTCCGCGTAAAAATACTTAAAATAATTAATATATTCGCCTAGAAAATTACGTAAATTTGCACGAAAGATGCAAAAACGTAAGGTCGTGTTACGTGATTTTTAGATTATAACAGCAGAAATCCAACCTATTTTACAGCTTAAACGAAACATAAATAGTTATATTACAATTTGTCTGTCCCAAATATTTAAGTTATTGGTTGACAATAAACATACATATTTACCAAAAAAGCACTTCAAATCCTCCATACAATTTTACTATGGCGGCCGCGCGCCGATTTGAATATGCACCGCACGAGCACTGTCATTATCTGTCTTACGCTCGGCGCAGTCTTAAGTACCTAACCAAATGGAGTATAGTTTTTAACATAAATCCCACATGAACATATTTATTATATTGAATAACTATGTTCGGATAGGAGGTGACTCACTTACCCTTTGCGGTCACAGTGTCAAATAAGATTAAGAATTGACAGGATCCTATTGACACTAATGGATCCGGGTGTCATAGTTGAGTATCACGATTGGTATAGGCTGACCGTTTAACTCGCGTATCGCCTGCGCGGTAAGAAGGGAGCGGGGGCGGGTAACGCTACATGCTGGACGTGAACTCTCTGCTCCGCGCATCCCTTTCACCCACCCGGTAACATCTCCCTCCGCTCCCTTCTTACCGCGCAGGCGATACGCGAGTTAAACGGTCGGCCTATAGTTACATATTAATTAGTTTTGGAAACGGATACCGTTGTGTATTCTCTAGCCAATATTTCTGTATCTAGTTGATTTTTTAACATCCCGGCTATTTAAAATCCCTCTAAGATATCCAGGACATGATCTATCTGTTGTGTCAAGTTTCATCCAAATCCGTTCATCAGTTTACATGTGATTGAGTAACAACAGTCAAATTTAACATATATAATATTAGTAGGATACTGACCAGTCCAAGCAGAGCTCCAATAAAGATAGTAGCGACGGCGAAGATCAGGTACGAACCCCAAGTGGGTAGACCGTATGTCTCCATCAGCATGTTGTGTACGCTCTGTGAAGTGACAATTTGATTATATTATTAACAAAGTTATAGAAAGGTGATTTTTACTTATATTATCAAAAGCCAGGCTTGCTTTGTGGTTTTTTATTTCACTTGTACTATGGAACGCTTTGTGTGTCTATCTTTTTAAATCACATAGAGTACATCATGAAAAAAAAAAGCGGAGCTCTAGGTTACAACGCACGGCATATAAAGGTTTTTATTTTGTTTAACTTCTGATAGTCTTGAAACAAAATGACGATACTGAGAAGGCATCTGTATAAGTTTAAGCCTGATCTCAAACGGATACGCTGCGATTGGCATCGAGTATGTGCGGAACGTATAGATTGGCTGTTTTATCAGTCCTCTAAAAAGCGACTAAATCATTGACATTGACTAATCATTGATGGTAAAAGTAGTATGTAATCTAAGTCTCATGGCCCCTTTCTACCTTTCCCCTTCATTGGACAGGATATATTTAAAATAATTGTATTATCGACTCGAGAAGAAGAAGCCCCTTTCTCTCCTCGCTGTACTAGGTATAGCATAGCATTGACGCCATAGTAGGTATTCGAAATAGTTATGCAATATACTACATACCCGGAGTGCCTGGCTAAGTTTGAAGAACTCTGCGACCAGGCTCATCTGTATGGAGTGCGGCGCCTTCCATGCCGGCACCGGCTCTGTCTGCTTCCAGCGATGATCTTCCACATAGCCAAGCATTGACTCAACGTCGCGAGGACCCTTGTACTGACGGAATTCACCATCGATTACACTGTGGAAGAAAATTATAAGAATAAGTAGGGCCTCATTAATTTGATGCGTTATACATTTTTCTATAAGAAACAAAAGTTACTGTATTATATCTTGATTTGTAATATCATGCCAATATTGTTTAGGCATGTTATGGAATAACGATGCAATATCATTACATATTATCAAACAAAGTACCACCAATTGTGATTCATGAGGTAGGTTTAGGTGTATAACTTGTTAAGGTTTTGTACTACACACACGAAGCCGGAGTAGGTCGCTAGTTTATAACAACATTTATTATTACTTTCACTGCCTCGGTGGTGTAGCGGCAGTTAATTCTGTGCATGAGGTCTTGGGTTCAGATTAGCTGGCCGGGTAGTGTTATATAATTTTCCTGTAAAGAAATCCTCAGTGGCAGTCTGGAGCCCCGTAGATGACAATAGACTCACCTCTTATTGCTGAGACCTAAAATCATAGTTGCTGCTAGCCGGTGTAATGCACCTCAACTATCAATAATGTATGTTAATTTGATTGTATTGCTATAAAAATGTTTTATAAGATCACTATTGGCTGATGACGTTTGAAATAAAGCACAAGATCTAACATAGGTAGCTACCCAAATAATCATGATAACATAGTATGACATTGATATATTTAATAGTATACCTAAATTGACTCGAGCATATCTTACAATGAAATCGATTTAGTAATTTAGTCACCCATTACACATAACAGACAACTTATTATACTAATGGTTAGTTAAGTGTTACTTTACGAGTATGTAAGGAGATTACGTTGACAAAATGTTTGGCTTTGTCAAGATTATGGTTTTAGGGTTACGGCTACATATCATATATTATTTTTTTGCTCTAAGCGACAGCTACAGTAGGAATAATTTCTGCGTCGCGAGGGCCTCATACATATTTTTATACGACGGATACAAAGAACCCCAGACACGGAACAACCAATTGTGGATCACACAAATGTTTGCCCTCTACGTGAGATTGAAATCCACAACACTTGGTTAATGAGAGTGGCGAGGCGATCACCTACACCACTACCCCATCCGAGCAGACATTACGTCTTTAGGGCTAAAGCAGACATCCTACATCTGTACCAGTAATCGAAATTGAGACTGCATTGATACTGCTTCGTATATTCAATTAAATCGGCACCCTGTATTAGTCAGTTGATTTTACCCGCAGCTTCGCTTGCGTTGTTCTATATTTTGACAATAAATTGATATCCTCAGTAAATTGTTATTTCTGGATGAAAGGTATGGTAGGTATATCCTATCTGTACCCCTGACAAAATAAATGCAAAATTTCACGATGATCGTTCAAGTAGTTAAGGCGTGCAAGTGTAACAAACAAACTCACATGCACATTTCTTTTTAAGAGACACTGTTTTTTCTGGCACTCGTAATAATTTCTGTATCGCGGGGGCTTTACAAACATTCAAACTACTGACACAAAGAACATCCAGGCTCGGAACAAGCATTTGTGGATCACCCAATGTTTTGTCCACAACACTCGGTGTAGTGGCAATGGCGAGGCGATCACTTAAACCACTAAGTCACCCGTGTAGTCAATTTATACTTAGGATACGAACTGGAAGATAGTGGGCAGGGCTGTGACGACGAATCTGCCGCTGAGGCCTGGTGACTTGGTGACATCTACGGCGCCGGTCCGAACTCCGAGGGCCTTGCGAGTAGCCCGGGTGGATAGCTCGCGCCACGCCGGGGCGAGCGCGTTGCAGGCTGGACACCATGGGGCATAACTGAAATAAATAGGAAAAGATTATTATAGACTTTTGCACGCCTTGTGTGGCAATATGTAGAGATGCCTCATTTTGTATAAGAACATTTTGTACCCATGTATATTGCAAATAAACTGATTGGTAGATTAGATCAGAAGTATTTAGATATGTGGAAACAATTATATATACTGGTGTTGGTTAACGATTCTGTGCGCCTGTCCTCTGCCTCCGCCTCCCACACTAGATAAAAATCCTGTGTGCTTTACAAATAATATCAAAAGTGCTTGCAAAACAAGGGATTTATTAATATTTTAAATTTGGATATAAGAAAAAGTGGATTGTAGGGGAGATATATCGCTATCTCCCTCGGACAGGTGCATCTATATAGCCCTTACGTGCATCCTTTCTCTGTATACACCTTGTACCAGTTTACCTTGTATTTTAGGACTTGTATAATATAACCATTTGATTTAAATAATAAAAGTGTGAGCCAGCTACCCTTTTGTAAAATACAACCAATGCTCGTGTAACATATAATTATGTTACTAAGCATAAACGAGATTATAGGTAATAAAACGTGTCGCGGATAACATAGTTAGGTACATTTTCCATACACAATAGTAAAAGGTACGTGTTTAAACAAGTGCTTATGCTCGTTGGATATGCAGACTGCACACAGCGAGCGTGAAGATAATTGTTGACTAAACAAAATTCAATGTCATTCATGGCATGTTTTACGTACGTATGAAGTATTCTGAATTCGTAAAGCGATTGATAGGTATGGGCTTTTAACAGTAGGTACTTTATATGATACTAGATTTTTCCCGCGGCTTGGCTCGCGTTAATCTAGATTTTTTAATTTCTATCCCTTGTGAACGGTACTTTTTTCTAGGTGAAAAGTACCCTATGACTTTAACTGTACTCCTGACAACGTGTATGAGAAATTTCATGATGATCGGGCGAGTAGTTAAGGCATGAAAGTGTAAATAAAAGAGGCATTTTCGCATTTATAAAATTTGTTAGGAATAGGATATTATAAGGTGGTATTTTGTAAAATATATAATTATTATCATAATGTTATGATAATAATTATATATTTTACAAAATACCATACCGTATGTATGGTATGGTATGGTAGTATGTATGTACATAGGGATATTTTGTGGATGAGATATTTAGCAATTTGATGGAAGTTATTTGCTAGTAGGATGTTTGTGACTTAGGAAAAGATTGATGAAACAATCATCTTCAGAATGTAAAGTCGTATCTATGGAAAACTTTTTCGTATTTACAAGAAGTTAATAATACGAAACGAAATATCGATATTTTTGATCGATCTTAAACACTGAATTGATTTAAGTATACATAAAACCGACCAAATCACATTATCACGCAGATGCAGACTTGGATTTGTTAAACGCGTCAGTCTCGAATCCAAGTGGACTACTCCTAGACAACCTAACGTACTTTTTAACTCGCCATCTTAATTTCTTCTCTCTAGTCAGCACGCTTCAATTCGATTTATAGATCTTTGATCTTGCAATGCTATTACATCGATAATCACTTCTTTTGGTTTTGATTTCCATCGAATCTAACACCGATTTTATCCATAACGAATCGAATGTATTACCTCGTAAATAGAAAACCACATGAGCCATTCTTCATTTGAAGAAGTGTTAGGCATTCAACTTGGCCTTAAATGTTTTATTCCGTCTAATAGTACATCTATTGCAAGTTATTGGTTAACGCGAGTGTATTTGTGAGGACCTTGACCTTACATTATACATAAGTAAACTATGGAGCGCGCATATTCAAGGAAACGGTGACCGGTAAAGCGCTGGTGTAAACATTGTAAATACTAAAAAATACATAGCCACACGTCAATATGGGGTAGGCAGGAGAGTGTACGACCTACATTCCGTCAGATATCGTTTACGTCCCACGTAATTAGGTATCCATTGCGATATTCTATCGAACACAGCTACTAAAATTACCTTGACAGATAAATCTAATAACATTGTCATACTTGGGAATCCAACCCGAAGACCTCATCCAGAGCAGTCCCGTTCTCAATCGTTACGCCACCGAGGGCGTCTGTAAACACGAATATAAACAACTGAAGCCATGAAAGCCATTTTCATTTATTACTAAACGACAAAGGTCAGACAAAGCAGCGATAGCTCAGTGGGGAGACCAACAGACTGCAATGCAGAGGGTCTCGGGTTCGAACCCACGTCGCGCACCTCTGACTTTCGGAAGTTATATGACTTTTCGAAATTATGTGCGTATTGATTAACAATTATCGCCTGCTCCGTGCCTCGGAGAGCACGTTACGCCGTCGGTCCCGGCTACCATGAACATCTATGGCAGTCGTTATTGGGAAAGTCAGTACCCTTTAATATCCTGACACTGGTCTAGCCTTAGGCTATCGTTAGCCTTCGGGTTGCGGAGGTCAGGTGGCAGCCGCTCCGTGTAAAAACTGATATCCAGTCAAATCCGGTTAGATCAGAAAAGCCGACCCAAGTGACTTGGGAATAATAAAGGCTAAGAGAGAAGACTAAAAGACAAAGGTCCAAACTTAATATTTTCTTTTAAGAATAAAACTAACCAGACAAATGACCTATCTTTTTGCAAAAGCCTCACGCTCGTTGTAATAATTATGTCGCAGGTGACGACCGCTCAATGTTTATGTATACTAATCAGGCATAATAATCGGTCACCAACCTATAAATTAACCGCGGCGGGATTTCATAACCTTGACTGCCGATGATCAGGCGAGGTATTAAATATAGAAAAATCCCACATTGTTTACAAATTCTTATCCAATGTCACCTTGCACAATGGACACGGCAACTAGTAAAATATCGCACGAGTGATTAAGTCATCGCTTTACTGTCACGTTTTTGGAGCCAATAGTGTTTCAATTAAATTAAATAGACGACTCGATGGCGTAGTGGTTAGTGTAACCGATTGCCACGCTTAAGGTCGCGGGTTCGATTCCCGCACAAGTCAAACATTTGTGTGCGTGAACATGGATGTTTGTCTTGGTCTGGGTGTTCCTATGTATAATATGTATGTATTTACAAAAAAAAAGTATATATGTATGTTTATCCATTGTCTAGTACCCATAGTACAAGCTCTGCTTAGTTTGGGCTAGATGGTGTTGTGTGCATGTGATAGAATATTATTATTATTATATTATAATTTTCTTAAAATAGACAACTCCCGCCCTTGGAGTAATGCCTGTATCGCGGAGGCTTTACAAACATTTAAACAACGGTCACAAAGAAAACCGAGATTTACAACAACCATTTGTGAATCAGACAAATCTTTGTCCCGTGTGGGGCTATCGAATCCACAATACTCAGCGCGGCGGCAGTGACGAGGCGACCACTTAATCCACTATGCCATATGTGCAGTCTTTCTTCTTCTTTTCGTGCGGGTAGTGGCCAACCCGTTGTCAAGATTTGTTCAAGCCGCCCGTAGGCAGACTGCTGTCAATTTGGCAACAACCGGGACCGACATTTTACGTGCCCTCCGAAGCACGGAGACGCTCAGATGAAATACCACTAAGCGGTCACCCATCTATAAACTGACCGCACCCAACGTTGCTTAACCTCGCTAATCGTTTATCGATCAGTGAATGGTTATGAGGGCCTCTGTGCAGTCATTTGTAATAATGTACAATTATACATATACTAACTTTTGCCTGCCATCCCGTCCACATTGATTTTGGTCGATGTGTAGCTTTTGAGCTTAACTTAACCTAGCTTAAATCTGGCTTTTCTAGACTTCAGTTCCAGTGACCCACCCACCAGTTGCTACACCGTGGTAGGTTCAGTCGGTAGTACCCGGGACGTTCCATCTTTCCCCGGGTGAGCCCGACATAACCTCTTCTAGCTCCCCTTTTCCCGCGTAGAGGCATGGGTAAATGCATTGCCCCACGTTAAGAGAAAATTCGACCAAATTCCTAATCTATACCTACCATAATAGGTGCATTTTTTAGTAGTAAAGTAACTGTGGTTATACCGCGTTTCAAATACGAAGTCCCATTTGACAGATGATCGTTAAACAGCGATAGTGAAGAAACCGTTTCAATCGACACATCACGAAATCGATTACCGATTAACTTTCCAAACAAACTGTAATCGTGGGTTTAGAAACAGAAAAACAAAAAAGAAGTCCACCTAAGTTTGCCATATCTAGAGAATAGTTACATCAAAGACATATATAATGTATTTAATTGTAAAACCGAAATTTGGACGTATCCTTGATTAATTCCTAGTATCACATACTTACTCCATACTCAGTATAAGGATGAAATAGATGTGGTATAACATATATTGATTTTTAAGACTACTACTCTTTAAAAAGTATGGGATTTTCAAACCATACGTCCAATACCACATCTTCAAATCCATTTTTTGATAAGGATAATATTAGGTTATGCAGAATGGGATTAAAGGTACGTTGCAACGTAATAATAATTAATACTTAATATAAATTTACAAAAATATATCTACAGAAATATTTTTTTACCTCGAATTAGTTCGATTTTATTCGATTCATATTATCGCGTCACTATGACTGAAAGTAAAAAGTTACCTTAGTACGTAACCATGGTATTGTAGTAAAATGTTATTTTATTTTGATGTTTAAATTATTTAATACTAATATCAATATAAATTATTAGTTGTTTATTTTTGTGAAACAATTACATGATGTTTTGTATAGATTCTAATTATTTTTAAAAAGTCTTTAGTACCATAAGTAATCATTGTTTATTTTAGCAATTTATATGGAATGTGCAGAGTTACGTGCTATGAAGTGTCAAAAGGGACTTCGTATTTGAAACAGACTGTAGTATAAAAGTTTGCTTCTATGTTTTATTTACATTCACTAAGTAAGGGCCGGGCCAACCTTGTATTGTCTTTCAAACACATTCCCATACTCCTCAAAGCTGCTGAAAATTTGCTACGAGAAACACCTAATAAGACTTATGCCAACCCAGGACCTTACGGTTGGCTGCGTAAGCGTAAACTTATACGACAAGATCGACGAGATGATTAAATCATCGTCTATTATGTCATGTTTCTTAGTAAATACTGTATCATTCATTACTAGTGAGTAACGCCCGTTTTATCTGTTAAGAAATGATATAATCAACATTGCTGTAAAACTGCAGATAAAATCGTCAAAACAAGTATTCACGAAGTTTTTTAATTGACACGATTATGATTACTGCTACGCTCCCGAGACTCGTAGCGTGATGTTATATAGCCTATATCACCTTTCTCAAGAATTGGGCTATCCAATGCAAGAACAACTTATCAATTCTGACTGGTAGTTTCAAGGATTAGGCATTACCGCTACTAATTAAAAGTAAAGAAATCTTTAGCTTTATCATATTAGTGTTAAAAAGCCCTAGTATAGTGATTAACAATGAGACATGTGGTTAGCACCATTACAGCGTGAACAGTTAACGGTATAGACTATAATTTTATATAACAAACTTGTCCCCTAAGACGTTACAAGAAGGCGACGACAATTTAGCTCTAAAGGCATTTGGCAATTAGGTATGTGTTCATTTTAAACAATAGTTTAGTGGGAGACCATTGGACTGCCACACAGAAGTCTCAAAATCAATCCTAAAGCGCGAATCACTCACTTTTCGAAGTTATATGCATATAGAAAGTTCTCCATAATGTTCTCGACGATATGTAAAGTTTGCCTATCCGCACTAGGTCAGGCTAAAGCTTTCCACACTGAGAAGATGCCCGTGTCAAGCAGTGGGACAGTTTAATACATGGCTGATATTATAATATTTAATTTCAATATACACCTACACGGGAATATCACGAAGGTAGGTAAGATATTAGACTTGCAATCGTGCGGTTGTGGGTTGGAATGCCACCCGTTGCACTACCGACGTGTACACGCTAGTAATACAAGCATGCTAATCGCTTAGAAGGGTTAACAAGAATACTAGTAATATGAAATATAAATTAGTTATTTTTATCTTTGAAATAAAATACGCGTCACCATGTCTGCTACCTGGAGAGAGAAATCTCCACTTGGAATGATTCCGACATCTCTTTTGTTCCATTTACTCTCAGCACATTCTTCACTGGTATAATAAAAACAAGTGAGAAACGGCAATGAATTGCCGTAAATCTTAGAGTTCGAAAAAGTAGCTCTTACGGTTCTTGAGTTGAAAGTTGTATAACAGACAAACGGACACAGCTATTGTATAAGAGTTTTTTCGAACTCTTTAATGTTTTATCGTTTATTATTAGTGGCAAACAAACACAGTTTTGATGGTTATTGGTAATTACTATGAACTCTTGCATTAGCAACCAAGTGGTTTGGTGTGATGCATAAGAGTAAAAGATTATCAGTCTCCTACTAACACGATGAACACAAGGTATTGGAAAAGTTGGTCTTAGTCCCGTTTTGGTTGAAATTTCGTTAATTGCATCTTTTACTAATACGATTTCGTTATCCGAATTTGATGGGTTTAATCTTATTCGCCACCCCCCGCATTGCACCAACCGATGGCGAAAGGGATATTTTCAATAGAAAGAATCCCATTCGCCACCCCGGGTGACAAATGGGATGTTGCTTACGAAAAATCTCAGTTGCCATCCTTAAACATAAGGCAAGTACTTGTATTTGGAATGATATTTATTTACTTTATATGATATCATAATAAATATTTAAGATAACTTTGCTTTAAGACATCGGCGATTTATCTTTATTACAAAGTTCATTAAGAGTTCTAGTAGATACCTATCCAATTAAATAAATTTTCATAATATACCTTATAACTAATCTGATTTGAAACATCACATTAATAAAACATCTTTTATTTCTCCCTAAAACGACCAAACATATGAAAAAAGAGAAAAGCCTTTTAAAATATTATGATAAAGTAACTATTAACTCCCAGCAGTGACTGGACATTTCTACGTAACAATGTCCCAATTGATACCGGTTCGCCACCCCCAGTGGTGACTGGCATTCGCCACCGGAGAGGGCAATGCTGGGGGTGGCGAACGGGACTAACCCATTTGATGCCCATTTCAAGCAAATGTATATTGATACCTGTTCTGGATTAGTTAATTATTATGGGTTGTTTAATTTCTATTTCTAAAAGGGCTTAGAGTATCTATATTCTTTTAATATCATAAACATATAAGCCTGTGAAGGTGGTTAGATGTTTGTAAGACAACTATGCGTTAATTAGAACGAAGTAGTTTGCGTAAATTGATTACGCATACTATTTTGCTCTGATATGTGTTTCTATAGGACCCGCGAGGGCGAAGCTGCTTACAATATAATACCCATATAGAACACTAGCTGTGCCTGCGGTGTCACTCGCGTTTATGATTACTGCGCCATCCCCGTGGGTCGTAGCGTGATGTTATATAGCCAATAACCTTCCTTGATAAATAGGCTATCCAAGAATAAAATAATTTTTCAATTCGAACCAGTAGTTCCTGAGATTCGCGCGGTCAACCAAACAAACGAACAAACTCTTCTGCTTTATAATATTAGTATAGATATGTATATCATAATCATATAAATGTGCATCATAAACTAACTGCACCAAAACTTGCTGATCATTCACCAGTAGGTAGTCACAATAACTAGTTGGTATGACATTCACAATCATAACCATTTGTCTGTCTCATTAACAGACAATAGAAAATAAATTGAATACCGGTATTGTGCAACCCACAATGCTAGATGTAAAAACAAAACAACACAATTATTTGCTTCAGTTACATGATTGTAATATAGAAGAGGCATAAAATAACCTTTCATTTCTAAGAAATTATTTGCCACACCCCTATATATATCCCAAGAGTAAAGCAGAGGTATACTGCCGTCATAAGAATAAAAAAAAGTGTACTTGCCAAAAAAAAAAAATGTTTGTTTATATATACTGGAAGATGCATTTCTTTTTACTGATTCCAAATAAGTAATATAATATAATAGTAGACACATTTCGCTAAGAAATTTGTATAGATCATAGCATAGAGATTGGTAGTGTGCAAAATAGGAGGCAATAGAATAAGTTCCTGTTTTGTCATACCTATATAAGGGTAAAGAAAAATCCTATAACAAAGGCATGTTTAAATTGTCCATTGGCATCCAGAAATAATGTGTTTATCCATATGTCTCAATATGGTAAAGCTGACAGGTTGACAATAGTTATACTTCAAGTTATAAATTAACTCTTTAACTTACGTTTCTACGTCCCAATCTATGCTAAACTGTGAATTCTGGATGTTTGTAAAATCAACAGTATGACTAGGCAACCTACAATTCGTTTTGGTAGAAAAAGAGTTGTAGCAATACCAGCAAAAGAGACAAGGACTATTGATTGCCTTATACAATACTAAATATTATTCTCAAATTTTAAAATTTGTTATATCTAGACTTCACAATGTTTGCAAATGGTTAGCTCATCTAAAATCTTGTTTGCAGCAGTTTGGGTTACTTTCATACAATGTTCGATCTGCATAGACAAACTCGTAATCAATATAATTAATTTAGTAATAATCAATTACTATTATGCAAATCCAGTAGGCAACAAATGTATATAAATAGAACATGCAAACCAATTCAAATAATATACATATTAATGTTGTATGACTAAGTGATGAATTTGCATGCAGGTATGGTGCAGTGTGATGTAATGGTTCGTTCAGACAACTTTCAATGTGCAGTGAGTCATAAGTGACCAAATTTGTTTTCCAAAATGGTGACTTACAGGTGGAATGTATTTTTGATGGTACTGGATTTAGAAGACAAATTAATTTTTACTCCACTATTGGGCTTGCATACCACATGTTTCACCAAAATATTATTATTTATTGATACATAAATTTATAATTAATATGCATATAACTTTTGAGAAATATGAACTGCATGTTCTATCTAAATATAATTAACACCTTTATATGATTATCTAATGATCTCATTAATAAGCTAGGTGGACAAACATGAGTTAGATGGATATAATACTTAGTTACTGATGTCTTCTTCTGTTTTAAGACCCTATTTTCTATGTTATAATTATAACATCCATGCCTAGCATTCTCTAACTGCACCATATATCTGTGTTTTGGAAGACTTGTAATTTAATATACACAAGGAACAAGTAGATTTTATTAAAATATTTATACAAGTAAAGAATAAAATTGGATAATATGGCATTTTAAGGTGATCATATCATTTACATGTAAACATATGTTGAATAAATTAACACATTATTTAAATAAATTAAATTTTAAACACAAACATTACAGCTGGTAGGTACTATAATATAAACATATTATCATACATGAGTTATTAGTCATTTTCAATATATTTTGTAATAACTTTCAACAGGATAAAATCATAATGACTAAGCATGTGATTTTTTAGTTTTCGTCATTGGATTTCCGTTATGGCAGGCTAATTTTCACACATAATGCAGAGAGGTCGCATAGAACACTTTCCGACAATAGACAATGCGTCACGGTTTTCAAAACGGTTCTTTTACACGGACCCTACCGACCTTGTAGTGGTTATTGAACCCAAACGAGTGGGATGCTCAGACTTCAAATTACATTCAAACAAAATGTATTTCGCAGTAACATCTGCACAAAAAAGGTGAATAAGGCATGCGACTATAATTTCATGGCCTCTCCGCGCAAATAGGAGCTTAATTCACACTCGAATAATAGTGAAAAAAATCTGACACGTTCCTGTAAATTAGACGAAACCGGCTACCCAAAAAAATACTTACAACTCGACCATCCATTCTCCCTCGAGAATGTCTTTCCAATTATCTTCATCTAACTCGCGATTAGCACTCACATATCCAGTAAAACAGCATAAAATTAATGAGAAATAAAGGAAAAGATGTAAAATTTGCGGAACCGTATGTACACGCGCCATGTTTAGTTTAGATGTGATGTTGCCTATAACGTAAATATTTTTACGGCTATTAGAATATGGTAGAAAATAATATATATTATGGTACAAAGTAATAATATTTGGTACATTCTAAAATGCGTTGATATAAAAAAAAAAAAATTTATTATGAGTTTCTTAATCACAATAATTTTAAGAGGTTGGTTAATTATTATAAAATTAAATGCGTCGCCACTGCCACCTAGTATTTTATAAGAAATACACTTAGTATAAATGTAACTTTATTTACTAAAATGTACACTAGATGTCACTAATAGTCTGACAACCTAGAACATGGATTGAGCTGTTTCGTTGCTCTATATTATTTATTTACAGCAGCTTTCGATTGTATTTTATTATGAGTAGGTAATACGCTATAAACTTTTACAAATATCAATTTTTTTTTGCGTTATCTATCTGTTACTTATATCCTTATTACTTTACCAAGATAAAGAATGACTATCAAATCAGCAAGTTTATATTTTATTATAATGTAGCTTATGCCGGACGTTATACGACTATATTAATGATGATGTTATAATTTCATAAAATTGAATTCGACAATCGTGAATAGATAGGTATGTCAGAAATGACAGTTTACTGTGGGAATTATAAGTGTAGTGGAATTTTCTCAAGATCGATATTGAGAGCTGACAAACATGTACTTAGGAATATGGTCGGTAACTATTTATTTGCAGAGTACCTAGTGTTGTGACACTAGTGATACGCAACAATGCATTCGAAATATTTTCAAATTCACACAAAACGCACGCTTTTATGTAGGCATAGTGTTGTCGATACATTCGAATATAAATGCCGATTAATTAATATCAGATTAGATACCCAACTTGTGTTAAACGCCGTGTAGTTATGGACGCTGGAGTATACCTAACACTTATACGGCAAAAGGCTTACTTCTTATGTTATGTATTATAATTGTGCGAGTAATACACATCTGCCAGACACCTCATTAATTAATAGAAGTAATGCAACGATGCTACTTACCTATCTATACTATAATTTTGTTCTTTTAAATCTTTATTTATTTAGAGGCTTTTATTACAGAGTAATATGTTAGCCCCATCGTGGCTTATTCTAAGATACTAACTTACTATTTCATAATAGGCAACAGAGGAAGTCGTTGTTGTACCTACATATATCTCAAATAGGTCTAACGCCGCATTTGAAATAGGGTCACTTAGGATATTAATGAAAAGTCCTACATCGTACACGTTAAGGTTATATTTGAACATCAACGAGTTCCTTTGGCGCTGATATTTGACACAATCCATCAGTAAGTGTTGGACATCATCAAGGACTCCGCAAGTATCACAATCAGGCGTATCGACTTTTTTCATGAGATGTCCAAACTTTCTAGATGGATAGTGACCTGAGCGCAGCCTATGCGCTATAACAATAATATTCCTATTTAAATTACTATTAATAAACCAGGGTATCCTAGCAGGCTGATGTTGAATGGTTTTATACCAAATGCCCTTTTCTTTACTCCTTTCGTCAAAATATTCTTTATCTATACTATAATATTATAAAGCTAAAGAGTTTGTTTGTTTGTTTGGTTGAACGTACTAATTTCGGGAACTACTGGTTTGAATTGAAAATTCTTGTAGTGTTGGGTAGTCAATTTATTGAGGAAGGCTATAAGCTATATAACATCACGCTAAGACCAATAGGAGCGGAGCACCAATGAAAAATGTTGCAAAAAGGGCAAATTCTCTTATGTGACGCAGATGAAGTTGCGCGGGTGAGCTAGTAAATTATAATTGCTAGATCTGATAAGAGTGATAAGTCATCGTAACCAGCTGTGTAGCTATCGTGCTTACCTATGGTGCTTGATGAAACTTGACGCATTCTTCTTCATTCGTACCGCCTGCCATGCTTGTGACCGGGAACTTATTAATTCCTGGGCAGGTTCAGGACTAGCATTGATGACTGGTATTTACTTACTTAATTGCACAATAATTAGGCGTACTTTTACGTCTGTATTATACCCGAAAGATTCGGCAGAAATATACCTAGGTACTTAACCAATATGTTTACAGGTAGGTACCTACGGTTTACTTAATAAAAAGAAAGATATATAATCTACTGCCGCCAGTAGGACACGATTCCAGGCATGTTAAAATTAAATAGATCTAGAACTATACACCGTGTATATCAGTTTATAGTTCTCTCTTTCTCTCTTAGTGGGGAGACTAACAGACTGCAATGCAGAGGGTCTCGGGTTCGAACCCACGTCACGCATCTCTGACTTTCGGCAGATATGACTTTTCGAAATTATGTGCGTATTGATTGACAATTATCGCCTGCTCCGTGCCTCGGAGAGCACGTTAAGCCGTTAGTCCCGGCTGCCATGAACATCTATGGCAGTCGTTATTGGGAAAGTCAGTACCCTCTAATATCCTGACACTGGTCTAGCCTTAGGGTATCGTTAGTCTTCGGGTTGCGGAGGTCAAGTGGCAGCCGCTCCGTGTAAAAACTGATATCCAGTCAAATCCGGTTAGACCAGAAAAGCCGACCCCAAGTGACTTGAGAATAATAAAGGCTAAGAGAGAAGAAAGAGTTCTCTCTTTAAGTAAGCTTATTATAACACTACTTTAAGAGATAGTAGTTTGTGGACCTTGACCTCCCTACAATCAACACTTGTAATAATTTAAGGTTAATTTATGGTTTGGTGTAGACCTAAACTAAATCTAAATAACGTCCTGCGTTGTTCAGCAGTAGTACTGGACAACGAAGGACGTCATTTCGATTATTATACAGATTATTAGCTTTTGCACGCGGCTCCGCCTGCTTGGTACCTACATCAATAAGTAGTTTATCTGCCTATGTCCTTACCCAGGTTTTAAACTATATCTGTACCAAATTTCATCTAAATAGGTTAAGTGGTTCGGCCGTGAAAGGGTAACAGATAGACAGACAGAATTTCATTCGAATTAAATAGGTAATATTAGTAAGGATTATAGTTTATTTGAATACCAGCTCATATTTGCGATTTATTATTATATAATAATATCAGCCCTGTTGGTAAACTGTCCTTCTACTGGGCACGGCCCATGAGCCTCTATCTTATCAGTATGAGAAGGGTTAGCCCATAGTCTACCATGCTGGTCCAGTGCTCGTTGGCAGACCTCACATATGTTTGAGACATAGTTTGATTTTTTGTTTAAATGTAGCCTATATCTCTCTGTGATTGAAGCTATCTTGTTTTAAATTTTGTTATAAGCAGTCTGCAGTTATTTAGCAGTGAAAACTTAACAACAGATTGTCGCCTAAATCACAAATATCGTATAATATAATAATATCAGCCCTGTATTAAACTGTCCCACTGCTGGGCACAGGCCTCTTCTCATAATGACAGTTAAATCACAAATTGCAGCTAAATAAATTGTAGGTAAGTACTTTTATTATATTAGATCGCAAAGTAACATTAATGAATGTCAACATCACGTCGACAAAGTTGCATTCGTGACTAAAATAAAACCTATAGAGCTACCACATTTAGGTACGCAATTCACTCGTCAAGTGCTCATGAGAAAATTAATATTAAGAGGCTTAGTTAGCAATTCACTCGTAAAGATTACATTGTTGACTGTTTTACACTTCAAGAAGAAATTAAGACTAACTAAGAAACATCGTTTAGTCAGTTTACGATCTAACAAACGCTTAAGCAATCGATATAAACAACAAAACAACAACAATTTAAATTGAAATATGTACGTACTACTAATGATATGGTAAAATAGGTGTATTCACTTAAATTTATACAAAAGACACAACATGCTACTTACATAGTAAGAAAGCCGTTATAATTAGTGATATATCTGTTATCAAAACCACGATATCTGTTATAAGTACTTAAAAGTTCAATAAAGAGTATCTTACTCATCTATCTACAGCCATAAAAATCACAGTTGTAACGAAATAACGAACGCTATGGAAATTAAAAGCATTTAATTGCTGTTAGATAGCTTTCGGAAGTATTCAAGTTGGTACAACTTCTAAGAATTATCTTATCGTAATACTGGTAGTAGATATTATGTATCTTGTTTTACTGCTCATTACACCTTAACACGTTTTAATTAATAAATAACACGAACGTTGCCCACTCGTGTCGCTAGATGGCGTTAGAATCTAATTAAATCACGTTTTCCTTTGCCTGCATAAACATAATTATTTAATGAAGTAAATTGGTTTTTAATAGATTTGGCATATTCTGATTAATTAAAAATGTCAGTCTAAAGGGGAGTATTCAACCTTGATCAAATTATGCAGAAAAACCGAAATGACGAAGTACCTACCTATCTACTTCCATATAGGGAAGTTCGCAGGCAATCGGTTTTGTGTTGTTTTCCTGGTCTGCGTAGGATTCTCCGTTTCCTTAAGCAGCAATGAAATGCCAGGAGCAGGCAGTGGTCTGCATTCCTAAAGCTGGTTCTACCTACAAGAAACGTTTGTGACAGTTCAAATGAGTAGGCTCGTCCGGGGAAGTACTATTATCTTACACACTACAGGAGTAGGCGGTGTAATACTAGTACAGCGTACTTTATTTCTTCCTAGGAATTTCGGAGACTTATCTACCTCTCTCATTCCTTTAATGCCATTTTTAATTCTGTCCTTCTGCCATCGCAAGCAATCTAATCCAATGGATATGCAATATACGACAAGCTATATTGCTTGACGTCAGGTGGGCCGTATGCTTGCTAGGCACATTAGTAGTATAAAACAATAATCTTCTACGGAAAATAGCTTTGCGCTGTACGTTTTAGAGAAAACTTGTACTTTACGGTATCAGACGTGCTGCACACAGAATAGGAGGCTCCTATCTCTTTTAAATAATTCAAGCGCTTTTAACATACCGTTTTAGTCTCATTTTTATATTCCAGAGATAGACATATAACATCCACTTTTCTTTAGTTATGGTGTTAGATCCCACGTAAGGCGTGTCGATTGCCGTCTACTGGAGTAGTTTCAGACAGTTTACTTTTAAGAATTCCTTTACAGACAACCACGGTGAACTCTAGCCCGACCAGCAAATCGTACCTGAGACTGCTGTGCAGTCACGTGCCACTGAACCAGTAATATTACCATAGTATAAAATATATTTGAGTGTGTAAGCGAGTGATGTGTCGTATCGACATCGGTGTCGATGTCGCGACTCCTAAGGCTTCTCCGGCTTCGTCTGCGATCGATCCGAGTCCTCTGCCTACCTACCTACACATACTATTGTCATTGAGTCCAACAGCGACTAATCTATAGCTACTTCTATACTAGTATTACCTATAAAGAGAAAATATGTGATTTTTGTTTCTTAGTAAGGATTTAACTAAAAAACGAAACAACCGATTTAAAAAAATTTTTCACTATTAGAAAGCTATATTATCACCGAATAATACCTAACTAATAGATATTTAAATGCGAATGTGAGTTTGTTTCTTTGTTACGCTTTTACGCCTTAACTGCTTGGTCAATCATCATGCAATTTCGCATACATGTTGTTAGGAGAACAGAAAAGGACATAGGCTAACTTTCATCAGTTTACTAACATAACCTAACCTACTTTCACGCGAGAAAAGCCGCGGGCAAAAGCTAATGTAAAATATTTTTGTCTTGGTCGTTGGTTTAGTAGTTATAGTTTCTTTATTATTGCTTATTTTTATTTATAGGCGAGCCAGCAGTCCACAAGATGGCAAGTGTTAACCGCCGCTGATGG
The DNA here is from genome assembly GCA_930367265.1 of Catocala fraxini. Taxonomy (NCBI): domain Eukaryota; kingdom Metazoa; phylum Arthropoda; class Insecta; order Lepidoptera; family Erebidae; genus Catocala; species Catocala fraxini. The sequence continues at coordinate 10,553,509 of OV884049.1, read as the reverse complement.
ATTTCGACAATGTAAATGGTAGACAGCCAAACCACTGCCTACAGTGATAGCAGTACTATTTTGAAACCTCGTTCAAAAAACAACAAGTCATAGCGCTTAGGAAACACCGCCGCTGGTAGTTCTTTCCAGAGTGTAGTGTGTTTCTAGTTAAAATTGATGAACTTTATGATTTTAGTTTGGGCCTAGGGCCCTAGAACTGTTTAGTGGGATGGCACAATAGCTTAAGTGGCAGTACCACTAGGTACTCTTGGAGCGGACACCTTGCTAACTACGCCGGGAGTATTGTGGCTTCAATTCCGACGCGGGACAAAATCGGAACAACTACATATTTATTAATCACTAAATTTTTTGTCCCGTGTCCGAGTTAGGTTGTTCCTTGAGCCCGTTTTTCAATATTTGTAAAGTCCTGAGCGATACTGCAATTATTTCTAGTGATGGAGTATTTGTATTTTAATAGGCCCTGGTAACCTCGGTATGATATGCATCCAAGTAAATACGACATAGGTACTGGGTAAGGACCCTGGAGTTGTGTGAACGAGGTTTCGCTTCGTACTTTGTACGTAGTATTCATAGTGGAAAATAGGTATTAATCATAAACCAAGAATCAAGTGCATGTCATGTCAATTTCTTTTGAAGAATCAAGTCCCGCTCTTGGTTTAATACCTGTGTCGTAGAGGCCTTTACAAACATTCATGATTCAACAACAGACAAAAAGAACACTAAACTTGGAACTATTATATGTGACCTTAAAATGTTTGTCTTACGCGAGGGTCGAACCCGGCGACCGATCGGCGCATTGGCAGTGGCAAGGCGGGTACATAGTCACATCTCCGTTTTAATTATTCACACAATTGATTAATTGAAACGTAGCTGGCGGAATCTGGGTGTGATATATAGGTATAGCTGTATTTATCTCAACGCTATATTATTTATGAACTTGAAATTGTGGCTGGTAGAAGGCTATAGGGAAGTGAGGGAATTGTTCCATTCAAATGATATTCAAATACAGTTGTGTCGAAAATCTGTTCCAAACCATTTTATAATATCAGCCCTGAATATACCTAAACTGTCTTTCTGCTGGGCATGTGTCTCTTATTCGTGTGGAAAGAGTCGTCTCATAGTCCATCACGATGGCCCCGTGTGGTTTGGCAAATTTCAGACAGCTGTCTTCTACTGATTTTATTTTGAGAGCAATAGAAAATTCGGACATTTTGAGTCTTCATTTATCGTGCGCTAGTAACATACGTTACATCCTATGATAGCTAACTAGCCAGCTGCTCACCACGTAAGAACCTTTAATACACAAACCGATGATGATGTTAACGAAAGCAATGAACGCAGTATTAAATAAACTCGATTAAAACTAGAATACCAACGAAACTACGAGCATACGATTACAAAAAAAAATTGTATACGCGTCTAACGTAACGCATAAGCATTTAAATAAATAAATAGATATCGATCAAATCCTCTGTGACAGTTGTCAAACATCAAAATATTTTACGCGCGCTTTTTTGTGATACACGTTCTATGGTCAGGGCTGGCTCTAATGGAATTACTAGGGGTGTGTCTGTAAAATATGTTAAATGTGGCGATATTTCATTAATTAAGTTCAGTAAGTATGGCACAGGGGTTTTAATGGTCACCTAGATAATGATCAATTCCCCTAGTTTTGTCGCTTCGATGTTCGTAAGGTACAATCTAATTTTGCGATATCCCGAATAATTTTTGCAAAATTAGGTGCTTTTGGTGGCCTTTATTTCAATGTTTGTTTCACCTAGTTGGATTTTAGAAGAATATGGCTCCGGGTTATGTGTTGTTGTTTATGATCTCTAAGTTCACATTTACGCTTTACGGCTGCTGCATTTGCTGCTGCTCAAATACAGCTCATGCATTTTAATTTCGTTAGATTTATATTTTGTGAATAAATGTATAGTTTATGAACTAATTAAGTATTGACATACTATAAAGCTATCACTACGTATTATAAAAGAAAGCCCCCGCCGTCTGTCCGTTTGTCTGCGATAAACTTAAAAACTACTGAACGGATTTTGAACCGTTTTTCACCAATAGACGTGTTAAGTGTATAATTTGTTAAGGTTTTTGTACTACCCGTGCGAAACCGGGGCGGGCCCTAGTATGAATAAAATTTGAAATTAATAATATTTAGTTATTATAATTGACTAAACGAAAGAGTTTGCTTACAGACGGTTTTTGAACTAAGTCCGATAACTTTATTTTCTTCATGTTGAAAGATTATATTTTAGTCTAAAATGTAATTGCTATACTTATTTATTAGAAAGATTTGCGTTTAAGACAGGCAACGACACTAACAATGGCGTGAAAGGTTATTTATGATTATGACTACGGTACACAACCATAATTTACAAAATTATCTTCAGCAGAACATATTATACTCTGTTTTTATTGTTAGATAAGAATAACAGAAACATAATGAACTATCAGTCATAATAAATATCATACATAATTGGTGTTACAGATTTATACGAGGCAGCCCTAACGGCTGCCCTAGTTTCATTCTAAATTCGAACGCACTGTCTATGGTAAGGTTTTATTTTTTAATTTTCAAATATCGAATGGAAGCTTCAAATCGGTTGTTTATTTTCATAAGTATAATGGCATTGTTTGTGGACAAGATTATTTCGTATCTCGATCAATATCGCGCGTTTATTTTTATTTTCGAGTATTTGATACGTAACAACTTTTATTTTTAAGAATGATTGTGCATTTTACATTTACTAGTCTGCCGGGACTTTGATGTGGTGATAATTTTTTGTGACAAATATTTTGTTACTGGTCGTATACATGGTTGTCTATGGATACGAATGCTCCAGAGTTGTTCGATGTTTAACTTCCTAGTAGTGTTTTGTGAAACGAATAATTTAAGATGGCGGCATGGAAAAGACTGACACATTCTAGTATCCAGTATTATCGAACCATCAGAGTCTTGTGAGTTAAAAGTAGTGGAAGGTACCTATTAGCATAGCGATATAGACCAAACCAAATAATTAGTAAACAATAGAGCGTTGGTTTGTTTGTCGTTGAGGTCGTTGGAGTCTACCACAACTATTGGTGTTGCAAGGAAGTAAGGCAACATTGTCAGCAGGGCTAATATAATAAGCTTTTTCTTCTTAAGCCATGTAGCTAAAGGAGCTAATTAACCCTCGTATGCTGAACGCATATCTACGGGACACAATTTTTTTTAATTGTGTCTTATTTGCTAGCAGACGAGAGGTTAAATCTCTAGTCTCTAATCACCACAATAGAACATCAAAATATTATTATTTAAGGTCAAGGAAATACATCTTACTGTTGCTTTGACTTTTAAATTACGTTGCCGCCTTAATCCGCGCCATAAGTTTGGTTCGGGTTCGATCTTTAGGTTAGAATATTGGAATCTCCTTTTAGAAAATGTTCAGTAGCAACATGATGTCTGAAAATTTTCTCGGTAGGCGACTATGTGTTGGCTTCCTATTACGTGGGATAAACGGAAATCTCTGTCTTACACCTCTACTTACCTCCAGTACTAATATTAATATTTTAATAGACCACACAGCATGAAAAAGATCCAATATACCTATAAGTATGTTATGTCATTATCTGTGAAAATATGTATCGGCGTACACCAATAGGCTGACCGATAGTTGCCAGTGCCACAATATTCGAGTGCTGTTAAAAAACAATTTGATCAGATCGTGCGGTCGCTACTCATGGGATTATCATTGTGTGGTCTGTGACGTCACTAGGAGAGTCGCCGTGAGTTTCATGTCAAGTGTTTTCAACTACTTGCATTGATAGAAAAGGGGAAGTACTTGCAATTATATCATTTTGTTTAAATAGAAAGAAATACTTTGACTTTTAAAATAACATAATTACTATCTTTAAAACGATTTATTTGTTGTACATACATATAGTATGTACTACTTTGTCGTATGCTGTTATCTCTTGTTAGTAAGAAAACATAAGACCTACAACTGTAATTTTTTTATTGAAATATATGTGTATTTCTTGTTAGAGATCCTTATAAATAAATAAATACATACATATAGGCTTACATATATACAAGAGCAGCTATAGCTCAGTGAGGAGACCAACAGACTGCAATGCGGAGGGTCTTGGGTTCGAAACCACGTCGCGTACCTCTTACTTTCGGAAGTTATATGACTTTTCGAAATTATGTGCGTATTGACTGACAATTATTATCGCCTGCTCCGTGCCACGGAGAGCATGTTAAGCCTACGGTCCCGGCTGCCATGAACATCTATGGCAGTCGTTATTGGGACAGTCTCGACACAAAAGATCCCACTGGGTCGAAGTGTCACCGGTCTGCACTGACTGGCCCCCACATAAGATAAGATAACATAGGCTCACATGCCTGAAACTGCAGAAAGAGGTCTATTACATCTACGTTTCGCCGTATAGTTTTAGGTCTCACATAAAAGGGGGCGAGCTTATTGCCATCTACCGAGCACGTTTCCAGCCTCCATGCTGCTGTTGAGAATTTCATGACTGAAAACTCAGTAACGTTTTTCCTGATCCGGTAATGGAACCTGAGACCAGAAGGTCTCAAAAAATCACAGTCGTTTCCTAGACCTTATACGGTCTCAAAAGCGACTGTCGTGCATAAGCATAACACTTGCTTTCACTACGGCTGTGTTATCGAGGCAATCACCTATTATTTCTAGGCTATGTGCTGTTACTGAGATTTGACTAATATAAAGCTCATTAACAGTTTTCTGAATTAAAATACAGCTGATATTGCTGCCATAAGCAAGCAAATAAAAAAAGGAACTGACCAGGCCGTGTTTGTGAAATGCCGGCTGAGTTATTTTTCGTAGTAGGTAGTAATACGATGGATCTATAGAAGCGACAAGGAAGGCCCAGAAATATATTACGAGATGAGCTGGATACCTAAAAAGGATTGTATTTTAAGAGAACTGTTGATTTGGTTTACAAACCCAAGTTTGCGATAACCCTTCCAGCTAAGCTAATATTGTTTTTTTTGGAGTGACTTTACATCGGCAGTATAATGGGTATGATTCGAACCCATGATTGCTAGACCTTTTTCAAGAGGCAGCCGCTGCTTCAGTGAAACAGCAGCTGAAAAGGAAATGCTTGCTGTACTACACCTACAATGTCTCAGTCTTGCGTACATCAATTAACGTCTACTGAACTTCTGCTTTTTTCTAACAATATACAAACAAGCCAAAATCTTTCTTTGCTTGGTCTAAGAATCAAACCCGCGGTGTCCTACCGTAGTTACGTTCAGATCGCTGAGGCATATCGACAGGTCGCAAGTCACGAGATTATCACTGTGTGGTCTGTGACGTCATTGTGCGAGGGCAGCGCGTGCGCAAGTCACTGCTGCGGTTGTTATACATTGTTTGTATGTTACATAACTTTATGCTACTACTTTACGCTGACTGCCTCGGTGGTGCAGCCTTGGGTTCGATCGCCAACATTTATAGTTTTCATTGCTGGATCGGGCCAACAAAAAGTTATTTAATTTTCAGCTAAAAAAATTTATCTCGGATCTCGGAATTAGGAAGTTGGTGGATCTAGACTGTGCCTCGGATAGCACGTAAAGCTGTTGGTTTTGCGCCTGACCTCTCTTCAGTAGTGTCAGATTGCATCGGCTCATGTGAGTTAGGGAACAGAGAGTGCACTTGTGTTTGCGCACACACTTATGCACTATAATATTTCTTGCGCAGATGACCAGTCTCTGTTAAAATTGGCCGCCGTGGCCGAAATTCTGACTAAGGACATTATTATTATTATAGAATACAGAGTGTAAAATTAGAGTGTGGCTTCATTTTAGGTATCTGGTATTAGATCTATTCAAAAATAGCAGAAATCACCTACTTCTCGCAATGTAAACGCCAGAATATCTACGTATGTAACTTTAAATTAATATGACCACATTTTTTGTTAGATGTTGTACTTATATTTAAAGATTAGGTTGTAAAGAAAGCAATGTTAAAAAATAAACAAATCAATACCTCTAAGTATCTATGAGTATATCTAAGCCAAAGATATCAGAGGCGTTAACAACGACATTTTAGAGATAGGTATACTAGATTTCGCTCGCGTCGATCTGGATTTCGTCAATTTTACCTCGGTATCAATACTTTTTTCTGGATGAAAGGTACCCTATGTCCTTTTCTGTACCCCTAACAACATATATGCGAAATTTCATGATGATCGGTCGAGTAGTTAACCCGTAAAAGAATGAACTGACATTTGTATTTAAAATATTAGTTAGGATATCACATCCTCATATCACCAGGTGCGTTTAGGTCCAACGTTATAGCAATTATTTATACCACCAAGATCTAATAAGCATACGATATGCCAGATAGATAAGCGTTTACTGCCTACCGGAATATAAAAATCATCTTACTAATAAAATAATAATGTCTGATTAAGGGATCGTTCAAGTACGCACTAATGGGGGTGGGTCTTCGCTATGCTTACTTTTGGAGAGAGGTTTAGGTATGACTTTTTATCAGTTCTTCTCATTTGCTCTACGCCTTGATTTGCTGTATATGACAACAGGTAAATGTTAATTCACATTACAGCTAGACTTATTGTGTAGCTTTTTGACCTACACACTACATATATAAATAAACATAATTTTGGTTTTTAATTCAAATAGCAGTCGCAACGTGAGAAACCTAATATTCAGCTCAATCTGTCTTAAAAGCCGAACCGAGCCAGATTCCCGTAGGATACTGAAATAAAAAGTGTAGAAAGAAAAAAAGGTTTCATGAAAATTTCTTAAACTAAAATTGCATGCATGAGAATAATATCAAACAACAGACACTTCAAAACAGTTTTAAAAAATGAGATGAAACTAATCTCCAAACCAGTTGTACATTATTTGATGTAAAAGAATTCTAATCATAATTTTTGTTGAAATTTGACAATCATACATTAAGCCATCGCCCGTCGACGGCGCAGGCGCGGGCGTCGCATCCAAACTGTCAAACTTCAACTGAAATGTGACACGACTGTCACGTTTTTTGTCATTACACGTCAAAAAATATCTTGTAGGGTTGCTAGATCCTGTATTTAATTTTACCTGAACATATAGTTTTGATTTCTGATGAATGTAGTCGACATCTATTGTAAAATTGTCGCTGAGAGAGAATCGCTCATTCTAGAAATGCTAAATTATATTTTCATAAATGCATATTTATATAGACTACGCCTTTTTCTGGAAGAGAAGACAGAGAATGCGTATTTCTATATATCACAAACCTGACATATATTGCACGTCTTCATTTGCAGCATTCGTAACCTCGCTTTTATCCTGAATGTGTTTTCTTCTTAACGATATCCAGATTTTGCAAGTGTGTTTATTTTGACAACATGTTGTGTACAACCAAAACCTTTGAAAATTTAGGTAAAATATTCAAGTATAAAGTAAATTTATTGTATTAATGTAGATATAAAGTGCTGACGGTAATGCTTATAGTTTAGTCAAAACGTGTTATTGTCATGTTTGCATCAGCTGGCTTTGGCAACAATTGCTGACTAAGCCGCGGAGATGTTGATGCAATAGTAAAGATTGCTGTGGTGAATAATATATGCAGAACTTCGTAAAGTGGTTTAGTTTTTCCAGAATCCGAGCTCATGTGCTGACAGCTTGAGCGCTGGGACTTTTTGAGGGTACGGCAACGCGCGAGTTATAATCCTATTGTAGCTATGATGACTTACTATCAGGTGGACCGTATGTTTAAATACCATCTTAATAGTATTACATAATAAGCAAATCTATTTTCATTGCAGTATATCGATCGATAACCAAAGTCTGCTTAAGGCCTTATAAAACATAATTTCCCATAATAAAGGTTAGTACATAAATAAACATGATATAGCAACACCGACTAACTTTTTCATGCAACCGCAGTTGTCAAATTAGACGGTGTGTTCGATATTTAACACTTTGACACTGGCAGCTAATCCTCCCGGTCACTCCTCTTTTTGTCGATGGTCTCAAGTGTCATGGCGGCCTTCGAATAATCCTTTTAAACGCGCGCTCTTATTAAATAACCTGCGTCGTATTTCTGTGCTTATGTGCTCACATTTTATGTGAAAAAATATGAAATTTGAAACCGAATTTTGATGTTAATTATAAGTATCTACCGATGACGTCGACGTTTTGTATATCAGACTGTCAGGTGGAAGGTTTAATTTCTTTCTTTTTCTGAAAGATATATCGCTAATGTTTTGAAGACCCAAGATTTTTTATGTGGTCTGCTTCTTGGGATTTTCTTTTACTCAGTTTTCAGTTGAAACATAAAACTGTGACGGCGTAAATTTTAGATACCGTGCTGCTACTAAAAATTTTAACTTGATCTGAAGATGTTTAGAGGGATTTAAACTGTTTCCAGTTTTATATTTCTCTAAAACTCAAAACAATAATAAAATAAGAAGCAACAAAATAGGTACTTTACAAGATTTTGGGAGCCGTCTTGTTCTTATAACCCTCATCATATATGCCTGCAGATTCTAAGAATATCCAGGTTCGTAACACTTGTTCTGTTTTGGTTGTCATTAATTGCTTTGATCATACAAAATGTTTCTAAAAAATAACCTTTTATAACCAAATTCGTGCACCGTTGGTCGGGTAATCGGTAATCACTCGAATTATTGCTACACTTGTAAAAGCGAAGTTTTTATATGTATGCTAGACTGCCTATACTTTTCATTCCGATACGTTCTAATTTTATAACGATATGACTTCACGTCACTATATCCGTTGACGGCACGGATGGTGTGGTGGCTCAAGAGGTCATCTTACCATTGCCGCGGCGCCTAGCGTTGTTCGATCCTCACACCAAATAGTTGTTCCAAGATTGGGTGTTCTTTGTGTCCGTTTGTTATTTAAATGTTAGAAAAGTTACCTACGACATAAGAATTATTTCTAGTGCGGTATTTGTCTTAGGGAGAGGCAAAGTATATTAGTACCATATCCTCGAAAGGTTTTTTTTCATTTCACCAGGTAAATATTTAATAGGTTTAACAGCCTCGTTGGTCCTCCTATTTCAGATAAATTTATGATTGCGTGCGTTTGTTATTGAGTTCTATTCCCCTGGCGAACATAGTGTACCTTTGTTTTCCTGTTAAAAATATATCTATAGGCGTCTGGGTACGTGCCCGAGAGCACCTCTTCTGTTATAGGTATGTAGGACGAGACGAATCAAGGCTAATGCAGAATAACAAGTGATTAGCTATATCATTTTTAGCCTGAAAACATTTTAATAATCATTAGTCTCGCCTTGACGTCGCGCATTTGAAATAGTCTAATACTAAGTTAGCTATTTATTAATTATATTACATATAATTATATACTATAGACTAAAATAGAAGTTGTGCTGTTTAATATGCCGAGATCTAAAACAATGTTTATGACATAAAAATTATCTTACAGAAAATCTTAAATCAATAATAGAAAAATATTGCTAAAAATATGTTTTTATATACTACTTACTAGTTTTTGCCCGCAGCTTCGCTTCGTACTCTGTGTCTTTTTCTGTATCCTTAATAACGTGTATGCGACATTTTATGATGATTGGTCCAGTAGTTACGGTGTGAAACCGTAACAAACAAGGAATCAAACACACATTCGCATTTATATTGTTAGCTAGGACTAAGATGCCAAGTAAGTACAAGACCTAATTCATAGTTATTACAGATCCTCGAGTAAACCCTGCTAATAAGGAATGACTACAGACAGCGCAAGAAACTAAGATCATTGGTCTTCTTGTTGAGCATGCCTTCACAAGGAGTTCTGGAATTATAATTATGTATAATACAGCACGAGGTAGCTTGGTAGCAGAGGCTGTTAATTTAAATACTATTTGCCACTGGAGTCTGTGACCCAGCTTGCCTGTTGGTTGTTGTATTGTGATCTCTTGGTTGAAGGTGCGCCTACAGTCCAGCTATTTAATTTTTCTCTCATAAGAACGAAAGGTAAATATGTCGCAATCCTAACTAATATTGTAAATGCGAATGTGAGTTCGTTTGTTACGCCTGCATGCCTTAATTACTCGACCGATCATCACGAAGTTTCGCATACACATTGTCAGGGGTACAGAAAAGAACATAGGGGAGCTATCATCCTGAAAAATATACTGTTGCCGAGCAAGGGAAGCTGCGGGTAATAGCTAGTCTTTTATGAAATAGAGCTATTGGTTAACATATTTTGAAACTTGTTTCTAGTTATGATAGACATGACATTTCACACAAATATCAATAAATTCGAATAGTTTTTGACAAGTCACACATTATCTTTAACAATCGCGTCCACCCGTGTCAAAGCTCAAAATGGCTACCCAAGTAGTTCTATTGTAGTGTATATTGCTAAATCATTGATCGGCGATAAATATGTGGATCATTCACACGCTAGGTCGCGACAGGTGGCAGCACTTGCGCACTGTCACTGAGAGATCGCACTTATTCAGTGTGCCCTTTATTAAAATTAAAATATGTTTTATTGAGGGTTCCGTAAACTATATTAATACTAGATTTTACTTGCAGTTTTGGTTGAGTAAATGTAAGTTAGTCTAATAGGTAACGGTAGTTTTTCCTGTTTACCTGACAACGTGTACCTATGCGAAATTACATGATGATCGGTCGAGTAAATAGTGCGTGAAAGCTTAACAAACAAAGAAACAAACTCACATTCACATTTACAATATTAGTTAAGATTTATGTATTTTTTAAGTGTGGATAACATGATAGTTTCACCGAAAGGCAATATAGTTACAACTTGTACATATATTTACAAACTGTAAGGTAGAATTGTATTAGCGTATTAGGTTTGATATTTCACTATTATAATAATATAACATATTGCCCAAATCGAGAAATGAATTTACTACATCGTGTCGACGTTAATAAACTTCGCCACTAGACCAGAATCACTATTTAGATAGATAATAATTTCAAAATCGTATCTAAATACATATACTTATTTAACACATTCACGGACACAAAACCACTCCCAATAATTTGTGATATGGCACACAAACTTTCTATACAAAGTGAAATCACGTCTGAGGACGTATTGCCACACTACACGGTTTTAAAAGTATGTGTTGCGGCAGTAACGGTCAGAGACGTAACCGCCTGTAGGCGGACATTCATATCAAGTGAATTCTAAACCGTGTGTTACGGCAGGAATGTTTGCTGTGGTTCTAGCGGTCTGTATTTTAGCCTAAAACGGCACAGAGTCATATCCTTCCTATAAATTCTATGGAAAATAGTCGGCCGTGGCAGGAGTTTTACTTTTAGTGTATTTTAAATCGCCGCCTACAGCCGTAGTGCCATATTATGAGGGTCATAATTCACGTCTCTCGACGTGCTGTCCGAGAATGTGTTAATAACATTATTATAATAATATAGAGATGAGACTTTGCTTACTGCTAAATTCTTAAAGGGGTGGACATAGATGTACTTCACCTACATTTAGGCCCCACGGAATAGGAAACGAGCCTATACCTGTTGTCCATTCACAAGTCCAGACTTTGTGCCAAATAACAATGCTCCAAAAACATTTTTATCGAGTCAGAAATTGAAATCCAAGACCTCATACTCAGCAGTTATAGAGGCAGCCTTTTTATTTCTTTTACGTTTAAAGGAAAAGGTAACATTGCAAAAATATAAATAATTACTTACAATCTAAACTTTCTGCGGATCCCCAAAAGTAGACAGCATCTAACGACAAATATTTTGGAGGCGTTTGCTTGCTTGTTTTTTAAATTTGAATTTGGAAGCCCCAGGTTCAGTGTGGCCAACACAAAATGCGTTTGTCGTGTAATCCCCCAGGGATGTGGATTATTATTTTTTTACAATCAATTATTTTTTTATTTTGAAACATTGTCCTTTGCGTGGGATATATTGGTACGATGGCATGCAGAGTATTTTATATGGTTTATTAATTTTCTATTAGTCATTGTTGAATACTGGTCTTTACTTCATCCATCACTCAAACAGATTACGTTGCGTCTTAATTTTTTCATTACTTTTTTATATTAAGGTGACAAACAAGCATAAGGATTTCTTGATGACATTACTGCAGTCGATGCGCACAAAGAAATGTGGGTAGGGAATGGCTGTATAGATACGTCACAAGTAGGTAGCTGGCGCAGGCCGTAGTGCTACGTGCATCATCTATTTCAAGTTTTCAACATACAATTAATGGGCATAAAGTCCACCCAGACCTGAGTCAGGGTGAGTGACGCGGCATACAATCATTTTTATGCGTTAAGTAATATTTCAAAGTTAAAGTCAAAAATCATCCATTCATATAGGTCACAAAGTAACGACTATTAACGTCAGTAAGTTTTCTTAAATTACTGAATTTATATTATGTTAGTTGTTAGGTTCGGGCAAAAAGTTGAGCCTATGAGTAGTTAAAAGTATGTATGTATGTATCATATGTGGGGGCTAGTCAGTGCAGACCGGCGACACATCGACCCAGTGGGATCTTTTGTGTCGATACTCTCCCAATAACGACTGCCATAGATGTTCATGGCAGCCGGCACCGACGGCTTAACGTGCTCTCCGAGGCACGGAGCAGGCGATAATTGGCAATCAATACGCACTTAATTTCGAAAAGTCATATAACTTCCGAAAGTCAGAGGTGCGCGACGTGGGTTCGAACCCGAGACCCTCTGCATTGCAGTCTGTTGGTCTCCCCACTGAGCTATCGCTGCTTAGTTAAAAGTATAATAATAATTTCAGCCCTGTATTAAACTGTCCCACTGCTTGGTACGGGCCTCTTCTTAGTCTGAGAAGAGTAAAATTAAAAGTATAGATACCTATTTATTTCCTGATGTTTCCACCAACTTGTGTCGATAGTGGTCATGGCTTGACTGTAAGTATACCTTTAAATATTTACCAGCGCCATTAAGTTCTTATATTCTATTATTTCTACAAATCGCGAAAGTCTAAGAACGGTCACCCAGATAATTATTCCATCTAGAGACGAACCCATAATATTAAGCGAGGCGGTAGGGTAGAGACAACAGTTTGCCTGCTGCGCCATCATTACTAAATAGGATTACTTAATGTTACGCCTACAACCCACGCAAGTGCTTTAACTTGCACCTGTTATAAAAGGACTACACAGACAGATAGATGTTAACTCTTTGCATAGACAGCTACGTTGTCAATGCAAGGAGTTAACGTCATTAAAGCCTATGCTGCTGGCTGGCGTCTTAAAGTCTGGCTAAAGACTCTGAAAGACAAGAGTAAACTGGTGCTGTCCTACAAGCAGGCCGCGGGGAAGGCACGGTTTCGTTCTACTCCAGGTTTGAAGAGGCGTGCCAATGTAGCCTCTTTTACTAACTCTCATTTCATAAACAATGTTAATATTTATGCCACAATACGTTATGTCTGGCATTTCAACAACTACAACTAATCGGTTAAAGCAACGAACACAAAGAACACCTAGATTCGGATCTCAACAACTAATAAACTTCTTTATTGACACAAAAATAGCAGCGATAGCTCAGTGGGGAGACCAACAGACTGCAATGCAGAGGGTCTCGGGTTCGAACCCACGTCGCGCACCTCTGACTTTTGGAAGTTATATGACTTTTCGAAATTATGTGCGTATTGATTGACAATTATCGCCTGCTCCGTGCCTCGGAGAGCACGTTAAGCCGTCGGTCCCGGCTGCCATGAACATCTATGGCAGTCGTTATTGGGAAAGTCAGTACCCTCTAATATCCTGACATTGGTCTAGCCTTAGGGTATCGTTAGCCTTCGGGTTGCGGAGGTCAGGTGGCAGCCGCTCCGTGTAAAAACTGATATCCAGTCAAATCCGGTTAGACCAGAAAAGCCGACCCCAAGTGACTTGGGAATAATAAAGGCTAAGAGAGAAGATTGACACAAAAATACAAGTAGGTACATGGTAGTAGAAAATTTAATCTAGGTACAGAATTCTTAATTATAATGTTCTGCTGGTACTTCAAATAGGATATATCCTGTGCTATAAGTACCAGCAATCCTCCTGTTTCACTGTTAAACTAAGTAAAAATCTACTGGTGACAATAAGAATGTAAACCTACTTACATTATTTAACTTTACGTAATTTAAGCTAGAAATATAATTAATATTAAAGTTAAAGATTTAGTAAACCTGACAAACAACTGTTTGTGAATCACACAAATATGTTTGTCCCATGCGGACGTCAAACACTCCTCTCGGCGTAGTAGCAATGGTAAGAAGACCACTTAAGCCAATACATCATTCGTGCAGTCAGTTAGATTGTTTTGAAAAAAAACCGGATAGAGTCTTATTTGATTTGTCTGTTAGAAATTTTCCAGTAACAGCACTAAAAGTGTGGCTCATAACGGAGTAGGCTCTTTCTGTATTACTTGGGCCTTATAAACATGTAAGACGAAATGTAGGCGCAATATTTATATCGCATGTCATAAACATGAATCGTATATAGTGCGCGATCTTATATAAAGCAGGACAGCGTTATAAACTAAAACATAATTAATAAATTACAAATTAAATCCAACCGAAATGATCCAATTCCCTAAACATTACCATCATTTAGCCGATGTTTAGTTACCGAATCACAGACCTCGAAGGTCCATTAATATTACATGCACTATTAATGCTTGTCAGAAGATGTAATCCAACGATGTGTGGGCGCTCTGCTTACTCCCTCGAGGGACGCGGTGTTGTGTGTCGGAGAGTAAAGGTTGGAGTGAGCCTATTGTTGTTCGACGTGATATTAAACAGTTTGGCTTCTACGGTTTCAGTTTAAGAATATTCTGTGTTATAATGTGGGAGTCTTTTTGTAGTTGACTGTCTTGTTGGAGTACTGCATTAGTGTATACGGTTGGAGAACCTAGACACAAAACGGACGAATAAAAATATATAGGCCATTTTCCAAGAAATGTTCAGTTCTCAATACTGCCTCCATGACGCAAGGGTAGTGAATGCGACTGATGTGCATGTGGACTTGGGTTTGGTTCCCGAGACGGGCAAAATGTTTATGAATTTATCTAGTTGAAGATTCTCACTAGTAGTGAGTATCTATTGACAGACAGAAAGGAGTCTGGAACTGGGTGTCAATTTACTTCCTACCTTTTGATGTGAAATCTAAAACCGAAATGTGGGCACGTGTGACCTGACGTTGTGTGGGTATACATACATCTACCAATTTGGGGGTATAGGCGTCAGATGATGTACATATACATATATGTCAATTTTCAATAACAGCCCGGTGTAAGGAAGGTTGTGGCGATATTATATGGAATGGACGATTCCATTCCCGATATTTCTCGATAGAAATGAAATGAAATCTCTTGCGCAGATTGATTGGTTCTGTAGACAATGACCGCCATAATCGCGGTCGGTTTGAAGGTCACTTCGTCGAGATTAACCGTACTTCACTAGTCAGGTAGCACTAGCATTAACGACATTAGGTAGGTTGGAATTCAACTTCTCATTAATTTAAATAAATAAATATAAAATATAGCCCTTCAAAAATCTTGAATTACGTTGTTCCTCTTAATGCTGATGAAAAAGGTCCACAAATACTCTATGGATTAGAGAAGGGACTGCCAACAGCCAAACATAGATAAAAAATGTAAAACGACCGTTACGCAAAAGCTTAAGATTACAAAAAAAGAATATAACATTTTTCTCGACGCGAAAATATACGCCGTCGATGGATTAAGAGGCATGCTCCATTGCCGATTATGATTTCTACCCGCTAAGAATTGGCGTATCTTTTTTATTTTATGAATAAAATTAATACTAGTGTATGCTCGCGGTTCTGTTTGAGATTATTTCTCTGTACTTCGTTTAATTTGAAAGACAGCATGTGTGAAAATATGAAATGTTCTTAAATCTATATGGGTGGAAACCAGTCCATCTAGCTTTTCTTCTTGATTAAACTCAAGCAAGTTGTTCTGATGATTAAGAAATTATTAAGAGTGGATATGAATATATGTAAACACTTTCATACTAGATGCGATAGGAAAACCATTAATGTTTGCATCAGAAAAAATCTTGTATGTATCTAGTTTTGGATATTTACTAAGATCCTCTTACAGATTAACGCTAAGATCTTGAAATCAGCTGAATTATTAGATGGCTTCTCAGTATTATAAAAGAAATCTATAATAATCTGTTCCGCCTGTTCTCGAAGATTTGCGATGTCTACCATCCCACACTAGACCAGCGTGGTGGACTATGGCTTAACCCTTCTCACATTAAGAAGAGGCCCGTACCCAGCAGTGGAAAAGTTTAATACAGGGCTGATATTATTATTTATTTCAATTAGAAAAACGAAAAAGTAATAGGTATTTAAAAATGCCATACGTTTGAACTAAAAAGATAGAATTAAAAAGATAAATAATAATAGGTAGCCTCCCATTTTGCCTGGAATTTTCAAATTGTGAGAATTTGTACGGACACACAAACGAGCAGACGACCATCAATAAGAATTCTGTATCAAAAGCCTTCGATGTATTTTTTTATCAGCCAGGTGGGCGCAGAATGCGTTTTAATTGGGATGTTCAGGTACAATGTCGTGGAACGCAACCCTTAACGAAATTGTTAAAGATATTTGAACAATAGATCTACTTGCTTACCAGTAGGAGGTCGCAAATCGTCGACGAATTGACGCTACCGATTTTTTACTCTTGCTGTTTATTCCTATATTGTTATTCCGTTTTTTATGTTAGTATAAAGATAAATAGCAGACTGTTGCATAATTTTCTGATGTTCTTATTCTAATAAATGGTTTATTATATAATTAATCGGCTTAAATGGAAATAATATTCAATGTGAGTTTTGTGGGGTAGATGTTGCATAATTAGATCATCCCAGGCAGTTCAAATATGAAAGATATCCAATTATAAAATGGTATCCCAAATAAATCTTTTAAGAAGTTATTTCTTTTGAACCAATAGAACTGTTAAGCAAATAATATCACCCCTATATCATTTTATGTCCAAAACGAAATTAGGGTATTTCCTGTTCAAGACTATACAAGATATGAGAACATCCGTTTTATTATATTTGAACACATAAAACTCCTGTTCCGTCCGATTAATCCCGAAAGGAACCTGTAACTAAATCAATTTGAAAAAAACCCGTTTTAAATAAATCCCGAATTATAAAAAAGGTAAAGGTCACCTTCCGATCGGTCAGGAAACGTCTACAAGTAAAAAAATATATACAGAAAAAACTATAAAGCTCATAACTCACAATTAAACGCGGCTACTGGTCATGGCCAAAAGTATACATAATAAATTTCTTCCTTAAAAAGGTCGAATGAAAAGGGCAGGATACAGCCACAAAGGCGGGACAGCGTTGGGCATGGCGAGAAAAAAATAGTTGTTTATGGTCATTTTGCCGCCAACGCTCGGCGAGTTTTAAATTTAGAATTAAAAGTATTTGAAGCGCGGCAGCGATGTGTAAGTATAATTCTGTTTTATTTGTGAGCTTTGCCCTGTAATGTTACTACTTGCTTAAAACGGTATTGAATGTTGACTTCAATATGCTGCACTGCCTTAATGCGGTTTCAAATAATTAATTAATTAAAACTATTTAGCAGATATAGATATATGTGTATACAAGGTGGCGCAAATGTTATCACATTAAATGATATACTACCTTCAGCTGGTTGATATAAGACGATTGATATAAACAAAAACCTATTTTCGCAGAAATTAAGAAATTATTTTTTTATCAAAAAAATTATATAAATTTAGACACAAATTGGAACATCATTGTAACCAATCGTGCGCTGTAGCCAGCTCGTTAATTGTCATAGGTTCCAAGAAATCGTCTTTGTCAACTCGCTAGGATCCTGAAATTCCCTGACCCGTATACAATAAGACGGTTTTTTAATATCGCTGCTTAATGTCTTTGACACCTAAGTGCATTACATGATGTTCTAAAATTTCTACGGAATACATTTGGTTCATAATTTGTAAATCGTCAAAGAATACCATGTAGTATATGTGGTATCAATTAATGTGATAACATTTGCGCCACTTTGTATACGTCAGTTTCTGAATCATATTAAATCAGAAAGTGAACATTTTAAAA
The DNA here is from genome assembly GCA_930367265.1 of Catocala fraxini. Classification (NCBI taxonomy): domain Eukaryota; kingdom Metazoa; phylum Arthropoda; class Insecta; order Lepidoptera; family Erebidae; genus Catocala; species Catocala fraxini. The sequence goes on along the minus strand of OV884049.1, from coordinate 10,535,392 downwards.
TCTTTTCAAATGATTGTATATCCAAAAATGTAATTCCAATCTTTCTTGATCCTATTCAGATTTATTGGCAAAGAATATTAAGAAATTAATTATTTTGCTGACATATTTACATAGTCACAGAAGTCTAAAATAATTACATGTCATACCGTCTAGTTTTTGAATTATAGAGGATTCTGCAATTGTAGAAGAAAATATTTAACTGATTCTTTAAAATCAGAGGATTTTTTTTGAAAAATACTGAGATTTTTTTTATCATCGTTACTGCCCTTCCACTATTTATATATTGAGTCCTCCAATGATTCAACAGACATCAGTAGAAAATACAATACATCTCACCAAATTTTATCAAGTTCGGTTCAACCGTTTTTGTGGAATTGTAACATACTGACGAAATAACTGAACCACATTGACTAGACTCTTTTTTATAAATTGCATTGCGCACATAAAAACACAAATAACTATTTATTTTGTGCTGTTAACGTATTATAGAAATCTTGAAGTAGCTGAATTCGTAGGTACATGTTACTTCTTATATTTATTTTGCTATAAATAACCAAACAGTGACAGAAAAGAAGGCAGATCTCACAGAAATCACAAACAAATACACCTGTGCACATATCGATTATAAAAAATACAAAAGTTCATTCATAGAGAACGGAACTGACAAATTTTGGACAAAGGAGCTATCGGGCCATACACAAATACTCACGTTCTTTTTTCTAAACGCTCATTGATGACCACGGTAGCAAAATTTATGACGTCTAGGTGCGAAAAGATCGTGCATGCAGGTTAAATATGAGTTCAAAATATACATTGAATTTGTTATGCTGTTTTAATACATTTTAGTATTACTTAAAGTAGGTATTTTATCAGGCCTCTTATATTGTTGTAGAATTTTGTAGATGTGTTTTTTGTCCCGCCATTTGAGATTAGCAATGATATTATATAATTAACGAAAGATGTATAAAATATCATGATCGGGTTGTTTACCTACTTACATCCGTGGCTGCTGTATTACAAATCAAATCGTCATTTATTTGGTCTATGGTCAAATGCATAATAAAACTGTTGGTTTTTAAATAATTACATATATTGTCTCACGCCTGTATCCCCGAATTTAGGGTAAGCAGAGGTGTACCTCGTCCACATTTCGCTGTATAGCTTTAGGTCCCACGAAATAAAGGGCAAGTATATTGTCGTCTACCGAGCATAATGTCAGACTCCATGCTGCTACAAAGAATTTAATTGCACAAAATCCCAAATAACACTTTTCTCTACCCGAGTATCAAACCACGAGACCTCTCGTTCTGCAGTCGCATTCACTACCGATGCGGTATCAAAATTATCAGTTCTGTAGAAAAACCGTGCCACTGCTAGGCCCGGGCCTCTTCTCAGTGTGAGAAGGGTTTTTTTTTTTTTTTATAGCACCCGCCATCGCAGGGTGTTGTTTGCCACTCCTCTGATACATTTTTTCAGAGACCTTATGTACTTATTTTTATTTTACACTCTTATCACTAATTATACACTGATGGTAAACTATACTAAATACACTGATCGTTTTTAAACGTGGCTATATCATATACCACCTCAATGCTATATATTACATCTTTCAATAAAGCACTTACACTATATACTGCTCATACAATATTATTACTGCTATTACACTATTACATATATGTATACAAAATATATTAACAAATATATAGGCATCATATTTATTATTATGTCTACTTATTTCTACTTATAACAATATTAACTATATGTGTACAGTATTTTAAGAACAGGGTCCGTGCTAGTTTGTCCGCCATTATAGCTGGTATATTACTCTGTATTAATTTTAAGTTCAGAATTTGTTCTATTTCGTATCTTTTGACACCGTATACCGGGCACTCAAGTAGCAGGTGTATAGCTGATTCAGCTACTTCTGGATCACAGGTACACTGTGAGCAGGGTTTGACCATAGCCTACTACGTTGGCCTAGGGCGATTTAGCAGATATCGCATATTTTCGGGAGCATTATAGAGACCTCTAAGACGTGCACGTTTCCTTCACCTCAACGAAAACAATGATGAGGTGGTGGTCTGGGTGCGTTGGCGAATCGCGAATAAATGGGCCCGCTTAGGCAAGCGAGCTCTATAGCCCGTAACATGATGAGATTGTAGTCAAACGCAAGCCTAGTAAAAATATAAAAATAAAACAAAGCTGAAGGAATACATCGTGAGGACATTAAGTTATAATATTAAACATAGATTATTTTATAACATTGCTGAGATACGTTTTTCAGTTAGTTTAAGAATGTTTCCCTTTTCTTCCTGTGTCAGTCCAATGCGATGTGTTTTGTACAGAAATACAGTTAATTAAAAGAAATGTCTTATTTATCGGAGAGAAGTTAACGAATCCCGTCAATTAAGGAGCCTTACTTAGGTACCTAGGAGTTGGTTGGTTATTTTCTCCAACGTTTCGTATAGAACCTTTTTGCTTATAGGCGATAACGAATGTGGTAGATTCCATTATATATAATACCTGAGCATGGTAAATGCTTAAATATAAATCGTAATATACTAAAATACAACATATTTATTCCAGTAAAAGAAAAGAAAAGAAATTAAAGTACTATGAGGTTGCTCTGATAAGCATAAAACATTTTAAAACAACAATGAATGGAAGCTGTGTTTGGTGGTGAAGTGCCTAGAAAAATCTTAATTTAAAATATTATGTTATCTTGTGTATTCATATCAACTGCCTCCGTGGCGCAGCGGTAGAGAATGCGACTGCTGTGCATGAGGTCTCGGGTTCGAATCCCGGGTCGGGCCAAGTTATTGGGTTTTTCTGTTAAGAAATTTCAATAGCAGGAAAGCACGTAAAGCCGTTGGTCCTGCGCCTGATCTCTCTCCGGTCGTTTCAGATGACCGTCTCATCGGATCACGAGAGTTAACGAACAGAGAGTGCACTTGTGTTTGCGCGCACACTTGTGCACTATAATATCTCCTGCGCAGATGGCCAGTCTCCGTGAAGATTGGCCGCTGAAATTTGGTCTGGAGGACACATTATTATTTATATTAAATATTTTTGCTGCTGGCACATAAGAATTAAAAAGAAGTACTTTAAAGGTCTATCCACACATATCAGAGCCGTGCCCTGGTCGTTACAGGGCCGTGGCTATGCTAGTACACTGAAGCTCCGTCGCCGTGTCGGCCCGGGCACGGACGTGTGTGAACGAGTTCATATAAAATGTACACACTGATATTTTTTTAAGCCCGTGACGTTGCACGGTCCGTCCACGCCATCTCATGCCAGGTAACAGGGCAAGACTAGCCGTGGGCGTTGGGCTTCTGCTTGCGCATGGCTGCAAAATAAGATTTAATAAAGATGGCGACCGCGGCGATCGATCTGTCCACGAGCTTTACCAACATTGCTATCACCATGTCCATAATTTATCAATCAGAAAGTGTCACACATCTTCGTGACTCGAAAAGTACAAACAGTTTATATGGACCTAAGATCAAATATTTTAAAATTTGGGGCGTGGCCACCAGCGTTTACATTATATGCGCAAGAATGATCCAGCGTGTATAGCTTGGTCTCGCTTTCGTATTTGCAATGACGATGCTGGTGGTAAGCTTCTGGTTTAGCTAACTATAGCGTTATTTTTTTACCTACAAATTGATCATATTAGCTCCGTGGCAAAACTGATGCTCAGTTGAATGTAATTAGACTAGACTGCTTATTCTTATGTACTAGAATAATGATATCATAGCAATCCTAGAGCTTCATTAGTATTTGAAAATAAATACAATACACAGATGCAAGTTATCTTCGCTCCCCTTTTATCATTACATCACACCCCAACGAACGCCCATTAGCAATCAGTTATGAATTTAAAAAAACCATAAAGTATAGTTTACGTACAATACACAAGGAGGTTCGATTGTGTACCATAGACAATTGATAGGGACGCGTGCGACGCACGCGCCGCGCGGCAAGTGGCGCAAATTGAGTGCTCCAATTACGGTGTCGGATGTATCTGTGTATGTACAGGATGATCGCACTTTGTTCAGAACAAAATAGCCCCAGAAAAAAGATGGAGAAAAACCTTTAAGGAAAGAAAGAAAGAGATAAAGTAAAGGTGCAGTTAAGTGAAGGTGTGAAGTATGTTGGTGTAGAAAACATGTTGTAGCAATTGATACCCTCATTAGGTAGATAGTTACATACGTAGTGTTGCGTAATAATAGTTATTTTTTGTGCTTGCGGTTTTACATGGTAAGTGTTTGCTTGTAAGTAAAAGTGAATGAAGTGGATTGTCGTCATTTCATGCGATTGCTGTGCTGGTTTCTCGGGTCGGGCAATGTGCTATTTTGGTTTTTCTGTATCGAAAATTACAGTAGGCAACACGGCATCTATAATTGTGTCCAGCAGATGACAATAGGCTCACCTCGTATTACATGGCACTTTCAATGATAGCTGATGAATTATGGGTATAATACAAGGTTCCAAAAAATAGGCGCTGGTTATGTTACATAAACTATTCAGGATAAGGCTAGCTGGTGATCCTACTATTGTCTTTATATTGCTAAGCCTATTATTGGCAATAGAAAATATTTGACAACGTGAAAGTTGTGACAGAAGAGCTAATGTAGGAGGTCCTATCAAACTTGCAAAACTTCTCTCTAAAGATGTCTCTAGCTGCGTAATGCATCCATCGAGTAAAGTTACAACTACTTACATGTTTTAATAGAAGAATAATCTTTGTGCTTATTGCTTCAATGTTTGTTTTTTTTACAAGAATAAGTAGGTAATGTCTCCTACATTACCTTGGATATAAATAAGTAAAATAATAAATGAATATGCTTAGTAAAAAAATACGTCTAGCAACGGTATTGCACGTTTAGCCTAGAACCAGTTACATTTCTGTCACCTAATATAGAAAACATAAATTATTAAATATTTAATAATATTTATATTTAAATCGATACATATATGATAATATAATATCATTAGCATATTGATTACTCCCATCTAGAGTGGTGAATTATTACATTTTTAATATATTTCGACAGGATTTTATCAATAAATATACCGAAAAATCTTTAAACGTACTAATTATGCTTAAATAAAATATGAAATCTTATTTTACACCATGTATATCATCCGCTATATTTGAGAAGCGCACGTGACTTGAAATGGCGTCGTTCGAAAATCGAATAAATCAAGAGGATTGGTGGGTAATCGCGTGCCAAAACATCCGTCATGCACGAACGCTGGTCAGGAGGTGAGATCGTATAATTAAATGTAAATAGAGGGTAGGTACTTGTTCACTAGGATTATGGCGTTTTAAAGGTAATTAGTACTACTGTATTTGTTCGATATAAACGGTTTTATCGAGCCTCACAAATATGTACTTTCACATTCTTATGGATTCATGAGTCGGTTTTGCCGTTTATGGAAATCTCAATTAGGTACTGTATTTTGTTTCGTTTTTACACATGTGTGAACATTTCATTTTTGCACATATTTTATTGTCACTTACTACTTTATCAGTAAACTGTAAAAGCGTGACCGTGCTCAAACGTGCTAGATTCAAAAGCTTAGAGGCCCTAGGTAATCAAGAATTTCAGGCCACGAATAATTATTATACCAGACAAAAAGAACTCAGCTTTCGAATAAATGTCAGATAGTGCCTCAACAATGACGTGTTTATTTATTAGTGAAATAATTTTGAAGTACACTTTTGAATAGTTGTAGGATTGAACTGTTTTAGGCATCAGGCGTTACGAAACTTCTATTACTATCCTTTAATAATAATTGATAGACGCCTGTTCCTTTGCGTAGAGACGAACAAACCACGATACATCCTTTACATATCAAATTTTACGTCCAACGTGGACCTGAGATTGACTCGTGTCAAAGACAAAACTTTGTATTCGTTATTTCAATGTTTATATACTCTATAGCGTTTACTAGAGTGCCTCCGATACTCAAATGATAGCTATGCGGGAGCTGTCTTTTAAATAAATAAAACAAAAATCCCAACTAATATTATAAATGCGAATGTGAGTTTGTTTGTTTCTTACGCTTTTACGCTTTAACTATTTGACCGATCATCATGAATCGCATAAACTTTGTTAAGGGAACGGAAAGGGCCTTACGGTACTTTTTCCAGAAAAGTACTGTTACTAATTTCCTCTAAACTTCTCTTCGCTTACGTAAATATAGGTTTCATTTACGCAAGCGAATCCTAAGTTAAAACTAGTATGGTTATATAAACAATGCCACTAGGTGACATATTATTAGGTATTGTAGCCTGAAAACCAGTCGAATCTCTACCACCTTATTTAGAAAACACGGCATTTTAAGTAATGTTTATATTTAAATTGATACACATATGTTATTTCATTAGCATATTAATTAATCCTGTCTAGATAATTTATTTTGTAGATTGACACCCATCTAAAGGCGGTGGCAGTGATATATGTATCTTTTGACATATTTGAAGTGCGTCTATCTCTGTTAGAGATTGTGTCGGCTATGTAAATAGATACTAATGTTTCTTAACTTGTATAAGTTACCTATCCGCCCACTCTACGCAACATGACTGCACGGATAGTGGTTTAAGTGGTCGCCTCGCCACTGAGCCGAGTGTTGTCGGTTCGAATACCACACGGGACAAAATTTGTGCGGTCCACAACAGTTGTTCCGAGTCTGGATTTTCTTTGTCCGTTATTTGAATGTTTGTAAAGTTCTAAACTACTAGTAGAGCGAAGGAGGGCTTTAAAAAAAAATGTTTTTAAAATGTTGTATAAGTCTTGTGTCTTAAGCCCGGTTCCCATATGCAAGAAACTAGTCGTTTTACCTACGAACAGTTAATTTTGACACATATTCTATGACAAATATGTCAAAATGTTAAATTTTGACATATTTTTCATAGAATATTTTACGTGTCCGTAGTAAAACGGCTTGTTTCATGATATATGTATGTAGGAACCTGACCTACATGTGTAGAACCGAAATCGTCAAACTAACAACTCACTGTCATTTTTAAGGTTCCGTATGTAAAGGGTGCCAACTGGAACCTATTACTAAGCCTCCTCTGGCCGTCCGTTCGTCTGTCTGTCAGCGGTCTATATTTCCTAAACCGTAATAGATAAAGTTGAAATTTTCATAGCCTGTGTTTTTATTGCCGATATAACAACGAATTAGATAAAGCCAAGAAAGCGAATTTTAACCTGTCTATTATTAGAATGCCTTCGTGGTGCAGCGGGAGTGAATGCGACTGCTGTGCATGAGGTCTCAGGTTCTAATCCCGGGTCGGGCCCTCAAAAATGAATTGGGTTTTTCTGTTAAGAAATCTCAATACGAGCCCGGAGTTAGGAAGTTGGCGGTGTTAGACACCCCGTACCTCGGAAAGCACGTAAAGCCGTTGGTCCTGCGCCTGATCTCTATCCGGTCGTGTAGGATTATTCGTCCCATCGGATCATGAGGGTTAGGGAACAGAGAGTGCACTTGTGTTTGCACACATACTTGTGCACTATAATATCTCCTGCGCAGATGGCCAGTCTCCGTTAAGATTGGCCGCCGTGACCGAAATTCGGTCTGGAGGACATTAATATTGGAACGCCAGACATTATTCCAAACTTTTTGTGTCTTGCCGCCGCTGTGCCGCTGCGACTCAATAGGCTAATGTACGGAACCCATCGTGTGCGAATCCAAGTTGTACTTGACCGGTTTTTTTAATACGCTTAGGTAACATACTACAGCCTCGATGAATGCTTGTATCTATGCTTGCATGGCATACCTAAATATATCGTAAGCGCATACGCTTACGATAAACTACAGATGCTTGCAACACTAGGCGTATGATTCGCGTGTTGCCAATTCCATAAAAGGAGTGACTGGGTCCTCACCACCAAGAAGGCGTCAAAGCACTATATATATTATCTAGTTCTTGCGTACTGACATTGCTATGCAGCAATGTCAGTAGGTAAGGACCTACGAATGTAAATGACACTACACTCTGCATATACCTATATATAGCCATATTCGTCTATTACAGACGATTCATGGCATGTGATGGTCTGTGAAACAGCTCTTTTCGTGGCTGTACAAACCGATGCGAGAACGACATAACCTACCGCAGGTGCGACAAGAGAAATCGACGGTGGTTGGTGCTAAGCCACCTAGATGACGTTTCTGTCTCTTGTCGGCAAGTGTTTGAAACCAGGCGTCATCGCAAAACTTGCGACCCTCCATTACACGTTTGCGGCAATCGGTTCTATTTCTATTATTGTTACGGTGGTCAATTTTAAACGTGGCCATGTCACTTTTGGCGCTGTCCTTAAAGCGAAGCCAAGGCCTCCCAACATCTCTTTTTGCATTCGCTACTGCACCTAGGAGAACGCGTCGTGGTAAACGGGAGGGTTCCATCCTGTGCACATGCCCCAGCCATCGTAGACGCCTCTGTTTGAGAAGTGCAGTCAAGCTAGTCGGCTGTATGATTTCTAGAACCTTCTCGTTGGTTACCCTGTCTCGCCATGATATGCCCAAAATTTTGCGCAGGCAACGCTTGTAAAATGAGTTTAATCGACGCTCTTGTTTTGCGTACGTTGTCCAGGTCTCAGCTCCGTACAGGAGAATGCTTAATATGGAAGCATGTCTCTCTACATATACTGAAGGTAAAGCGCTTCGTTTAGAACGCCTTCATTACAAATTTACGTAGTCTCACGCCTATATCCCTCGAAGAGCGATGTATTACATCCACATTTCGATAGCTATGGATTTAGGACCCACGTTATGGGTTCGAGCTTATTGCTGTTTAATGGGCATAGTTCACGCAACAGACACTCGTGCTGCTGTTAAAAATCCTTGACGGAAAATCCAATAACCAAGACCATTTCTCAACTACCACACATAGCTGGATCAAAGCTTTTAGGTATCTAGTGCCTGAGATACAGGTTCTACCTAGTTCGGGTGCCAGCGGCTTACTATGTATTGTTACACGCACTACCACTATTGTTCACCATGTAATGTCTTGTGTCTTGTAAATTAAGAAATAAATTATTATTATTATGTTTCTCTTATCACAGGTATTTTTTATCATATTATTATTATTATTATATTATTATTTATGCACAGCAGTTGCATTTACTAAGAAGAATAACCTAATCTAATATAACTTCAAACACAAAAAATAAGCTCAAATAAAGCATATACAAATGCTTCTTATTTGCCTTTCGAAATTTTACTGAATGGAAAATGCCTTATGGTTTAAATTAAACAACAAGATCCCTATAACATTTATTACGTTGACCCCTTATATTAAATAATCCTTGCGATCTATGACACCAAATATAATTTTAAATATTAAATTAATAAGTTAATGTTTCATTCAAACGTCCCTAAGTACTATCACGACATTTAGGGTTCCTCTATGTCAGCTATAACAAATTCAATCGCGAGTAACCTGTTTTACTGCTTACACCAATAATTTCATCAGAAAAAGGGGGCGGCAAATTGAAAAGACGAGTCTCGTGTAATCTAATAATCGATATGAACCCACATCAAAGAAATTTATCAATTTAATTCGTTAAATCGTCTAAAAATTACTTAGCGTGCAAAATGGCGCCCTTTTACACGGAAATGTCATTTGGATATTGTTTTTCGCGCGCTTTTGCTTTTTCTTTGTTATGGCAACTGTAAAATGGGTTTAAATGTTATTTAAATTTGAGTTATTTAATTTGAATATATTATTTTGTCTTGAATTAAATTTTTCCTTGATGCAATAAAAGTTTGTCCAAGTGAAACTTGAAATTTCAATTTTTACAATATTTATTTTGATTAGGTTTTCGTGGAGCGTAAATAAATACGATTACGGTGCAATCACCGACAATAATAACAAGGAATATAAATAGTTAGTGTAACTTTGACATAAAGTGTTACTTGGTGACCTAATTCAATAAAGTTGTTTTGTTTGACTCAATTAGCGGAGAATACGTAATGATATACTTATTTTGAATAAGTGATTGAGTAGAAGGAAGAAACAATAGTTTTTTCATCGTTTCGGGTTTTAATCTCTAATTTATATTAGTTCTAAATTTAATTCGTTCATGTAATTTGTATGCTATAAATAGTATAATAAATTAAACTTATGTATCATCAAGCATATTATAAACTTTATTAATACCTACCAAAAGAAAATAACGAACTCCACTTTCAAAAGTATGCTGTCCCAGTATTTATGCAAAACCGTAAGAAGCACATCTCGTGTAATAAGAAATCGATTATTTTTGTTTTCGAAAAAAGAATTTCGCCGTCGCGTTCGTTAAACCGTTACGATTCGATTTATCGCCATGTTAGCTTAAACCGCGTCCGAAAAAGTAAATTTATTGCATTACGGCCGCTCGGCTACGTCCTCGTTTCCCCCTTTGATCTACAATTTCCCTTTTTTCATCGCAAAACGGTAAGTGATTGCTTTTTATGTCATCGAGATTTTCTAATTCGAATTTTCGTGGGGAGAAATTAACCTTTTGGAATTGATTTGTGGCTTTTAAGATAGTAAGACTGTTACTGTGATGATATTGATGGAATAGTAGTGAAAAATGAAGCTGTATTTACACAAAGACAAAACTACAGATCCATACTTAATGATAAATTACTAAGAATTTTTAAGAGAGTTGCGTCTGAGAGAAATTTCACGCCAATCATTGGTGAAATTTCTGCCTGATTTGAAGAAATGCAACCAGGTAACCGTAATTTGTGTTTTTGCAAACCCCCAGCTTTAAGGACGTGCTGTGTTTTTTTAGCAGTTAGATCGGCAGTTTGGTAGTACAGTAACTACGTATTCGGAGGTTTGGCAGAGTGCTCGTGACACAAGCGTCGTAGATTAGCGTAACCACGTATCGTAAGCAGAGCCGCAAGCATGCTACGTTAGCCGTAAAATATGTTAAAGTTATAGGAGTTAGTTCACGACTATTAAAATTAAAGGATTGATTTTAGTTTTAGTTTACTTGTGCTATTAGATCGGCGTGTGTTTCTTCTTATCTCGTACGTGTATACAAGTTTTCTTTATACCAAATTGTATCTAATAAAGTCAGTTAAATACTTTAGCAACAACCAGACGATTTCCCACTCTTGGATTTTGAATATCAGATCTACACGAAACTAGTCATTCTAACACATGTCAACTGCTGTAATTAGCTGATTCAAAGAACAATAGCCAATCAAATCAATTGACATGACATTTTTTTTACTCGTCGTTGATTATTACTTAGCCTTTGAGAAACTGGATGTCATACAGGAGATGTATTGATTGGTTAATGACGAAATCGCAATTTAAGCAACCGTACCATCCGCAAAATATTCATTATATTTGACGTTCTAGGTAATTAAAGTTTCAAATGTCAATTATTTTTAATTTCCTGTGTAATGATATAACTTATCTATAGTGAGTAATGTCAATTTTATGCCTCACGTATTCTGCACTACATCAAGATTAAGCACAAGTTGACATTATTGAGCGGATTATTCAATAAATCAATTACTTATTATGAATAATAATTATCATCCACATTTTATTTATCTTTTTTAGTATTCGGTAATCAATTAGTTTATTACTTTTAGTAGTTTGGTGATTAGCATGCAATATTAAATATTCTACTGGGTCTATTTTCTACGTACAATTATTAAGGAACCTAATATTGATCTATTGCTGTTTTTAAAAATAAATTTGACAACTCCCGCAGTCTGAATTATTCTTGTGTCGCAGGGGACTTTACAAACATTCAAACAACGGACACAAAGAACACTCAGACTTAAAACAACTGCTTACGGATCACGCTAATTTTTGTTCTGTTTGGGGATCGAACCCACAACACTCGGTGCAGTGGCTAGGCGACTACTTAAACCACTACGCCATCCGTGTAGTCTCTAGTGGTAGACGAGACAGCCGGCCATCTGGTAGTAAATAGGACTCTAGCAACATTAGGAGACTACACAGCTGAAGCTGCTGCCTATTGAATTAGTAGGTAGTCTCTTAAAACCTTGTTTAAACAAGAAACATTGATAGCGCTCGGGTAACAGCGCGCCAGGTCGTTTATTCCAGAGTCTGCGTGATTGAATAAGCGATTGAAGTGCACAATGTTGGACAGAAGTGTGTCCAGGTGGTAAGGATGAACCCTGCTGCGGTGTGGAGTGGTATGATGGTAAAACGAACAGGACAAATTCATAAGATCATATAAATCTTAATCCACCAAGTGCTACGAAAAGTAAAGCTTTGCGTGTGTAGCTGCACAGATAGTGGAGAAGAAGAAGAAGTGGTCGCATCGTTACATTACGCCGAGTATTGAGGGTTTGATACCACACGGGACTAAATTTGTATGGCACAAATAGTTGTCCCAGTCTGGGTCTTCTGTGTGTTCGTTGTTTGAATGTTTGTTAAGACTCTTGCGACACATATATTCCTAGTGCAGGAGATGTCTATACTTAAAAGAAAACCTTGGCGGCATTTGCATATTATCATCAGGAATGAGGAGTTGTGGCGGCGAGAAAGCGGCGGAATCACTATCTCTAGTAATAGCATTGCAGGATCGGGAATAGATATGAAACGGATAGCAGTTTAGCCGGATACCGGATATTCGGCCAACCTTGTAGCCGGATATCCGGATATTCGGCCGCCGAATATCCGGCGGAACGTTGCCGTTTGGTGCATTACTCATTCATGATAATGGCGCTAACATGGTGAAAGGTGTTCGTTTGGCTGAGTACGATTCTGCTAGATGTTTCATACATACGCTTCAAAGAGCTATAAATAAGTCACTCGAAGTTCAGGCTGAAGTGACAACAATAATTGCTACTGGAAGACGATTTGTGGCGCACTTCAATCACTCAGGTTTAGCTCAAGACAACTGCTGACGATTCCAAAAGAGCTAAATTTATTCGAGCAACAAAAATTTAACAAAATTTTGCTAAAATCTATCTTTCGGCATCTTGCAGCACTTTTTCTGAAGCTTTAGGCCTTATTTACGAAGACAAGCGGAACCGCATGCTACCTCTTAATGCAGAGAAATTAGTATTTATTCACCATAATTTGCCCTTAGTGCAGTATGAGTAATAATTCATTTTCTAAGTTTTAGAATGATCTTTTGATTACTAATTGTATTATTTAAGTGATACTAACTAAATAAAGCAATTAATTACCTAAAATATATTCTTTTTAAATCCAGTATTCGGCCGGATAGTCGCTAGTTATCCAGTATTCGGCCGGATACCGGATAGTTACCGGATATCCGTTTCATCTCTAATCGGGAATGTTTGAATGACCTTTCACACAGGTTCGTTCGTTCAGAGCAGTTCGTGTATTTATAGAGTTATAAAAAACTATTGAAGAATACTGGGATATTCCGAAATAGGATTACACCTTTACATTATGATATATCCTAACTTCCTAACTAATTATATAAGAATATGTCAATGTCAATATGAAATATGAGAATGTGAGTATGTTTGTTACGCCTTCACGCCTTGACTACTCGACCCATCATCATGAAATGCCACATACATATGCCTTTCATCCAGAAAAAGTTTGTTACTAATCTAAACGAACCCAACCTACATTTACGTGAACGAAGACGTAAGCAAAATCTTGTATAGCTATGAAGCAGTAAATGCAATCCAATGTCTCGAATTCGCAGAACCTGCCATTCTGTGAATTCGAGACATTGGATTGCATTTGCGTGACGTTTAATGTCAAATTGATAATTTATTGAATGCCGGATGTGGTCATATATCTTGGCATTTAACACTAATCAAAACATAAACTAAATAATGTGCAGTGTTTTAGAGTGCCGTCATATATTTTATTTGATACATTACCTTGGGACTTGCATATCCTACTAATGTACATAGTTGTTACTCAGACAGTAAGGAATACTGACAACTCGATGGCGTAATAGTTAGTGTAACCGACTGCCACGCCTGAAGTTGTGGATTCGATTCCCGCACAAGTCAAACATTTGTGTGCATCAACATGGATGTTTGTCTTGGTCTGGGTGTTTCTATATATAATATTATGTATGTACTTACAAAAAAAGGTATATATGTACGTTTATCCATTGTCTAGTAGGTACTCATAGTACAAGCTCTGCTTAGTTTGGGCTAGATGATGTGTGTATGTGATAGAATATTATTATTATTATTATTGAAAGGAGAACGATTGCGGGCAACAAAGTGAATGGAGCTCTACGCGCTTTTATGTTTTTTTTTTATTTAAATTTAAATTTTAATTTTATCGCGTTTGGCTGTTCATAGAGGACTATTAGTGCCCACACTTATGTATGGAAGTGAAAGTTGGGTATGGCAAAAGAAGCATGAGAGCAGAATAAATGCTGTAGAAATGAGAGCGCTGAGAAATATATGTGGTGTGATTCTGAAAGATAGAATAAGGAATAGTGTGATTAGAGAGAGATGCGGCATGAAAGTGGATATAGTGACAAGAATAGAAAAGGGTATGTTAAGCTGGTTTGGGCATGTAGAAAGAATGGACGAGGCAAGACTGACTAAGAAAGTTTATAAGGCTAGTGTGAATGGAACAGTCGCAAGAGGAAGACCTAGGCGAACGTTTCTTGATCAGATCGGAGGCGTTCTGGACAAAGGCCAGGTTAAGAGCACCTTGAACCGACAGGCGTGTATGGGGAATGTGATGAAAGTGAATGAAGCCAGAGAAGTGTGTCAGGATCGTAGCAAATGGAAATCCGTAGTCTCTGCCTACCCCTCTGGGAAACAGGCGTGAATCTATGTATGTATGTATTATTATAACTGGTGCACTACAGTTTCTAGTAAGAAACACTTCTAAGGAGCCCTTGCACGACCAGATATGAACTACATATACATAACGCTAAACTTATTTCAATCATCCTGCTGTCGCTGTCTTTTTGATGAGATGGTGGGATAAGATGGCACAATGATTTAAATCTGATTTCTCTGTGGAAACACAACACATTGGTTTAAACACAATCCAAAGCAGGGATGTTAAGGATGCAGATTTCTTGACATCCGCGGATGCGGATGCGGATATTTAAAGACTCACAACCGCAGATGCGGACACGGATGCGGATGTACAAACCAATGCGGAAGCTCCGCAATTGCGGATGCGGATGCGAATATTCGCAACATCCCAGATCCAAAGTTATTAAAATGCTATTCTTTGAGAAGCTTAGGTTTCATTTTCACTCATGGTTACTACTGCTCGGAAGGCGTAGTGGTTGGTCGTATCGCCACTACTACTACGACGAGTGTTGTGGGTTCAATCCAGACACGGGACAAAAATTGTGTCGTCTAGAAATAGATGTTCCGAGTATAATAATAATAATATTAATATTCTATTACATACACACAACACCATCTAGCCCAAACTAAGCAGAGCTTGTACTATGGGTACTAGACAATGGATAAACATACAGATATACTATTTTTTTTTGTAAATACAAACATATTATACATAGAAACACCCAGACCAAGACAAACATTCATGTTCATGCACACAAATGTTTGACTTGTGCGGGAATCGAACCCGCGACCTCAGGCGTGGCAGTCGGTTACACTAAGCACTACGCCATGGAGGTCATCAATATGAGTGTTCTTTGTGTGCGTTGTTTAAACTTGTGTGAAGAACGCCGCGATACGCGGTCTGTAAAATAAAGAAAATAAATATGTTGCTTTTACACGACACGTGTAGCTTACGCGGGCTACATGTGCGAGCTAATCCTACAGGTTACTTGCACTGGTACCTTGCGTTGGTTTACGCGATGCAAGCAACTCGCGCAAGCAACCCGCGTTACATGCAAGATTCATTTAGATTATCTGTTGATACCTATTACAAAAAATAGCATATAGTTTAATTAAGTTACTTTTCATATATATATAACACTAATTAGTATTAACTTATTCAGTTAAATAGTTTGCAGTTCTTGAGGACGCTCGCTAGCGAGAATCTTGTAAGAAAGTTAACTGTATATTCATACGATGGTTTATATATTTTTGTAATTATTCTGCTTGCGTGGTCTAATGGCCTAGGTTCACGTTTATGTGTACATATGGGGTATTAGGTACGATGTCTGAGTGTGACACTAGTGTGTGTTTTTACGGGTAGAAAATTATTTATCAGCCTCGACAAAGATTTTGGGACTGTTTTAAGTGTAGCTTGTCCCTTGTTTTATAAGACCTTAATAAATAGTTAATGTTGGATGTGCGTTACTTGTCTCTTAACTTAGTATTATTATGAGACATATGTGTTCTTATTCCGTACATCGGGCTCATTTTCTGACTCTACGGTGGTTTCGAGAAGCTTATCATTTTAATTTGCGCAACTCGAGACTCGAATCTTTTACGCAATTTTATAGGTCTGGATTAAATAGACAATCGCCTAGTACCTATGAACTGTAACAAAAATAAATAACTTTTGAATATTAAACGTCTAAAAACCGCAATAAAACGAGAAAAGCGGTACAACAAATAATGATACAACACTCAAACTGCACCCCAAAAATAATTTCGCGTGTAATATGGAGAGAGAAAAAAGTTAAAATCCCTCTCTATGCCCACCGATGCAGAAGAAACACTTCCTTGCGCCAAATGTCCGATTTCACGTTTTCACCCCCGCGCACACTCGCCCACACCCTCGCACACCATCGTGCACCCTCAACACTCTCTTACGCCCTCATACTACCCCAAAGTCCTTACATGTTAAAGAATCCATAAATAATAGAGTTGACGTGCGTACGGATTGTGTTACCGAATCACCCCACCCAATGTAAATAGCGATTCTTGTCTATGCCTAATACCTCTATTGTCTGTGGCAAGGATTTATTATTCATTCTCTGTACATCTGACGCTTATGAGTTTTGTATTGGATATTTAGTTTGTAATGTGATAGTTACGGCGTCTTTGAGGGTCAAGTTGCGTATTAATTACTTGCAGTCTTTTGAGGACAAGGAAGCTCAATTATTTTCTTTTTTGTATGGTTAGACACCTGTTGTTATGTGTCATCATTCAGCAGACCACTATACGTCTTGTTGTAGACTGCATCAGGTAGTAAGTAAATGCGACTGCTGTGCATAAGGTCTCGGGTTTAATTTCTTGGACAATCAAATATAAATGTATCAAGCTTTTCTGTCAAGAAATTCTTAATAGCAGCCCAAAGTTAGGAAGTTGTGGTGTTGCACACACTGGAACCTCTTAAAGCACGTTGAGCTGTTGTTCTTGCGCTTGATCTCTATCCGGTCGTGTCGGATTGCTATACCATTAAACTATGACAGTGAGGAAATAAAGAGCGCACTTGTGTTTGCGCGCAAACTTGTGCACTATAATACCTTCTACACTCATGGCTAGTCTCCGTTAAGATAGGCCGACGTTACTGAAATTCGGTCTGATGAATGTAACGAAAGTAATCGTTTACGATGGAACAACCACCGATAGTCAATTAGTTGGTGACAGAAAAAAAGGCGGCTTGTTCGGGCAACTACCACCCTTTTACATGCAATCGGCGTAAGTACACACGTAACACTTACTATGTTTGGTAAGAGAAGCCTGTGCTCCCATTCCTTTCATCCCTTCTATAATTCCTTTGCCTTTGGGTCGACAACACGTGAGTAATACATATGATAGACCAAGCGATCACAGGCAACAGTGATCGCTTACCATCATACAGGTCGTAAGCTTTTACTACTTACTACCCAATAGTAGAGTAAATAGGCTGTCGACTGACTGCTATTAAGAATAGTCTAACAGAAAATGCCAAAAACACCACCCAGAAATCAAAACCGTGACTTACAATCAGCAGCAAACTTGAACTCAAAGTTGCGCCACTGTAACAACGAGTCGTGGATAAAAAATATCAGCAATTATACCAAAACGCTTTATAATACTTAGGGAGGTACATTTGGTGTACGTTTGACATTGTCAGTAACAAATGACGCAGGCCTTAACCTCTGGCTTTGTCTTGCTTTAATTCGATTATATTACGCTACCTACGTATATGTACCTATCAAGAAACCGGTACCTAATGTAGTCAGAATTTGCGTCATTGGTAAAAAAATATATATGACTTCTAAGAATAATGACTTGTCTTGTAAGCATTAGAATTGCACGGATGGTGTACCTATTGGTTACTCGCCTTGCCACTGTCAATGGGCCGAATGTTTTCAGTTTAATCCCCACGAGTCCTAAATTTACATTGTGTGATCCACAAATAGTTGTTCCGAGTCTGGATGCTCTTTGCTTAAATGTTTGTAAAGTCCTCCGCGACACAGGATTTAATCTTAGCGTAGAAGTAGTCTTTAAAATATTTTTTGAACCTGTTAAGAATTAGGAGGTAGAACAAATGACATCTAATCACTTTTGTTGGATATGTATTCCATGATTCCATCTATCTTCAAGTACATAATGAGATAACTATTTGTTGTGTTCCTGCGGTGAGTGAAATAACTGTGCGTTGTTTATGGGAACGCTGTACTGTCAGTAGGGAAATCTTTGTTATTTGCTATTTGAGATGGTAAAACTGCTATTACGGAGCTGGTGGTCGCATTGTTTAATGTGAGTTAAAAATATATGACTTCTAAGAATAATGACTTGTCTTGTAGGCATTAGGATTGCACGGATGATGTATTGGTCGATCGTTATGCTTAGACGATCCTTATGTTTGTTAGTGAACTTGGTATAAAAATAATATCAAAACAAGTTATAATTATTTATAACTGTACTGACGCTGCAGTAGTGAATGTGTCAGCTGTGGTCTCGAGTTCGATTCCCAGGTCCGGCAGAGTGATTTTCTGACAAGGGATTCTTATTTTCTAATAAGAATGTTTACTAACATTAATAGGTGAAATAATAATGCTAGCGAAATGTGGGTGCGATACACGTCCTCTGCTTACCCTTTCGGAGATATAGGCGTGAGAGTATGTATACCTACATATTATGTTTATATTTATAACTACAATGATTTTTTATTCTGTGAGCTAATATTTACAATTTAAATCATGAACTCATAGGGCTCATGAAATTTCAGTAAATTTATTGCTGAATATTTTTATTTAGATGTATATTTGCATATAATCGCAACTGTGCAGTTTTTATTCTTGTAAACAAATTAAGAAAATCTTTTTATTAAGCTTTCGGGCGGGTATGTATTCAGTTTTATCAGCATATAATTACAAAGTCGCGTATTTAAAATTTTAAGTGAGCCATTATAACATTTATTGCCGCAGATTCTGCAGCAATTAACTTGGATCAAAATAATAAAATAAAATATTTAATTGTTAATACGCCAATCGGATACAAAAATATCATTTACTTAATTATACGTAAAGGGATAAAAACAATACCCGATCGCGTTGTAATATAGGGCGAAAATTAAGCTGTTATTTCCAATTAACTGTTTATTAACAAGTTTAAAAAACTAGATCATGTTTTAAAGTGACTCATAAAGTACGTTGATTGACGATTAACTGGACACCGCAGGAGTTACCAGCTTTAAAGATTTCAAGTGCATTATAGTTACAAAATCTTTACTACATTATTTTACAATGCCACATGCGCAAAGTGGACAATAATGTCAACCTGTGACACTTCAAACTAGTAATGAATAAGACCGCGGCAATTAAAGTCCATTCTCTCCGCCCCTGCGCTACTTCAAACGCAGCCCAATAAACAAAACAGCCAGTTCATTGCAAAATATCAATGAATAGCCCATTAGTTTGAATTTCGAATTGTCACAGAACACGAAGTGGCGCCATGCGGACGTTTATTAAACAACCGCCATGACACCCACTTGACGCGCTTTTTGACAGTTGTTGACTTTTTTGCGGTTATTAACATTTTTTGTTTAATTATAGGGACTAATATTAAAATATCATGCGGAGAGAATGTCTGGTGAGGTCACTAATATTGTTTGTTTGAGTGGTGGCATTTAAATAAATTAGATAGCTAGATGTTTTTAGATTATTGGATTACTAAGAAGTTAGCTAGAGAGAATAATTTTCTAATGAGAAGATGACTTCAATTTTAGTAGTCGTTTATTCTGCTATATAGAGTATACCTAATCCCTATGTAGCGGGGTTACAATCATTTAAACGCTGAACATAAGGAACACATAGATTTGGACCAATAAATAATTTGAAGACCATACAAACTGTATTTTGTTCTGTGTGGGGATTGATCGCAATACACTTGGCGTACTAGCAGTAACGAAGCAACCGCGTAAACTACTGCACGAGCCTTGAAGTTATTGACTAATAATTGCAAATTTAAATTAAATGCCCCAAGAAAATATAGGTATGTACATATTATGGTGAAGTTGTTTAGGTATTTTTATGTATGTGACACAGAAATATTACTATACTGATTATGCCACACGATATACGAAGGGCTGAGCGTAGTGACTTTATATATTAAGTAGTATCTAATTAATAATAATAATATAATAATATTCTACCACATACACACAACACCGTCTAGCCCAAACTAAGCAGAGCTTGTACTATGGGTACTAGACAGTGGATAAACATACTTATATACTTTTTTTTTTGTTAATACATACATATTATACATAGGATGTTTGTCTTGGTCTGGGTGTTTCTATGTATAATATGCAAGTATTTACAAAAAAAAAAAAGTATATATGTATGTTTATCCATTGTCTAGAACCCATAGTACAAGCTCTGCTTAGTTTGGGCTAGATGGTGTTGTGTGTATGTGGTAGAATATTATTATTATTATTATTATAGAAACACCAAGACCAAGACAAACAGTGATGTTCATGCACAAAAATGTTTGACTTGTGCGGGAATCGAACCCGCGACCTCAGGCGTGGCAGTCGGTTACACTAACCACTACGCCATCGAGGCCGACAAAACAAAAATTCATTATTGCGTAACCTAAAAATAAATACTACTGTAATAGGCGGTGCCAGATCTCTTGGTTGATAACAAGCACGCCTGTCATTTCAAGTAGGTATTGTGCATAATAAATTGAGTTAATTATCGCTTGCTTGATCAATCTAGGATAATGTCTTGAGGAAACTAAATTCGTAAACATCATTCTTCATAATATTTTGATGATGATGAGATGCGTTTAGTTGGCTAAGCTGCACTTGGCCGGCGGGATGGATTATGGCCTAACAGTTTTCGGAATGATTTAAATCATTTATTTGTGAAATATGGATATACTGAAGATGTTAGTGAGCATAGTATTATACGTATTATTACATTCAACTGCAAGTGATGCAAATAAAATTTAAGTAGGTAATTTTGAATGAAGTAGGTAAGCGTTTATATGTAGGTAGACTGACACTCAAGAGCCGTAGTGGGACTGTTTATAATGAGAGTTGATATAATTATTATTATCGTTGTTTTTGTATAGATCTCCTATTTATTTCAAATGGGCAGAGAATCATAAAGAAGCTTAGTGCACCCGACGAAAAAATAAATATGAATATGAAGCAAGAAAATTGTGTGTAGGTATTGGTTTTTTAAGAGTTTGTGATGGGTTTTGGTATATTAATTAAGTTGAGGTTATTTGAAAGTGTTTTCCGGGTCTACACCAGTTGCAGATATAATTTCAGTGCCTAAAACTGTATACTTAGACGGTTTTTCTTTCTTTTTTAATTATTATTATAATTAGGCGTTTCACATAATTATAGCAGTATGCTTGCAAGGACACGAAAGCACTAACTAACATAGCGAATATAGCTTCGCCTATTGGGTTCCGCTGCCAAATTTCATCTCAATCACTTAGAAATCGATCTACATGTCTCTCAACGTGTCAAAGGCGTTCTAAATTATGATTATAAGCTAAAATACATGGCTCATACGTATATATACGTGTGTGCAGATGGTCAATATTCCCGTAGAGGCATAGAATCTCCACAAACTAATATGGTAGCACATTGAGAGGCTGTAATACCCACCGGTCAGGTACAGATTAGGCGGATCCCGACAGATTGAGTGAATTTGATCCGTCAGTCAAAACGTGCCGTGTGTACGGTATACCGTTTGAACAATTACAATTTTGCTTCGGTGGTTTTAATCGATGCTTTACTTAAGATAGCGATATGGATTTTCAGTTGATATGGATTAATTATATACTATTGTTGTATTTTAGGCCGAAAAAAATGACGTTAGCTAAACCTAGACATACTCTATGACAGAGGCCAGGAGTTTAAAATGAGGTTTAAATTATAAAACCACCCTAAAGCCTGTAACGTAATTTATAGTTTATCACTGATATAATACGGCATTTAAGTGGTGTTAAGTACTAGGAGATAATTAATAAAGACAGATAAAAATAGGCTTTCTAATGCAATCTTGACATTAAGGCATTTAAACATGCCTCGTGGCATAAATTTATATGTGTTGCAGAGAATAACCATTTAACGTCTTGAAATCCAGACAATTTAAACATGATGATTTCATAAGTACCTATATTGATGACAGAAGTTTAAATTATATTCCTAGTTTAAGCCAAATATTATATTTTTTAATTTTTAATGCTACTAATTTTGCAAACAAGCATGCGGCCCACCTGATGGTAAGTGGTAACCGTAGCCTATAGACGTCTGCAACACCAGAGGCATCACTTGCGCGTTGCCGACCCTTTAGGAATAAAAGGAAGTGAGAAGGAGAAGGAGCGGGAAGGGGAAAGAGGGTGATTGGGCCTCCGGCACTCTCACTCATCGGACGAAACACAACAGTAGGAATACTGCTATTTCACGTCGATATTCTGTGAGAAGGTAGTCCTTGCCCGGTTGAGCTGGCCCATTCATGATGAAATCAGCGAGGTTCTACTACACAAAAAAAAATGAGGTCTATTAGGGTGCATATAATAACGAATGACGAAAAAAGAATACAATTAGTAGTATTTAAATTAAATAACTTTTATTTGCAATATTTATTGTTTACAACTTATTTAATAATTTCGAATTACGTATACTTTACCAACGTTTCGGTTGTTTTTACCAGCCATGGTCATGAGAGACAGTTTCTCCATCCCAATGGCTGCTGGAAAAAGTGGTGTAAAGTTATATGACTCAATATAAGCACACACCTAGTTAACCAAATTGTAAATCACACGTCATAATGTAAAGTTTTAGTTACTGCGTCTTAGGTCTGTTCCCATAACAATTAATTAGAAGCGAAAATCGGCGTTTTGATTTATTTTCATTCCATAATTTCCTAGGGATATATATAATTCGCGTGCTTGAAATACACATAGACAGTTTATAATATGATTTATACTTAAACAACAACAAGATTAGTTGTCTGTAAACTCGGCAGCCATTTTGATTTCATTGTTTTGACATTATAAAATGATGACTGTTATTGTTTGAATATTTAGGGTCGTATTTCATTATAGTTTATTGATTTAATATAAAATTAACGATGTTTTTAATACATTAAGCCACTTGTTGCGCCGGCGGATTTTAATGATATTTGCACTGCTCAAAATACTAAAATACCTATTTGATTGGTAGGTACCTACTTAGTGAAGTTTAAGATTAGGGTATCTATAGGACAAAAACCTCTTTTATTTTCTTCGATTTATTGTAGTCTGTTAGTGGTGTCTATGTCTCAGTTCTATGCAGTGGTACTTATAAAAATACCTAGTACAAAATAAAGAAAGATAAATAAGGGAAAGGTAAATATCGATGAGGCATCATTTCTGCCCCAGAATAAGGAAAAAGAAATTAGTTATGATTTGATCATTTCTTATTGCATACGAAAAAATATATTTATTTAAGAAAAAACTACAATTAATATTAGGTAGCTGTGGAACGCCAATGTTTGCTCTAACTGTAATTTTTGATTAAAATTATACATTTTCGGTAACTTTTATTTTTATTTACATCACTGGATAGAAGCTACCTATATTTTTAATACCTAAATAGTATATTAAAATAAGAACATATACAAACGATAAAATAAAAACGTGCTTTTAATAAATTAAATATATTATACATAAAATAATTATGTTTTAAATAGTTTTGAGAACAAACTAATCGAGCAAGCGTTTGGAACCTACCGAAATAATTAAGAGGTATACCGAATTAAGAGAATTCTCCCACACGAGGGTAGCAGTGTCACGAACACGAGTCGTGAACGCCTTAAGTATTGATTTTATAAAACATAACTTAACATAGATTCATGCCTTTTATCTCCAGTAGTACTATTTAGTAGGTAGAAGTATACCTAATACCCCCAGAATCAGCTGTTGATATATACATTAGTCGCATATAATGACGCTGCGCTATCGAGGTAGACAATTAAAACTTGGCGATTAAAAAGAGTGGCCATGAGTTTCTTGCCCGTTCTTCTCATGAGCCGTGCACCCTTGCTTTGCTGAACGTAACAGTAAAAGTAAATTCACAGAATTTTTTTTGTGTAACCTTGACATTCATAAGTGTTACCTTGTAACCTAATCTGAATAAATTTATTATTGAATTTTTTTAGGAATTATTTTCTAAGATAAAGAAATAGCTTCTCATAATATCGATTAGCTCAACGATTAATTACTATGTGTGTGGCGCGGTTGTACTCGCTTTAAATAGCATTTATGGCTACAGCTTCGCCCTTTTTGGTCGTAGCCTATTAGCCTTTCTAGGATAAAGACTTTATTTATTTATTGCACCATATGACCAAATATCTTTACAGGTGACTCTCCTAATACAATAGTGGTGTAGTGATTAAAAGAAAATATAAGTAGAACTATAGACTGATCTAGTAGGTCCTGAAATTACCATATTTAAGAACACACTCTTCAATTTATAATATGAGTGTAGATTCCGTATCCAAAAGCAATAATTAATCATTTTAGTTGCACGTACCTATAGCAAATTATTTTTTGCTATAGGTTTTTTTTCACCTATTTACACAAACGAATGCGCTTAGTACGAATATATGTACACGTTATATTTCAATATAATATCTACCACTAGGGGATTGAAACTGTGTCTCCTAAACAGGCTATCCTGTAGTCTATCTAGGAGAATAGTACTCCTCCCACGAAATTGTAGATCCAAATTACACTATCGATGTAACCTTCTATTGTAAAAACCCTACAATCATTTTTGTGTAAATAAAGTTATTATTATTATTATTAAAATGGTTTAAATTATCATCAGGTTTCCACGCCGCACAAAGTGTTGTGGATTTATCCCCACAATAGATAATAATTTGGGTGATACCCAAATCGTTGTTTAGTCTGGATGTCCTTATAGATTGCTTTTTCAGTGTTTATAAAGTCTTCTTCGCGATACAGGAATTAATCATTACGCGGTTGAAAATATTTCACAAAAAAAATCTTTAGAATTGCTAATTAAACAGTAACTATATAATATCAGTCCTGTATATAAACTGTCCTACTGCTGGGCTCAGACCTCTTCTCAGCGTGAAAAGGGTTAGGCCATAGTCCACCTCGCTGTCCCAGTATAGGTTGGTAGACTTCACATATCTTCGAGAACATTATGGAGAACTCACATACAGACTATGCTTTTAAACTTTATCTAGACAACATCCCTAACCGATCTATTATCGTCGATAGATAATTGTCAGATAAAAACACAGATAGACGAAGCAGCTGCTATGACAATCCAATCCCTTAATCACGGGCGTGATACTATGTAAGATTTTCAGTCATGCGTTGCCAATAATATTGTCTCAAAGCCGGTGTACCGTTAACACAAACAGCAGAAGACCTTCTGTTGACTGCATACCAGCTTTATAAGAGTTTGAATATCGAGCAGAAACACAACGCAATGTTTATTGGCTACGAACTTCTATAAAGTGGTAAATACTCCACTAGTGGGTCTGCACAGAGATATAGAAGTCTTTTCCTTTTTAAATATTAACAGCCTTAGACAATATCGACTAGGTATCAAAGTTACGAGCCCGTTCGCCCTTCAAGGTTCGCCCCTTAGTAGGTATTTGTTAGGTTTAAATAGTTCATTTCAATTTCAATGAAAGGGGCGAACGTCAATAGGCGTACGGGCTCGTAGCTGGTAGCAAGCGTCGTGTCACGGAGAACTTTGCAAACATATAATTAAAGGGTGTGTGTAAATTATATGTTTACACCTAGATTAAGAAGAATCATTGTTTATACGAATTATTGTTTCGTATAGATTCGAACGCATAACACTTAATGCGGCGGATGCGGCAACTCGACCGCTTGCCCATTGCACTATCCGTGTTGTGCACTAAGCCAGTTGGGCTGCAGTCTGTCTGCCTAAAATACCTATAATCCAGACTTCTTTGAGGAAATTCTCAAATAAGTCTGGATTATCTTTATATATATAATTCTACTGTAACTGTGTATGTCATTGAACTCCTCCTAATCGGCTGCACCGATTTTGATTTAAAAAATTGTGTGTTTTCATGTGGATTCGAGGATGGTTTAGATTTGGTTTTTTTTAGTGTCTGCAGGACAATGTCTATCGAGATAGCTAGTATTATTATATATTATTTCAAATAATAGTAAATACCATTACGACGTCGATCTTCGGCTTAAAAATATATAAAAACACTCTTATAGGTAGTCTATATAGAAGTTGTGTTAAAATTTCAAATCAATCCATTGACTAAATGAAACCTGAATTTTTGTTTATAAGGATAATCAAATGTTACATCTATTCTTTATATAATAATAATATTTAAATTACATATAGGTACCATTGATGTAACATTCGCGTAAACCCAAAACAGTAGAAGTAATTATAACTTGTTATATTTTTATGAACTTACATAGGTGAAGGACCTCATACGGTGAAGGCAAATATCATGAGGAAACCTGTGTGTCTGAGAATTCTCCATAATGTTCTCAAAGATATGTGAAGTCCACCAACCCGCACTGGGCCAGCGTGGTAGACAATGGCCTAGCTCTTCTCACACTGAGAAGAGGCCCGTGCCCAGCAGTGGGACAGTTTAATGCAGAGCTGATATTATTATTATACTTAAATACTCACACATAAGTATATCCACGTATTGTTAGGTATACAGGTGTATAACATGCCCGCTTTTCGCTACCTATGCTTTTAGACCCTACATAATTGTTGACGAGCCTGCTTACATCTACCGGGCACATGTGCAGACAGCGTACTGCTACTTAATATTGCCTACAAGAAAAATTAATAACACTTTTCCGAACTAGGCATTAAACCTGGTAATTTACGATCAGGCACAAGTAAATGTTTTCTTAAGCCATCGGGCAAACAAGGATTACTTTAATTCCCGTTCGTTAAAGTCTAGAAGCAGGTCTAAGTCATCGAGGGTCTAAGTAATGATTTCAAAACGTCAAAGAAGTACCAGTAACTCTTTACAAAATACGTAAGCTGACCGAGAATCGAATATGATACCGATATCGTTGAAATTCAGCGCTCATCGATTGTGTCTTATATAAGCTGTTTTATATAGGTTATCTGTGGTGAATATATAGAGATATATACTTGTGTGTATATCTAGGTAGGCAGGCGACGGAGTGAGAGTGCGCTCGGACGCTTCTTGTAATATATAGCGAAGGGCGCCATTCTGTAAGTTTTACGAACGTTTCTTGAGTTTACGCTTTTGAGGTTCGCTTTTTAAGTACCTAGCTAGCTTTAAATAATATTGGCTGTAAAGTGTTGTACATTAAAATTACACTATTTTATATAGAGAAAAGACTAAGTAGTAATGTCTGAGGATATTTTGAACTCATTCTAGATACAAATAACAATACCGTTAGAGTAGGTTGTAATAAATGTATACTTACTGCGCGCTTAGATAGTTTTTTTGAAAATTAGGCGTCCATTTAGTAAAGTTTTAGAATATAATAGGTATAATAGTTATTAACGTCATTCACTTAAGTATTTACTTAAATACATTGAGCACCTTGAACCGACGGGGGTGTATGAGGAATGTGATGAAAGTGAATGAAGCCAGAGAAGTGTGTCAGGATCGTAGCAAATGGAAATCCGTAGTCTCTGCCCACCCCTCTGGGAAACAGGCGTGAATCTATGTATGTATGTATGTACATTGAGAAAATCATAGTCTTCCCGTTCTGTTACAGCTATTAGAAAATAAACGACGCAGATAGTGTTAATATAAGTAATTTAAAAAAATATTAATACACCGCGTTAAAATGCATATAAAGTAATTAAACACCTTGAACTGCGGCTTGCCGCTGGCGGTATACTAGCAATTGACAGATTAATTGCGATACATGGTTTTACGTTACCACGACTTTATTTGTAGCCTTTTTCCAAATTTTAGGGTAGATTAACTCTAGTCTAATGAAATATTAATTTTGTCACGCGGTGATAGGCTTTAGATCTATGTTACTTGAAAAGATAATAATTACGAAGTATGTAATAAGTTTATAATAATATGCGATGAAAATTTCGCGGCAAGTACTAGGTATTATTTCTTAAATATTCTTGGTGTTATTCTCGTTCTTAGGAGAATAATATTATAAATATTTCAGGTACTAGGTACTTATGTATTCATATCGATTGCCATCTGTCGCGTCGTGAATTGATTTCTGAGACATCTAGAAGTATGGTTTTAGTCCCCATTTATCGGCATAACTGCAGCAAAGTTACTTAACCTAGTCAAGTAATCATACATAAATATCAAAACTGCATCATGTCAAAGCATATTTTGCTAGTTATGCTCGAGTCTCGTGAGAAGGAAAATAATAGGGTGGAGTAAAAAGGAAAGGCAGACGAATACAATACAATATGCTTAGAAGAATGAGTACAAATAGAGGAACATGTTAGAGGATTTCCCTGAAAGCACACTACTATAATTATACAATAAGATAAGCATAAAGTTATTATTAAAATATTAAGTGATTATGATTAACTGGCTGCAGTAGTTCTTGCAGGATTGAAACAAGTGACAACTCTGCTTACCTTATACTTCGATGACTGCTTACCAGCAGGATAGCTAAATTCTTGCTTTGCTTGCATTGTAAATGCGAATGTGAGTTTGTTTATTACGCTTCCACGCCTTAAATACTTAATCGACCATAATTAAATTTCGTATAGGTACACGTTGTCCGGGATACAGAAAAGGACATAGGGTACCTTTAACCTAGAAAAAAACCGAGGGAAGTCGTGGGCCTAAGCTAGTACTTACTTTAATCTACGGTACGGTATACAAGTAAACAATTAGATAGACTTCTGATTCCTAGGAACCGTTACAGTTGTCTTAGAGGATTTTTATTATGCCTTATTGAGCTTATGGCGGTTTATAGATATAGCTTTTAAAGTTCACGTCGAAAATTGTTTTACATACCTAAACGTAATTATATAAATTAGAATATTATTTTCTAAAATGAAAATAAAATTGATCTAATCTGATTGGTCGAAATATTTTCATTTGCCACGAGCACCAAGTAATGATCACAACCTCAATAACAATAAATCAGACATATTTTATAGCTTACTATTATTAAGAAAAATAAAATAATGAAACGCAAACGAATTGCAGAATGTGACGCTTACGCGCAGCAGCCGGGCGCGGGGTGAGGCGTGCGGGCACCAGATAAGCGGCTTAACTCCGCACCCGCTTGCGATAGCAACATACAGACTGCCCACCAGCGCAAGCGAGAGGGAAATACATCACTATATACAGCTGCAAACATCACTGCGTACGCTCGACGAGGGCGTTCTCAATTCAAATGTCGCATCTCCATTTCCCGCCATCCCATTTTGACGTTTAAAATTCTAAGTTAAGTGTCAGAATAGAACGCTCCATTTTGGTAGTTTACCCTCCGGGGATACCACAATAAAATAAAAATACATTTTCCAGGGAATATCTACGTGGGTACAAGTAAAGTTTGCGTTTGTAACGTATAGCTATGTGTGCGGCACAATTCAACGGGCCCGTCTAAACAGCTAATTTTAAAGAAGTCTAACACAGTTTGTTGGGGGACGAATTTCGACGACTTTGCACTGACATTTTTTTTGTAGACTAGTTTTTGATGTTACTCTAAACACTTGGGACTTTATTAAAAATAAAACTATGAGAAATAAAACTCATATGTGGAGATATTATATTTTTTCGTATGTTTTATTTAAGGATTCTACCTACTCTATTCAAGTATAAATGATGTATCTTTGCACATTTATTTATGCAATAGTTATTACGGGACGTTCTCTTTGGAATACTTTGATACCATCTGATGTTGATTTCTGCTTCCTTTGTTTTATCTTTCTTCGTAAAGAGACGTAAAGTATTTTCTTTGAAAGCGTCACAAATTAAATTTAAAACCACGGCCTGGGCTAATTTACCTACCTATAATCTTTAATATGGTGTGGTGTTATGGACAGTTGGTCATACAAACATGAATGATTAGAGCTACATGTAGTGATAGTCCTGCTGTAGTTCTACGTATCGTAAATGTTAGTTGCATAGATTTTGTAATAATAAATAAGACTTTGTTAAAACCATTCTAATAATGTAGGTTGGTGTCTATATTTTCTCTTAGGCTCACCTTTAGGACTGGCTGAATAACTGGAGGACTATACAAAAATTGGCAGTGCTGACAAAATTATATAATATTCCTTTTTTATGTCACTTTTATTTTACATAATATTGTCTTCTATTTACGCGAATATTATTCATTGAAATTAAACTGCTATATACGGATTTTATCGCGTTGTTTATTTGATACTTTATTACAACATTTTGAAAATTGTTACACCACTACTACTATTAAACTTTACTAATTTTTAAACTTATTAATTTTTTTTTAATTTGCGCTGTGTCTTTAAAAATAGTTTTTGTTTTCTTTGTTTCATTATTGTCTATAATTGTGTAGCACGACACTTATAAAGTCTTTTCGTGCATTTAAATTGAGGGTTCCTATAGAACAATGGAGAATTATTGAAGAGGAATGTTTTCATTTTACCATACAATTATATGGTCTAACGGTGACGACAAGCGTTAGTTTATTACTCATCGTTTAGACAGTCATAATTGAAACGCTAGATTACCGCGGTTTTATTCACTTGGCAGATCTTTAGAACATTGCCTATGTATGTATGTATCTTATGTGGCGGCCAGTCAGTGCAGACCGGCGACACTTCGAACCAGTGGGATCTTTTGTGTCGACACTCTTCCAATAACGACTGCCATAGATGTTCATGGCAGCCGGGACCGACGGCTTAACGTGCTCTCCGAGGCACGGAGCAGGCGATAATTGTCAATCAATACGCACATAATTTCGAAAAGTCATATAACTTCCAAAAGTCAGAGGTGCGCGACGTGGGTTCGAACCCGAGACCCTCTGCATTGCAGTCTGTTGGTCTCCCCACTGAGCTATCGCTATAGACTATGGCCTAATAATCTGCCATGCTGGCCCAGTGGCGGTTGGCAGTCTTCACATATCTTCGAGAACATTGTGGAGAACTGTCGGACATGCAGGTTTCCTCGCAATGTTTTTCTATCACCGTTAAAGCGAGCGATAATTAACTATTGAATACGCACATAACTTCGAAAAGAAAGAGATTGCGCGCCTTGGGATCGAACTCGAGAGCTCTGTGTGGCAGTCCAGCGGTTTCTGACTAGGCTATCGCTGCTTCCAAGCTGCAGTAGTTACTATGTCTAATTAAATAAGAAAAACAGCTTATAAACTTAGGTTTAATGGTTAAGAATTATCGTTTACTATAATTACTTATGGAAATTAACTTATTTATTTAATTATTTTATATTTGGTTTGTAAATTACCAGTATTCTTGCAATTGCTTGGTATCGAACCCACGGTCACACGATTGCATCTAATTCACAATTCAATTTAAAAAATTCAATTAATACCCAATTAGTAATTACCGGTCACTTTAACGGCGAATGAAAACATTGTGAGGAAACCTGCTTATCTAAGAGTAATTCATAATGTTCTCGTAGATATGTGAAGTCTGCCATCTCGCACTGGGCTAGCGTGGTGGGCTATGAACTAACTCTTCTCACTCAAGAAGAAACCCGCATAGCAGTGGGATAGTTTATAACCTATCGTACTGCTATGTTGGACAGGGTTGAACTATAGTGGGTACCTACCGTGCATGGGTCAAGATACGGAGTATTTTGAGCTTTGGTACTGAACTTTCAAATTGACTCTGACAGATTTTTGTAAGAAACATTCTCAACGCTACCCTCTCCGTCGCCCTCCGCTTTTTATCTTTTCAAGATAGTTGGTTCTGAGAATTTGATGAAGGAAAACTCAAAAACAATTTTCTTACCAACCCTGACACCTCAGGTACTGCATACGTGAAAACTAGTCAGGCCACTGAGCTAATTAGCGGACTGCTGCGGTATTCCCGCTCATCGATGATGGATGGCTGATCGGTTAACCAAAGTTCACCGCAGCTATATTATGAATGGAAATTTACTTATTTTTCAATAGACATAATTATGTAGCTTGCCTGAGGAGTAAATTTGACTATGCTTTGAATGCAAACAATTTGACTTGAAACCCAAAAAGACGCTGCTAAAACAGTAATATGTCTATCATATCCTATACGAATTTCGTTTCTAAAACCGCCACGACCACCTTTAACTTGTCAATGCTTGAAATGCCAGGCATAATTAAAAACCTATTGTGTCAAGCCGCCGGTGTGCCGTTGCAACAAGCGACCTCTGGAGGTTGAAATTTAACTGTGACCAATGTTCTTATGGATTGTTGCTTTCTGCATGCCTTTTCCATACAAACTTTAACTATGAAAAATATACTCCATTTTCGAGTATGCTCCGACTTTCGCTACCTCGGTTCACTCCTGCAAGATGACGGCGAAATTGATCAGGATGTTAGGCAACGAATCAACACAGGATGGATGAAATGGCGACAGATCTCGGGCTTAATATGCGATCCTAAACTGCCTTTGAAATTAAAGGGTCGCATGTATAAGGCGGTGATAAGGCCTGTCGTACTGTATGGAGCTGAGTGTTGGGCTACTAAGAAGATGGATGAGAAACGATTGCATGACAGACAGAATTAGGAATGAATACGTAAGAGGTAGTCTGAAAGTGGTGCCCATAGATGAGAAAGTGAAAGGAAATCGTTTGGCTTGGTATGGACATGTTATGCGAAGAGATGATACGTATGTAGGTAAGCAAGTGATGGATATGAGGGTAGAGGGACGAAAAGGGAGAGGAAGGCCAAGGAAAAGATGGATGGACTGTGTGAGGATGGATATGAAAGGAAAAGGGGTAAACGATCAGATGACGGGTGACAGAGAAGTATGGAAGCGAAGGACATACTGCGCCGACCCCAAATAAATTGGGACCAGGGCAAGAGAATGATGATGAGCGCAATATACCTAAAAATGGAAACAAAATATTTCTTGCAAAGTGTATGCAAAATTTTATGATGATCGGTCAAGTAATTAAGGCGTGAAAGTGTAATAGACAAATAAAATCACATTCGCATTTATAATACTAGTTGGGATCAGGATAAATAACTTTGCACTGTTCTTATACTTAAGGTATAATCATTTCATGGAGTTATACTAGTAATAGAAATAGGTATGTCTTTCTTCTTACTAATTAAATAATACAACTACCTAAATAGTATAGTTAAAGTATTGATGACGTAGTGTAATGTACACAACGGCACGGCGGCCGCAGTAACATGAGCTGGGTTCACCGACTGAAGCCCGCCGGAGCTCCTACAATGACGTGACACGGACAAACCGAGGACAATGTACTATGTATAGCTCATCATTATACTTCTTACTTACAAAGTCAACTTTATGTAAAAGTAAAAAACGCTACAATTGTAGCATATTTTCCAGTACTTTACATACCTACTTTAATTAAGGAGATAAAATGCATTGACTTGATTAGAAATAAGTATGTTTTGAAGTCTTTCTTTGAATGTATGTTTGTCATTTAGCAGCGATAGCTCAGTGGGGAAACCAACAGACTGCAATGCAGAAGGTCTCGGGTTCGAACCCACGTCGCGCACCTCTGACTTTCGAAAGTTATATGACTTTTCGAAATTATGTGCGTATTTATTAACAATTATCGCCTGCTCCGTGCCTCGGAGAGCACGTTAAGGCGTCGGTCCCGGCTGCCATGAACATTTATGGCAGTCGTTATTGGGAGAGTGTCGACACAAAAGATCCCACTGGTTCGAAGTGTCGCCGGTCTGCACTGACTGGCCCCCACATAAGATACATACATACACAAAGTTTTGTCCCGTGTGGGATTCGAACCCACAACACAATGGCACACGCAATGGCAGTGACGGCGGGGCGACTACTTAAACCGTTACGTCATCCGTGCAGTCAGTGTAGGTTTGGTTGAGTGCCACTTAACTATAGATAACCATGGCTATATTGACGGATTCAATAGCATTACAACAAAAAACAGAAGTATTTTGCTTGGAGAAATACCTCCATTCTATAGAATATCGCTTACTGATAATATTGCGTTGTTTTTCTGTGGTGGGCTCCAGGCTCATTAACAAGACGGTGTGCTGTCAGTAATATAATCTTTGTAGCTTGCACTAGGTTTGTTGCGGTGCAAGCAGCAAAGTTTGCAACTTTTGTTACAGCAATTACAAATGACACATATGAGTTGTAAAATACGAAAATTATATTTAAATGGCGATTTAAATGAGTGGCCGTGAGTTACTTGCAGGTTTCTTCTCATAGGCTCTACCCTTTGCCTGAACTTAGCAATTAACCTAAATGTAGCTTCAGTAACTCACTAACCTATGTATATATTTTTACGTTCATACATATCATAAGTGTTACATTGTAGCCTAAATGAATAAATGATTTTTGACTTTGACAACAGGGTGACTTCATATATGTATAATTCGTAACGGGTATTAACGCGTTCATGCATAATGTTTACCTTTTTGATGCTTGATGTTTCGACCAGGTTACACCGGCCGTGGTCACCAGCTGACTGGTGCGGCGATGTCATGTCTCCGTTTGTGACGCAGAAGAATCTTGATCCACCCTCATTCATCGCATATTTTTATTTATCCGTGTATCGTCACGCACTATACTTGCAGTATCCGTACTAGTACCGACTCTGACTGTATAAATAAGCAAAGTTGCGTATTTGAAATTAAACTATTTATAAGGATTATATCGCGTTGTTTATTAACACTTTTATAGCATAACTAGCTGACCCGCGCAACTTCGTCTGCTTCACATAAGAGAATCTTCCCCGTTTTTGCATATTTTTTCATTTATGCTCCGCTCGTATGGGTCGTAGCATGATGTTATATAGCTACGACTCATACGAGTGGTAAATGCAATAGCCTTCCTCGATAAATGGGCTATCCAACAATATAAGAATTTTTCAATTCGAACCAGTAGTTCCTGAGATTAGCGCGTTCAACCAAACAAATAAACAAATAAACAAATTCTTCAGCTTTATAATATTTGTATAGATTTTGAAAATGTTACATTACTATTGAACTTACTCAGCTATTTAAAATTATTAAAACTATTTACGGCGCAGCAGTAGTGAATGAGACTGCCGTGCATGAGGTCTCGGGTTCGAGTCCCGAGTCGGGCCAACAAAAAGTTATTGGGTTTTTCTGATAAGAAATCTCAATAGCACAGGTGTTAGGAAGATGGCGGTGTTAGACACCCCTGTGCCTCGGAACGCACGTAAAGCCGTTGGTCCTGCACTTGATCTCTCTCCGGTCGTGTTGAATTACCATCCCATCGGATCATGAGGGTTAGGGAACAGAGAGTGAACTTGTGTTTGCGCACACGCTTGTGCACTACAATATCTCCTGCGCTATCTCCTCCTCCTAGTTTAGAGGTTAGGAGGGTTTGCAGAACGTAATTATTAATACCTATTATAAATTCGAAAATAACTATCTGTCTGCCTATCTGTTTGTTTGTCTGTTCCCTTTTCACGGCTAAACCACTCAATAGATTTGGATGAAATTTGGTACAAAGATAGTTTAAAACCTGGGGCAAGACATAGGCTTGTTTTTGTATTGCATTTGTTGATGTTGGTACCACGCAGGCGAAGCCGCCCGCAAAAGCTAGTCTTGAATACATACATATATAGATTCACGCCTGTTTCTCAGAGGGGTAGGCAGAGACTACGGATTTCCATTTGCTAAGATCCTGACACACTTCTCTGGCTTCATTCACTTTCATCACATTCCTCATACACGTCCGTCGGTTCAAGGAGCTCTTGAATAAAAGTGGCGTTATATCATGCAATGGGATAGTTTAAAAATTATCACTGCTACTTTTATTTCAAAGGGTGGGGTTTGGTGACGTATACTTTGGTATTGCTTATTTGGTATTTCAGGTATTCAAAGTCTACCATGACCGCTTTGTATCAGTTGGGTTGAATGTTTGTACACCACTTTGGAAGTATAATGTAATGTAAATGTAAATTCACAGAAGAGGCTTAGTAAGTGTAACTTTGACGTTAAAAGGTGTTACTTTGTGGTATTACTATTATTAAAAAAATACCGATATTAGTAGTTATGATGGTAGATAACAATATAGCCAATATATGTATGTACTTCGGAACCTAATGTCTGTATTTGCATATTACCTATAGTAGGTACTGATCCGCTAAGCTAAGGCCTAAAACCCAGCTACAATACAAATTAAAAAAATCCAGCTACGTGCTACTTATAGCACAGCTGGATTTGTTTAATTTGTACGCTTGCTTTTTTAATTTGTATGTTTGCTTATTTATAAAAAGTTTTCAATCATCATAATGTTGAATTCTCACATTCAGTTTCTAATTTTTACATATCTATACATATTTAAGTATGTACGAGTCTCGTGTCACGGTGTTTGTGGTCGCACTCCTCCGAAACGGCTCGATAAGATATTTACATTTACAATTAAAACGTTAGATAATCAACTTTATAACATGAACATTACTTTGATACGTGCTATATGTAACCTGACTTACATATCCCTACTTTCTACCACTAGCTAATCCATACTTAAATTGCTTGAACAATAACTGAACGACATCGTGAGTGTGCTTACTGCAGGATTAACAACTTGTCGATGAGTAAATAGGTTAATTCTTTAAAGTGTTTGTGCTGAGTATAGCATTTTAAATTAATCTATACTGTGGCTGAGAGGTGTAGCTATACTCCATTTGGTTAGGTATTTAACTAAAGGTAAAAAAACTTGATGTGACTTTTTTATCTAAAAACTCAGTTTAAAATAAAATGCTGCTATAGATCAATGTAAATACAACAATAACGATTACTAAATCAATTGAACCGTTAGTTTAAGCAGTAGTTTATTTGTTTAATATGTGTTTGTGTAAAAAGTCACATCAAGTTAAGTACCTAACCAAATGGAGTATAGATTTATTTTAAGGCTCATAAAGTGCACAAAATAAAGAATTCTTTACCCTTAAAGGTTTTTTAAACCTTTATATGCAGTAGGTTTTTGTGAATACTGCATATAGGTAACATCAGCCCTAATTGGACTAATCCACTGCTGGGCACGGCCCTCTTCTCATTGTAAGAAGGGCTAGACCATAGTCCATAGAACACTGCAAGCTAATCAGGCGGACCGTATGCTTGTTTGTCGATTCTATAGCAATAAGAAAATAGTGTATATAAAAGAAACACTTATTGTTTTTTGGTCTTTACAGAATTTTTGCTGTTCCCTACGGTGATACTCACTTTTATGATTACTGGTCCGCTACCGTGGCTCGAAGCTATGCTATATAGCCTATGATGCTTCTGGATAAAGTAGTTTGTTAGTTGTAAAAGCGATATTAAAATCGGTTCTGTATTATTTGAACACACAAACATACAGAAATACAATCAAAGTTTTGTATTTCTGTATGTCCTCTTCATAATATTAGTATAGATAGATTAACGACTATGTATCCTATAAGAGGTTTGCAGAGGTGTATTGCACGCTCATTTCGCCAGCAGTATTTCAAGTCGAAGTAATAGAGGGTGGGTTCGGCACTACCTGGAAGCGTTCACCAAGAAATATCCTATTTCTAGGCGGAGGGCGCTGACGACTGTAAAACAATTTAATATTAGCACGGTCGTCAACGGCAACCTCTTAAATAATGTACCATTGTTCGGTTTTATTTAGAATCAGTTTAAGAGAAATTTATAAAACTATTTGTTGAATAAATTATTATTATGTTATGTTATTATGTTCAAATCCAAGACGGCACGCTTTCAGCGATCTCCCACGTACGAGCAAGCTCTGGAATGAACTGCCTGCTTCGGACTTTCCTGGACGCTATGATATGTCTTTCTTCAAACGAGGTTCAAAGAGAGTTCTTCTTTCACGGTAGGCAGCGGCTTTGCTGTGTCCTGACATTACTGAAGTCCATGAGCAGCGGTTACCACTTCCCATCAGGTGGGCCATTTGCTCATCTGCCACCAATGGCAATAAAAAACAAAAAGAAAGGTAATAAGCTTGCTTTATTATAGACGCAAACATAAACGTAACTTTATGCCACGGTACCAACCTGCCCGTGGTCTTTATATGTAGACATAAACGAGTGAATGATGATGATGAATTATTGAGCTAATAATAGTGTAATTTTTAAAACTTTCTTCTTTTAATAATAAACACGATAATAATGACCAATCAGGACATGTAAGAAACATCTACCGTCTTAAATTATTTATACCTAGGCATAGTATACTCTTATAAGCAGCGATAGCTCAGTGGGGAGACCAACAGACTGCAATGCAGAGGGGTCTCGGGTTCGAACCCTCGTCGCGCACCTCTGACTTTCGGAAAGCTATACTTTTCGAAATTATGTGCGTATTGATTGACAATTATCGCCTGCTTCGTGCCTCGGAGAGCACGTTAAGCCGTCGGTCCTGGCTTCCATGAACATCTATGGCAGTCGTTATTGGGAGAGTGTCGACACAAAAGATCCCACTGGGTCGAAGTGTCGCCGGTCTGCACTGATTGGCCCCCACATAAGATACATACATACTCTTAGAAACACGCATTTGCCAAATATATCTTGTATTTTTACGTTATTCATGGCCCACCTTTAAATTACTATAAATATAATACCATTCTGTAACAGATTGTATAACCAAATTTACTTAACAGAAAATATCACCTATTATACTTTTTCCCGAAATGTAAGTCGGTGGTATAATATTCGTTCACTTTACGCCAGTTATGTTCAGACCCACGAAATAAAGAGCCCATTGAGCTAGTTTGTTTGTTGTCTTTGTTTTCCTGAAGTACTGGGTTTAATAATCGTGCATTCAAATTTGAGATCGCATAGTCCGCCAGTTTCAATGTTACCGCTTTTATCTATTACATGTACAAGAAGTTTCGTTATGTACGTTTTTTCGTGCGTTTCGCACAATACACAGGTAACCTCTACTCATGATCATGGTTCCCATAGTACCTATACATTATACAAGATTATGTCCGAGTTATTTTTTGCATGAACTACAGTTCGCCCATGACTCCATTTACACGAATCATACATCGAAGCAAACAACGTCTAATTTTAAATCTAAATCCGGTCAATAGAAATTTAGTGGAATTAGATGCAATATTAGGCGTTCATTGTAGTAAGTTACACTCGCAAACTGTGAAACCTACATCAAAATCCATTTTAGGGTTTGTCATGACAGAAATAAAGAAAAACATTTTTCGGAGTTTGAGACTCTTTCTTAGTTAACTAATTGTGCTATTCTACTAAAAATTCACCTCGAACTCAATTGTCGCCTCGTCAGTAACCATTGAAATCAGCTGTCATTGCCCTGGTTACTGTAGAAAACTTATATGATGCTGTTCATTCGAATGTGAGATTGGTATTGACATATAACAGAATTGCAAAGTTGTTCTAGTCAATAGACACATAGTGTATTTACAGTATTTTAATGGTAGATTATGTTTTACTTATCATAAGTGTAATCAATGTATATTTCAATAAAAACTTCTTGACTACCTTTTGCTCATTCATAAATGATTAGTATTATACTTGATTAACACCACATCTAGGCTACAAGCTTGTTATAAGTGGATTTATGCATTTTGAAAAGTGCAATAGCTGCTGTTCGAGCTCATAAACTTTGAATCGAAAGTACTATACTCATAATTAAGCTAGGTAGATTTAAATGTGCTTCGCGCTTTTTATAATATTAGGGATTGTTTCTAAAATAAAACATATAAATTGTATTTTATATGCATATATTCGGATTCAATATTTCAATAGCTATCAGTTAATAATTATTACAACTTAAATTTAAAAAAAAATACACTGACTCTTCATCGAACGGTACAATTAATGTACTTAACTAACTTAGCTATGTTCAAGCTTAATATTTACTATAAATTACAAATTTCATTACATTTAAATACTACGAAATTATCGGCGAAATCAGTTTCAGGCGCTGGTATCCCTCAATCATCGATAAATATATATAATCTACGAAAAAATGTTGCTAAATAAAAATAATTCTACTATATTGGTAAAAATATTAAAGTTTTGAGGTACTGTGAAGTCTTAAGCATTGCAATGTATTCTTGTTTATAAAGAATAAACTCTGTATTGCACCTCGATGTTTAAGTAATACCTCTCGCCCGTTCGCGCCACTAATAAACACATTAGTGGAGTGATCATCGCGCCAAAATCTCCCATTTCATTTGTAAAATAATATAAATTAACTAATAATCTCATTAAATTACTCTCCTGTTTATTTATTGGGGCTCAAAGAGCTAGACTTCGAGCCAATAAAAGTTTTATTTTTAAAACCACCATTTTAGTCAGTAACTGTCATGAGCCTTATCCCGTTTATTAGTCGCCATTTTTATTCAGAGTTTTATATTTTATCGTGAAAGTGTTATTAAATTTAAATAAATAAGCTTTAAAGTATATAAGGATGACACCTTTTTATTTTAAAAATGTTGAATCGAATATTGCAAAAACTTTCAAAAATCTGAATAAAATGGCGACTATTTAACATACATGTAATTGATTTACAAAATTAAATTAATTGTATAAATTATGGCAGGGTTGTCAATGGTCTACAATAATTAAAAATGTACGATAGCTTAGAACTAGACAATAATAACCCACATATACATTCGGAGCACACACATATACAAAATAAAACTCTTAACATACAATTTATATACAATAGAAACTATATATCGTTACTCATATTAAAACGTGTATTATTTGTTATCATAAGAACAACAATGTTCAATATAAGAATCTTGATTTTCAGTAAAAATGATCCGACGGCAATATTTTACTTAACAAGCCGAAAGGAGAAAGATATATCTTTCAAATAAAAAATAAGAACAACAGCTGTTCTTAGCCAAACATTATTAGTTTGTTGTCTTTGTTGTAAAAATATTATTTTAAGTTCTAATATAAGTAACGAAATGTTTAATTTTTCGTTAATTTAGCGAATTCCGTCACTAAACATAGCCTAATGTTTACTCATTTGTTAAATATAATAAGTGATATGATTCAGGGTGTTTTTACATAGGCGCAACGAAGCAAAATATTAAATAATTCTCTATACACACACCAATACTTATTATGAGCTTTTTTACATTTTGCACGCCAACCATATTGCCTTTTAAATATTAATTCCAATAAAATGGGAATTACGCATATCTATTAATTTTAAAGTGTTTAATTTTAATGGTATTTTTGCAAATAGAAAAGTGCTCTTGTAGGAACCTTTTTGGACGTTAGTGGCAAAATGTAAAAATTAGCAAACCACCACAAAAGTGTCCTTCGATACACGCAGTTAGGCCTCTCGACAATTTAGTATTCGTTGAAAATCGTTAGTTCGATAGCGTTGGTTGAGAAAATAATTTCTGTAACAGTTGTAAATTACATTTTAACAAGACTTAAATTCATAAGTAGAAATATTTGTGGTCATAGAATACTTCACTTTTATTGGAAAACTTATTTAATATAAAACAATTC
This sequence comes from Catocala fraxini, assembly GCA_930367265.1. Classification (NCBI taxonomy): domain Eukaryota; kingdom Metazoa; phylum Arthropoda; class Insecta; order Lepidoptera; family Erebidae; genus Catocala; species Catocala fraxini. Next base: position 10,493,471 of record OV884049.1, on the reverse strand, counting down.
TTCAATAAAACATTTATTACTTTTATCGAAAAATTAGTTAATGAAGACTCTTTCACTAAAGTGTATTTTAAATTGTGTTCCTAAATATGAATTCAGTTCTTGTCTAAACTGTTAATTTACAAAACGATAACGCTCTCTACATTGTGAAGTAAAAACAAATGGTTTTAAGAGAATTTGTATGTTTTGTTGGAGTAATTTAACGGAATGATTCTTTTATGATATGTACTTACATCGTATTCAATTACATTTTTATATTTCAATGTTAACAGCGAAATTAAAATGTAAAGTGATCAAAAGAAACATAAAAACTGTAAAGAAATATGAAAACGGGTATTGATTATTTAAATTAAAACATATTTGCACTTGTATTGCACAAATTACGCGACTTTAAATATCAATGACGTCAAAACATTTAAATACAACAAACCGATGTTGCCAGATAAAAACATAAAAATCGTACCAAAACCTACAAATTCTTCTAAAACCGTTGCCACACTATACAAAACATATGTACAACTACAAAATAAGGGACTAGATATACTAAACCATATTTATTCCGTACTTCTCTGGCGCGAAATAACTGTTCCCAGTGTTTGAAAAGTTCGTTATTTGGGACGCTTGAAGCATGCTCAAGTGAGGGGAATTTTGGGATTGGTTTTCTGGGGATTCAGGTCCCGAAGAGAGTATGTTGTGGTGGGAAGCCCACGCCCCCGGCGGGGAGGGATTGCCGAAGGAAACTTGATTGTAGAGTTGGTTGCCATTGGTTGTCAGGTTGTGGCTGTGGTGGCTACCGTGTGTCTGGTTCACTGATGAGCCATTGAAGTACTCCATCTGGAAGAATTTGATCATAAGTATATCGTTTTCAAAGCTAATGTAGTTAAGGCAATCTGGTAGTAAATTGACGATCATCAAAATACCAGAAATAGTTTACATTTCAGCAATCAAAAAATATAACGTAGAAAACAAAATTCATCCAGTATTTATGACGCGATTTAAAGTAATATATAAACATTGTTTATTTATAGATTTGGTGTTTTATTGTATTAAATGCCTAATCCTAATAAATATGTATATATCTATGCTATAAAAAGCTACGGTAGCTGCCATATATATAATTTTAGATACACTAACTGTATAAAAGAATTAGAAATATGACAATTAAGTATGTTATTAAAAAAACTTGGACGCTTTTCAAAACTCGACCAACATTATTAGATGTTTTGAGTATTCATATATTCGAATAAATTATAATTTTTTATTAAATTTGATACCGTTTTTGCAAATTTGATGAGGTACACGCATCCGGGAGATTACAACTAAATTTTTATTAGGAAACGAATTTTGTAATTATTGGTTTCATTAATTTGCAAGGTTGACTTATACCAAATTATGTACGTCTAGCTTAAAAATGAAAACAATTTTATGATTTTTAGTTTTCTCTGGCAAATATAATATAGCGTTTTAATAATTTTAAAATATTAATATAATAGTTTTAATATATATTTTTTTGTTATATGCGATATTCCCTTAGCGCACAAGTCGGTCTATTGCACCTCAGACCTCTGGTTGTAGGAATAGTGTACCCAAAGTACAGGCAAACTTACAATTAATTCCCGGGTATATACTATATATAATAGTTCGTAGGCAACCTAGCTAGCTAATACGCTAGCTAAGTTGCCTATGAAATATTTTTACGTACACATCACAGGTTGCCTTTATAGCTTTATAGCTTATAGTTCTCGTGATTTCAATTTTAAGTACAACTCCAAGCTAGACTGTTTTGCATCATTTTATATTGTGAATTAACACGCACTTGTTTACATTTTAAATAATAATCGTTTCTACCAGCGGATTAAATCCTGTGTTAATCAAGAGTCTATCTGTGAGTTTACGTTTAATTGAGTAACGAACAAACATGTTTCCAATCTTTTACATTTTGATATAAGTTGAAAGTATACACGATTTATATTCGATGGGTCTTATTTAATCCCAAATAAATGGTTTATGTTGATTATACCATGCTCAGTAATGTATATAAGTGAAAGGAAAAGAAAACCATGTGTCACAGATTCCCGAAGATGCAGGTTCATTTGTTGCTTCAGAATAATAATTGTGTATTGCCTGTAGTAAAATAGCGACCAGTATACCTACTCACAATTATACTTATTATGAGAAGAATGAATCATGCAAGAAAATAACGTAATCGATTATAAGCGTGTTATTAAATTCACACTTTAAAATAAATAAATTGTTCCTTTTTTATTTTGACACCTTTTGCGGTAGAACAGGCGCGAAAGATGTCCGATAATAATTAAATAGTCGTTTAATATATCGATTGATTAATTAAAATGATACCGAGTTGAGAAGTGTCTGCAAGTTCGTCAAATTATATGATGTTAAACAGCGTCACATTTTTATTCGTATTATCTTTACATCTTTAGCTTAGTGAAGAAAACACCTAACTACTTTTAAATATATTTGCAAGCTTAATAGGATCTTATGAGTCTTTTGGCATTTGCTATTGACATCAGCTGCCAATGTTAGATAGCGAGGATTGAATATAATTGACACGCATTGTAGATCCATTTGTGATATGTATCTCCTTTAATCGGACCTTGTCATTTCACTATCGGACAGAGGAATGTGTACAACTTGAGGCACTTACGCAGGCAGTATGCATCGTGGATATAACAAAAAAATTACAAAATATGAGTAACTATCGTGCTTTTTTGAAATTGAAGATTAATTTTAAATTCTATTATGAAATATGGTTATAAATTTTTTGTGCAGATTATGCAGGGGTTAACAACTTAATTTTCTTTATTTGTTTTTATTTTGGGAAACCATTAACTCGGAGAGACCTTGTATACACTTCAAAGTTTACATCTACACGACAAGGTTATTTTCTACTGGGTATTTATAAAATAATGAATATAATGAGGACTCACCTGACTAGGATAATATGGCGAATTATACGCGCTCTGCCCGTAACCCTGGTGGTGATGTGACGTGGAATAACTCCTGATATAATCCGAGGAGCCTGGCCAATGGAAACTGTTGTAGCTATCCGGATGGTACACGTTCCCCGGTCCGTTTATACTCTGTGGAGTTATAGGAGGGGAAGGGGTCGTCATGATGGACGAATTGGACCCTAGAGGAGTCAAATTTCCAGTCAATCGGGAACTGTACTGGTCTTTGACGAGGTTACTCCCGAATTTCTCCGAATAATCCAGCTTATTGGAATAATCTAACCGTTTTGGACTGCTGTACAGTTCCTGCTTAGGAGTTACTCCGTAGCCGTGGATATTCGAAACAGGTTCAGAAGGAGAAGACTCCTTTCCACTTATTCTTAGCTCGTTAGAGTTGTAGTGTGAGAGGGCGGTAAGACTATTGTTCTTGTTCAAAGGAGAGCTTTCGTAATTCGATGTTGCTGACTCTTTCTTGCAGATGACGTTGATTGGGGGACTGACCGAGGTCGTTGGAGTGATGGGAAGGTTAGGAGATGAGGTTGTGATACTCGAATTCTGTGTAGTTGGTACATTTGACGAGCTGGTTATGGATTTAGATGTGGTGATCTTGGATGAGCTACTGGTAGCTTTGATGCTTGAGTTGGAGACTGAGGTTTTGGAGCTTGATGAAGATTTACTGGATATCTGTGTGTTGGACTGCTGTTGGAGCTGCTGCCGGCATTTCGCTCTTCGGTTCTTGAACCAGACCTGTTGACAAGGAAATATAGGTTAGGAACATCGTTGAAAAGGTTATAGTAATGTCATACTTTCCAAGCTCTCTATGGAGAGCCTGTGATGTAAGAAAGATGATTAGCGGTGGCTGTTATTCTGTCAGAGGCAACTCCAATGAGTTGCGACCCTATGGTACGCGACGTGCGAGTGATATATAGGTACTTAGAGTGTTGTATAGAAATGTCCAATAGGCCTTGGTCAAGGGATAGCGGTCGTATGCTTGTTTTCCAATTAAGTTTATTTTTTTTATTTTATTGCCGTCGCTGGCATAAGAGCAAGTGGTCCACCTGATGGAAAGTGGTAACCGCTGCTCATGGACTTCAGCAATGTCAGAACACAGCAAAGCCGCTGCCTACCGTGAAAGAAGAACTCTCTTTAAACCTCGTTTGAAGAAGGACATATCATAGCGCTCGGGAAACACCGAAGCAGGCAGTTCATTCCAGAGCTTGCACGTACGTGGGAAAAATGATCGCTGTAAGCGTACCGTCCTGGATTTATACGCTTCCAGGTGACATGGATGAACCCTGCTTCGTTGTCGAGTGGTACGATGATAGAAAGGGGCCGCTGGTACCAAATCAAAGAGTTCTTCAGAGCACTCTCCGGGAAAGAGTCGGTAGAAGACGATGAGTGTAGTAAAAAATATAGTATAGTTGAATATATACAATGACTAGCTTTTGCTTCCGGCCTCGCTCGCTCGGCAACACGATTATTTTATGGTGGAAAAGTACTCTTTGTAGTTTTCTGTAACCCTGACATCGTATACGCGATAATCGGTCTACTAGTAAAGGCGTGCAAGCTTAATAAACAAACAATCTTACATTCGTATTTATGTTATTAGTGTGGATCAGGCGCTACTGTGGTGCATTTTAATTTAAAGATTACTAGATTTAACATTTCGGTTACAAATTGTTAACTGTCTAGCTAAGTTAACATATTTGCTATAGGAGTGGGTTCACGTTGACAGTATTAAGTCAAACCTACGATCTATCGAAGTCAGATACAATGCCTCATCCATTGGAATACCACCATGTTTATGCTTTTTATTCTCTTTCTTATTGAATGGCAGATGTTATGCAATCCGTTGCGAGTAAGACTTAGATTAGTTATAAAATACATCAAGATATATTTTTTATAAAACCTAGACCCAAAATAATCTGTTTATCACACAAATGATGGCCGCAGAAATTAAAAGACTATTAAAACTACCGTCGGATCGATGCAGTTAGTTAGATAAAATCAAAGTTATTGTAGACCGATAAAAAGACGATCGAGCAAGCCGAGCAGCTGAAAAGTTCCTCTTTAAAAGTTAAAACCCATATCAGAATAGAAAAAACACAAATAAAAGACATAAAAAGGTCCCTACCACATGTCTACGAACTCACGTACGCGAATAATAAATCACACATAATCCGCTGAGCAAACTGCGAACGAAAATGCGAGAAGTAATTTGCAGCGCGCGGCTGCAGATTTGTGCAAATAGTAGGGATGCTTGGTGTGTATTACATATTACAAGTTGTTGTAATTATCAGGATTATTATGACTCTTTTTAGGTATTTGAAATGGTAGTTATCCACCAAATGAGAGGTTCCACAGCTCATGCAGTTGGCTGTGTTTTTGTGCCATTGCAAAAGCTATTCTGGTTGACGATTGAATTAGACTGCTTTTTTTGCTGGATCTAATATTATCATATGTATGCCGTCTATATGAACTGTTTCAATGCTGAGCACGGGCAGTCTCTCAGAGTGAGAGATAGAGTCAGTGCCAGGCTATAGCCCACCACGCTGTCCCGGTACGAGTTGGCAGATTTTGCATGTCTTCGAGAGTCTTATGAAGAACTCTCAGACATGCTTCAGGTTTCCTCACGATGTTTTCCTTCACTGTTAAAGCGAGCGTTTGTTAGTTGATTAAGGCGCACGTAATTTCGAAAAGTAAGTAGCACGTATCTTGGGGTCGAAGTGGAAAGCTCGGCGTGGCACATGAACGGTCTTCCACTAGGCTACCGTTTATAACAAACTTAGACAAACATCAATACAATCCACGTCCAAAACTTACACTACCTACATTCCTCTTAAACATTATTCATATAAAATGACTTTTCATAATTCAAGTCGAGATAGAAAAGCGTGGAGTCACCAAAGTCGTCGGCCGCGGTAACGTGCTCGACTATCGCCGGGAGGGATTACCATCCCCTGCTGCGATATACCGCCCCTAATAACAAGGTAATAATGCTTGCTTCTGTTAAAAGAGCAATAGTAACAGATGCAGAACAGTTTAATATGTTTGGTATAATAGGTGTGATAATGTGAGGGGGTTTGTAGTGTATAGGATATTTTACCAAGGTTTGTGGTCAAACAATTTAACTAATTTAGTCAAAAAACTCATCTATCTATATAGATTGACAGATTGTTTTGTAAACATAATTAGTTGATTAGTTAATTAACTTGAGAATGGCCTTATATTATAGTTATAGCTGAAGAGATCATTTGTTAGCTTGAACGGGCTAATCTTTGAAACTACCAGTCGGATATGAAAATTATTTTTGCTTTTGACAGCTCAATTTTTGAAGAAGGCTACCCAGAGCAGTCGTAAACGTGGGTGAAATCACGGGAGACAGCTAGTTAGTATAGAAAAACAGATTGTTTGTATAATCGCGCTATTTTCTGGCAAATCAATCTGTATTTTTTGCATTTTATAGTCTACTAGTAGTTTTCCCGCGGTTTCACCCGCGTAAGTCCCGTTCCCGTGTGAATGTGGTTTCACCCCTTTCACCCCCTTTAGGGTGGAATTTCCAAAAATCCTCTTTAGTGCTCCCCTACACTCTCCAAGGAACATACATGCCAAATTTCAGCTTCTTACGTTCAGTAGTTTCGGCTGTGCGTTGTCTGTCAGTCACTCAGTAACGGAAGAGTTTTATATATATAGATTTATTGAGGCAGGTTGAACTTTAGAAGCGGACTGAGTAAATCCGCGGATCACAGCTACTAGTATTACACAATACAGAGGGACTGTGTCTGAAATCATTGTTAACACAACTAATTAGGATTGCTTATTTAGAAGGCTGAACCAAAATAATACTGACTGATTTACCGTCTCAGTCTCCCCGTGAACATGGCTGCTGTAAAGCAACCGAAACGTCGGGGCAAAGTGTAAACTTAAATATAATAGTATTAATTAATTTAAATAGCTTAAATTCAGTAAAGTTCAATAATAGTAGTGTTAAAGTTAGAGGTATGTTTAAAATAAACAACGCGACAAAAGCCGTATAAAGTAGTTTAATTTAAATCTGAACCAAAATGTTAGTTTTGGATCAGCCTTCTCTAAATCTGTTCTGTCTGTTCGGATATCACACAAAAACCACTGACCGGATTTTGATGTGGTTTTCACAGTTTCGTAGCTTGAAGTTCAACTTTAAATAAGTTTGTGTCATATAATCCTGTTCAGAAGCAGATACTGGTGCATACTGCGATGCAAATGATGTCATATTTCCCTGCACTCCATGCGGTCGAAGTTGTGGGTAAGATCTAATATAGTAATATAAACGTCAGAACTATGAATTTATACTAAGTGGTGAAAATACTCCCGTAATTAATAAATTATTTATATTTCTTATTACTCTATAGATAGTCTAGGGGAAGACCGTTGGACTGTCAAGCAAAGATCTTGAGTTCGATCCTAAGGCACGCATCTCTCGCTTTTCCAATTTATGTGTTTATTAAATAGTTAATAAATCGCCTAGTTTCGCGGTAAAGGAAAATATTGCGAGGAAACCTAGAAAGTCTAAGAGCTCTACAAAATGTCCCGAAGATGTCATCGGCTTTGCTGTGTCTTTACATTGCTGAATTCCATGAGCAGCGGTTATCACTTTCTATCAGGTGGGCCACTTGGACTGTGCCACAAACGGCAACAAAAAAAAAATGTATCAAGTTCGCCAACCCGCACAGGACCAGCGTGGTGGACTATGGTCTAGCCCTTCTCACACTGAGAAGAGACCCGTATCCCGTAGTAGGTAAGGCAGTTTATACAAGGTGTCCCAGAAGTCGACGTCAAGCCGGAATCAGGTAACAGGCTAAGTTATAATAGCTATGCTTCTTTAAGCTCTCGATTATTTTTAATTATTCGAGATTACATAACATAAAACAATAATTAAAAAAGTATATATCTGTAGTAACAGGAGTGAAAAGACCGTCACAGGATGTATCTCTTTTTGTTTTTTTTAAATGCCTGTGATTTTAAATATACGTAACTTAGATTGACGTTGACTTCTAGGACAGCCTGTATACAGGGCTGATATTATTACATTTACACTAACATTATAAAAATGTTACACAGTTACGCTGCATGACTGAGAGTTCTCCATGTAAACTTTAACTATGCAAATATCACACTCACTCGTGTACGCAATATGCTTAAAAATGGATACAAAGTTATTTCTTAGTGTAGGTAATGATATATCTATAATTATATAAGTACAGTTGCCATTTATATCAAAGAAATTGTGCCTATTAAAACGAATGTGGCAACAAAACGCACAGACACAAACAAGGTATTGATAATTACTTGCGTAGACAACATTTTGATTGCAAGAATGGCGCAATGGTTTAAGGATCTTTTTTTTTATTTGCCGTTGGGCGCAGACGAGCATTTGGCCCACCTGATGGAAAGTGGTAACCGCTGCTCATGCACTTCAGCAATGTTAGGACACAGCAAAGCCGCTGCCTACCGTGAAAGAAGATTCATTTCGCTACTATGCCGCGTCGAATGTAGTGTCGTAGTATTATCCGTACACAGAACAAATATGTGGTATGATCCACAAGTATTTATTTTGTGTTCTGTTGTGTTTAATGTCCGTTGTATGAATGTTCATTAAGTGTCTCGCGACACTGTTATTATTCCTTGTGCAAAATATGAAGAGGCAAATGTTAAAAGTGTAAACATAGGGCGTTAAGAAATATATTATTTAATATCTAATATCTTTAGCTTCAAATAAATTAAAACAGTAGACATCTACTGTTACAGAAAGCATGTAGCAATTAACAAATCTTACACAAAGAATAGCTCATATAAAAATATCGCAATTATTTAATGCTTCCCTGGTAGCAGTATGAGTTGTTGAAAATCGCGAGGACCCGCGTTGAGTACCCGGATGGAACATTATTAAGATATTCGTTTTGTGACAATCTTAGTACGTAATGGCACGATAGAGTCTCGATTTCTATTATCTGGCACCTAAACATATAGATTGTGAAATGAGGGAGTGATTCTCCTCTGCCCACCACATTCTTTGTACATAGGTATGTAATGTTTGTTGTAAAGTTTAATTTCACCCGTATTTCTCGTCCAAATCTAATACTTACCAGGCATAACTCTATTCCAATTACCCAGAGATATACAGATCGTTGTTAGCGATAAAAGCCCTAGCATTGCCCTGCACAGCCCTGTATCGTTTGACTGACAAAACTCTCCCCTCTAACTAAACGCATCATTATATTAAATGATGACGTTATCTTACGATCAAAACTTGCCAATTATGGAGGATGCAGATGTTAGATAGACATTATCAAAACAGAGATTTAGAAAACGACTCAGGGATAAAGATACAACTTATTAATGGTCACGGTGGCATCCCCAATTAAAATAAAAGTAGATGACTGATTGTACGGATGGCGTACTGGTTTAAGTGCTCGCCTCGCCATTGTAACTGCGCCGGGTGTTGTGGGTTCGAATCCCACACGGGACAAAAATTCGTGTAACCCACAAATAGTTGTTCCGAGTCTGGATATTCTCTGAGTCTTTTGTTTAAATGTTTGCAAAGTCCCCCGTGACACAGGAGTTAAGCCTAGAGCATAAAATAAAAAAAAAACATTGTGAGTTTGTTTGTTACGCTTTTACGTCTCATCAACTCGTCCAATCATTATGTAATACACGTCATTACGTATACACGTCAAAAGAAAAAAGAAAAAGAACTGTTCACGAGCGTGGTCGCGGGCAAAAGCTAGTAATTCTATAGGTATATAATTTTTACGTAACTTTTGATATTTCAACACATTATTTAAAAAGCTAAACACTCTGTATGTTTGTGATAGATAGATAAATATGTCCTGTCAGACAGTACGGTACGATGGTTGGCGCCATCGCAGTTACACTTAGTTCTACAACTGTCATTTTAGACACCGCCGGAAATGTAGTCAAACAGACCAAGAACGGGTAATTATGTTTCTGAGTCATACTTTGTGAAATCATTTTTATTTTATTTATTTTTAACAAACTTACATCTATCATTACAGGTATTAAACCTATTTCGACAGTGTGCAACAATACAATAATTATATTCAACACCTATACTTATCCTAATTACACGTAATAAAAATACAAATTCTAAATTATCATTACACAATGAACTTACAAAATTAAAATAGTTATCTATATAATAAAAGCATAAAAACTTAGTATTGAGTTATTATCTACAAATTAAAAATAACAAACAATACACATTATTACTCTTGCCAACTCACTCAAATTGCACGTAAAAATGTCAACTCTATTATTCACTTCGTTAATGATACGAATGGACCTGGTAATAGGCGTCTTCGCCAATAAGTTCGTCCTGGCATTAGGAACTGCCAGCAGTGGCGGTCTTCTTCGCTTCCACACATATCTGTCTGGGACACAGAGACACAAACGACGCAGCACACCAGCATTGTGCTCTGTTCCACGCAACAACCTTATTAAATATGTCGCTAGATGGAATTCTCTACGTACTCTTAATTGATTGTTGATCATATTCTCCATCTTGGCATTACGCAACCAAAAACAACTCATAATTATAATCTAGTTAATACATTATAAGTCTACTATGTTTCTTATCAAGCAACCGAAGAAAAGCCGAGTATTATTAAGTTTCAATTAAATCAAGATAGCGCATCTTATATGAATATAATCCATCATAATGGGAACCACCCAAAACGCCATTAAAAAATAAAACTTATTAAAATCCGTCTACCTCCGTCGGCGTTCGACGGTTGACTGGGTTCTAATTCGTTCAAACGTTCGATTTATACACGGATAGAGCATTAGCGCGACCAATCAAATTACGTTCTGATTTTGAAATTTGAAAATCGAATTATTCGATTGTTTTGCGTCAACGTCGGTAAGTTGTTAAGTACTTATGAAGCTTTTAGGAATCCGTTATAAAACATGTCAGCGATAACGAACGATTTCAAATATTTTTAACGGTTCTAGAAACAATAAATTGTAATAGATACTTTTTTACTTTCGTGTTGGTACCATTATTTTTTATCTCATCATAAATTTGTGGCTACACCTATTATATATAAAGTGTTACACGTTAAACAATAAAATAAGCGGCGATAGCCTACTGGGAAACCGTTGGACTGCCACGCAGATGTGTCGAGTTCGAACCTGAGGCGCGCATCACTGACTTTTCAAAGTTAAGTGCGTATTGAATAGTTAGTTATCACTCGCTTTAACGGTGAAGAAAAACATCATTTGGAACTTGCATGTGTAAGAGGTCTCCATAATATTCTGCCATAATAGTCTGCCAACCCGCACTGGGCCAGCGTGCTAATAAAATGTGAAAGAGTTTTATGCATCTGCTAGGCCTATGGGTAATTTTTGCAAATGAAAACAACAAAATATAATGTACATGACATTCTGTTATTTGTGGGTAATAAAGGTTACCGTTAAAGTTATTTAAAGGTTATTGACCCTCACCTGTACTCTAGACTCCGGCAGATTGATCTTCAAGGCGACTTCTTCCCTCATGAAGATGTCAGGGTACCTGGTCTTGCCGAACAGCGCTTCTAGCACGTCGAGTTGCGCGCGCGTAAATGTTGTGCGCTCGCGCCGCTGTTTACGTGGATTCACACCTGGTGACAACGGGAGAATATTATTAATAACATTATCGAGGACTTATAGGGTGGGCAACGCACGAGTTGTAATATTGAAAGGCCATGGTCAAAGGCTAGCAGTCGTATGCTTGTTTTCCGACTAAGTGAAGTCCAATAAATAGCTTAGCTGAATTTATACAATAACTAGCTTTTGCCCTCGTGACTTCACTCGCTTTGAAACAGTACTTTTTCCTGAATGATAGTTACTCTATCTCTTTTTTTATACCCTCGACAACGTTTATGCGAAATTTCATGATGATCGGTCAAGTAATTAAGCCTTGAAAGCGTAACAAACAAATCCACATTTGTGTTTACAATGTCAATTTGTTAGAATTTGACTACTGTGTGGAATTTGTATCGGTTAATAGTTTTATAACATTTTGCACCTACGCTAAGAACCGATCGCGAGATACCGGGTTATATTTCCGGGTTATAAAATTCTTAGTAGCTGCATAGAAGCAAAATGAGGCAACCGATATAGATATGAAATATAAGCCATGCTTATAAACTATACCATGCCGAAGTACAGTTCTCTTAGCAGTGTTAGAAGGATGAGGCGATAATCTACCATGCTGGCCCAATACTGATTGGCATACTTGTCTTAGCTACTAGAATATTATGGAGATCCCGGAGGTGCAAGTTTTTTTAGGCTGTTTTCTTCATATAGCTTTGTAAAGTCAGAAGTCTGTGCGCTTAAAGCTTTCGCTAGTAGACGATTCTTGCGAATAAATGTTTTGATAATACATGAGATCTATGCGTTGGGCAAATAATTATTGAGTTTTTCTGTCATGAGCGACCCAAAGCCATAGCTGGTGAAAAGTAAGGTGAAAAACACCTACCCCTTTAAAGATATTAGTCGTATGATTATGTATGTATTTCTAGACAAAAGATCCGTAAACAATACATAAGCTGTTATGAATATCTAAAGCTGAAAAGCGGCGGTAGCTAAATGGATAAGGCATTGGACTTGCGATCGAGAGGTCACAGGTTCGAATCCCACCCATTGCACTACTGACGTGAACCCACTCCTAACACAAGCATTCTAGCTTAGCTGGAGGGGTTAACAAGAATACTGGTAATTTGAAACCCAAATTGCTAGTAACGTTTAAAAAAAAAGTCTTTGATCAATTATTTGAATCTCTGGAACTGGTAGTCAGATTTGAAAATCTTTTCTGCATTTGATAGCCCAAATTTTAAGGAAGGTTATAGACCATATAACATCACGCTAGTAGCCACAGAAGCGAAACAGTTATCATAGAACGCAGGAGAGAGCTGGTCTATACTAATATTTGTATGTGAAGAGTTTGTTTGTTTGTTTGAATGCGCTAGTGGTGTATATAATCTCAGGAACTAGTGGTTCGAATTAAAAAATTCTTTCAGCGTTGGATAGCCCATTTATCGAGGAAGGCTATAGACTATATAACATCACGCTACGACCAATAAGAGCAGAGCATAAATGAAAAATGTTGCAAAAACGGGGAAAATTCTCTTATGTGATGCAAACGAAGTTGCGCGGGTCAGCTAGTAACAGATAAAATCACAATAATAATTGACCTAAAAACTTTATCGAGGTCTAATTTCTAATATTTCCTAAGTTATAACCTAAGTATGATAGCGAAAGGTGTAAACTCAACATTAATATACATTTGATGACTCCTTGCTGTCAAGAGGTTACGGTTACCGACTATTACTATGATAATTTAAAAACCTGTTCTTGTGACCACAGACACTTTAAAGCGTACAACTTTAACATAATATTCTTACTACGGTTACTTATTCGGTTTTAATAGTAAAATAATTTTTAATATTCGTTTGACTAGTTTTTGAGTTAAATCATTAAACTTTTATTGTAGTTTATGAGAACAACAATCATAATTTACAACTTAACTAATATTAACAAAACTAACCACTTATAAATAGAACAAAATGAAGAGTAACAAAATATGGCACTGTAAAAATTAATAAAAAAGGATGGCCGGTTTAGGCAGCGTCGTAAAATTCCTCAGCATCGCTGTCGACCGGGAGTGTGCCCAGAAGACTGGCAGCATTGCCACGCTGAATGGCAATGCTGATTCTTTGAGCCAAAAAATGTCCAGCTTTCTGGTCACGCGAAGCGTCGATTAGCCGCTTAGATATATCTCTAAAAAGCGCACGAGCGCCCGGACCCCATGAACCCAGCGTCTCTACCCCAAACGGCTCGAAAACGTCATTACCAATTAAATTACTGTATTTACGCCGTTTGAGGTTTTAATATAAAAAGTGATATAAAGATAGGTACTATGTCTAGTTTTAGAGTGTAACCATCTGTCAAAAATCAATTAGTTCGTCAAATTCTTCATTTACATTTAAGGTCAAAACAACCGATTAAGAGATTTAAATTTAATTGAAGCTCTATACCTAACATTTATGTCAAATATTTATATCTAGTAGTTCAAATAATCGACAGACTACAGTCAACTACACTGGAACATTGAGACAACTACTATCTTAGTCTCCCCGTGACCATGGCTGCTGAAAAGCAACCGAAACGTCGGGGAAAGTGTAAAAATAAATTAAATCTAAATAGTTTTAATAATAATTTAATTAACTTAAAATTTGTAAAGTTTAATAGTAGTAGTAGTGTAACAATTTTCAAAATTATGTAATAAAGTGTCAAATAAACAACGCGATAAAATCCGTATATATTAGTTTAATTTCAATCGACAGATAAGTTACAAATATGGCTTTTAGTTTATTAATCTATTGGGTCGCAGCGGCACACCGGCGGCTTGGCGCTTTAGGTTTTCAATTATTATATACTTTAATTTTTAATTATACTTATATTGTTTTAGGGGGGCCTGATTATCTCTGTAACAGGGTTACCTAGTGCAGATACCAATCTCCCACAAGGGTCTTTTGTTATTTATATAAGTAAATATACTATAAGTATGTAAGTTAGTTATATAATTTTTAATATTACTTAAGTTGATTAATTAAATGTATATCAAAGTAATAAAAATATGCACATCGAAACAGTAAAAAAAAAATTAAGTACCTATTGTAATCATATTTTAAGTTACCTTCGTGAAAGAGAAAATAAATCATTATTATTCAAATAAAATCATTGTATTTCAACAAATGAGAGGTTAAATATAACGCTCAAGGTATCATAGAAAGGCCCTTCTGTAGTAATAGGATTTACAATGAGGAAGTGCGGAGACAATTCAACGTTATCGATAATGTTTGTAAAATTCAAGACAATGGATAGCTTACTGTTCTGAAAGATAGGTTTTAGGGTTTAGAGCATGTGCCATGCTGTGATTTTCTATTATATGGATAGATTGTTGACGTAGCTTGCTATGCGGCGATTCCATCGCCAGCCAAAACCAAGGTTTTCTATCTTCTATCTATAAAGAAGTTTATATAGTGATCATACTGAGGTCATTTTAAGGAAATTTCATGTACCAGGAGTATCCTGAAATCCACGAGCTTGTATAAGGATGTAATGAAAGTGACTAAAGCAAGCGTGGTAGCAAGTCGAAATCTGTATTGTCTGCCTACCTCACTGAGAAACAGGCATGTGTATGTGTGTATATACATATAACGGTTGACACCAGCGGCGTACAGTCGGGGTTATTGTGACAACACAGTTTTTAATTATCTTTCTCATTATGATAATAACAAGACGAAAGTCTTTAAATTAAACTGCCAAGAGCCTAAAGCGGTCGCGGTTCAAACCAGATACATAAAAACATTTCTACTTTCGTAGCATACATTTACGATAGGTATATTTTTATGACGGCTAATATAGTTAATTTTACAACAAATCACAGAAAGCCTTCTATCTTACGTGGTATAACTTGTGCAACAAAACAAATTATTTATTCGATATTTTACGTTTCAAACGATACCAATAAAATATCGTAAAATCTCTACCTATTTGTATTCAAGCCCGATTCCTAGTGATGTGCCACATTATTACAATATTTTATTAATCTGTGCTACCGAACGGATTAGAGAACATGTCACTATTCTAATTACTAATAAAACTTGAGCTTTTTATTTTTTGTAATTTGAGAAGATATTAAAATAATAGTTTTATTAGTGGAATATAAATGGCTTTGCATTTTTTCAATAAATTGGAGTATCGACGTTTACAATTTTAGATGACAGTTGGAATGTTTATGTAAAATTTTTGTTTTATTGACTACATTATTGCTGTTATACAATTTAACTTTCGAAATACTTTGAAATATAGCGATCATTTTGTATTTCTAACCATAATATCAACTTTTTCATGTTTCATATCTACTTTTAAATAAGTTAATATGAGAAACGGTAAAATCTTGATATTACGAATAACCTTATTGGTATTTTGGCTTAAGGTTTTAAGCTGGCCGATAGTAAAAAATAAAACAGTCATAAAAATAACTAAGTATAGGTCTATAATGTAGGTAGATAAATATGTTTAACGGTTAATCTAGACTATGGACCAAAATCGTCTTTGGCATAATAATGAAAAAATAAAAATGATGAGCTAAAGCAATTTACTTGCATCGCTTTATTTAAACTATCAAAACAAGTTTTACTATCTTCGGGTAACTGAGCAGAAAGGAAATACATACGGAATCAAATTAGTCTCCAGTTGGAGTATTACAGATTCGTGTACCTACTTCAACGACGAACAAGCTTGGTATTGCTAACTATTTTATTGCAGTGGGAGTTGATAAGCTCAAAAAACGTAACAAGTTATTTTTCACTATAATATTTGCTAATTATTTATTTATTGATTATTATAAAAAACGCATTTCTTATTTCAAAAGTATAAGAAGGCAAATTAGAAGTAGAAATATATTCAATAATAAATAAAAGCTAGATAACGCCATTATATTCTCTGATACGACTGTATATCTATCTACACTTGTTTAGAAGCTACGCAATAGGCTGGTCTATTGCATAATTAGGTATAGTACTAGTCTTCAAGATTGCTAAGAATGTTATGTCAAACCTGTAATACATTCTTTGATCAAGATGTCGATCTTTAAGCCCATGGTCGGCATTTGTGCTCACGCGTACGACCACCAACATATTAAATAATCCCAGATAATTAATAATTTAAAAAAAATAATCAACTCATAATTTTCTGGCAGTTAATCGATCTCGCTAATCTCTAGTCGATAATCGCGTTACATCACTATCTACCGGTCCGCTCTATGGTTATTAATAAAAATGGCGTTAATTGTCCAACTCATCATATTATGTTAATACGACCGGCTCCCGAACGCTTTCTTTATACCTACGTATTTTAAATCAATCAGTTTTTTTAAATGCAAAATTGTTTATGATGTTGTATCGAAATCTTATGGCTGTTTAGTTAATGTTTATAATTAATGAATTTAATTAACTTCTCAACCTTACACGGTTAAGTATAATTAACTTATTGGATTTGAATATTCATTCGTAGTTAATTTCTATTTTATTCTATTGATCTGGTTATATGAATAGTAATTATGGTATAATGGAATAAAGGCATCAATGCACGTTAATATAACACTATGGCGATATTGCCGCTAAAAGGTTAGACAGTGGTGTATTATAATCATATTTATTTATATTTATGGCTGCCTTTGAATTAAACAGGTTGCGTCATTTTCCCCAAGACTTGGTCATGGTTTCTTAGGGAGATTATTTTAATATATATTAATACAAGGTTTTGTGCTCGGCTTCTGTCGCGTTTATGTAAATTTTGTCAATCGTTCGGAGCAGGAGGACGATTCACAAAGTTACTTTAATTATCGTAAAATTAAATTATATAAAGTTATATATTAAATGTCGCCATTGTGGTCGGTCCCCTTCTTGCGTGAGGTTGCCCAGTCCACCACGCTGGTCCAATGCAGGTTGGCAAACTTTACATATCTTTGGGAATATTATGGAGAACACTAAGACGTGCAGGTTTCTTCATGATGTTCTCCTTCGCCGTTAAAGCGATAATTAATTATTTAATACGCACATACTCGAACTTGAGACCTCGGCGTGGCAGCCCACCGGTCTCCCACTAGGCCATCGCTGCTTTAATTAATGTATAAGTAAATTATATAGTAAGTTAATTACAATCGTTAGATTCCAAGACTCAATGAATTAAACATATAAGAAGATACTTGCCAGTAACTCACGGACGTTCAGTAACAATTGTGTTAGATTTAAACTAATATCTGAAAAGTATTGAAACCTTTACATGATAATTATTAATTATTTTGCCCGCGACTTCGCCTGCGTAAAAGTAGGTTAGGTTATGTTAGCAACAGTACTTTTTTTACCTTTTGAGCGTAAACCCTCTGATGTGTCCTCCAACGTCAAGCTATAAATCTGTTGAAAATTTCAAATACTCAATTTTGCTGCTTTTAAAATAAACAAAGGCTCCAATAGAAATAAAAATTAAAAAGTAGAGTTTTAGGCAATATTAAATTTACGCACAAAATAAAACAAACTATCTTTTGTGTGCATTTTTGCAATAAATGTTACGATTAAACATTGTCTTCTTATGACGTGGCGTCGAGGACACGCAAACTTTTGTCTTCTATACAAGACCGTTGCGCTCAAAACGTTGAATAAAATTTAGCCTATGTTACTTGGTGATAATATAGCTTTCTAATGGTGACAACATTTTAAAATCACCGGGTAGTTTTTGAGTTAAAACCCTTACAAACAAAACATCTAATCTTGCCTCTATATAATATTGGTATAGACATATAACAAATATTATTCTTTGACGAAAATTGATAGATAAATTCAAAGACACGATCCAAAAGAAACATCTCCTATTTTCAACAATGTTCCAGTATAAGAAGAAGCAGAATAAACACAAGAAACTATGTCACACAACACTACGGCTAAAAGAATTTATCTGCCATTACTCATCTGAACGCATGTAAAAGACAAATACGAGACAAAAAAGCAGGTCATACGTACACTAATACGATGTAATCCTCATAGAAATTAAAAATCATTAACTAGCCTGTCTGTCTCTCATTAATCATCTCCAAATTATATCTTACAGGATTGTTGTGTCAAACTCTCAAATGAATAGCTTGAAGTACTACGTGTTTCCTCATGAATGGTTTAAGACAGACTGCGCGTCGCGCGCTCGAATACGCTCTTTTGTTTGACATAGACAACTAGAGTGAGTGAGTAATTCTTTGTGTTTATGGAATGTTCTCTTTGTTTTGAGATTAGAATGTTGGTTTTTAAAACAGATTTGGGAATAATTGCGAGAGGCCGTTGTTGTAAGATTATCGCGTATAAATAGTTTAGAAAGTGAGTGTGTAATGAGGTTGATTAATCTAATATAATTTTATACGTATTTTAGTCTTGTGCGTTAGAGTCAAGTGCCTAGAAAATATACTAACTGCAGCACTATGGTGCTTTCTAGATAGAAAACTCATAAATATTATACAAAACCTTATCTCTCTGAAGAGTTGGGACCGTTCCCAACTCTTCAGAGAGATAAGGTTGCGTTCCTGTCCTAAATAACGTCAACCGGGTATAATTTCAAACTCCGTGTTGCTGTCAACTATATCTTGATTGACAATCCTGATAAACTAAAACAATACGCAGGACCTCACGATCTATATAATTATCTGTATGCAGTTATATTTAAAAACTATCTATGTTGAGTGTGTGACTCTGATTGGAGATTTAGCTCTTACTGTTGGAATAAATAGGATTTGTAGAACTTTTGAAAGAGTTGTATTGTTGTCAGTATGATAGGTAGTATTACGACAGCCAATCGACGTCGGTGCTTTATTAAAAAGCGTGCGTGGGGTGAACTGGTAGCGTAACTAACGGATTGCCGCAACCTCATGCTTTTCCAAACAGAAAAGGAAAGATTTCAACGCGCGTTTATATTATACGAACATTTATAGGCTTCCTGTAGTATATTACTTGCTTTAAGCATACTTGTTCGTCACCTTACTCATAAATATATGAGTAAGGTGATGAACAAGCAATAGACAAAAATGAAAATATTTTATTTCTGTCTATTAATTTTTAACAGGTTGTACGTTAAACTTGTTTTGTTTTTGGAGAACAAATGTTGGTATGTGTCTGTATTGATCTTTAACTACTATCATGTATGTATGTAAGTATCTTATGTGGGGGCCAGTCAGTGCAGACCGGCAACACTTCGACCCTGTGGGATCTTTTGTGTCGACACTCTCCCAATAACGACTGCCATAGATGTTCATGGCAGCCGGGACCGACGGCTTAACGTGCTCTCCGAGGCACGGAGCAGGCGATAATTGTCAATCAATACGCACATAATTTCGAAAAGTCATATAACTTCCGAAAGTAAGAGGTGCGCGACGTGGGTTCGAACCCGAGACCCTACTAACTACTATCATAAACTAAGATGGAACAAATTTGTTTGAACTAAGCTGTTATTATCACCCATAGACAGATGCCTATGATCCCCGAAGGCACCCGCCTCTGCTCATCCTTTCAGGAGGAAACACTCTTGTCTTTTGTATTCACATTTCATTATACCTAAATAATATTGGTTTCAAGTTATAGGTAGAAGGCGAGCCTGTTGCCATACCAGGTACATTGCCAGACTCTGTGCAGATTGAAATAGTTAATTCAAAGCAGCTTACAATACCAACAGCCGACGTATCATATTAATTGAACGTTTCTACAGCGCATATCACAAATAAATTCGTTCTACATAAAAAATTCACCGACACACAGATAGCTCTCTCCGCGGATTAAAAAATATAAAAATAATGAAATAACCATTCTGGAACTGGTCCGCGATACCCCATTGTAAATATCCAAACAAACATTTCATACGAAATCTGTCACATGTTGAAAAGTGAAAATAAATACACGTCGCCGTCTCTCTCGGTCGTACACTTTCGGAACGTGCGAGAGAAAGACGGATAGATTTCAATTGTCATTTGACAATGGCCCGAGCGCTAATCCTAGTGACATGGCGGGGATTTTGGGGTTCCGTATAGAACCTTTGGGAACTCACTCATGGTATGTTTTTCACTCACGTTGCGTCCCATACAAAGGTATTATATTTTTATACGTGTCGTGTGTTTACACAATTGCGCTATGATATTGCAGTTAAGAATAATAGTAATATGTTACAGTGCATATTGTTGAGTATACCTATTGAAAACTTGAAGCGACTGCTTCGAAGTTTTCGATATTGTGCAGTTTTATCAAACCATTCAACGACGGGTAGATTTAATAAATTAATAAACAAAAATTTTTCGAATTAGGAAGTAAATGCTACAAAAAATTGAATCATTAGCTTAATTTAAAGAAACACGGCTCATTTATGTTTTCCCATTCACAAATACGTTGTTTTAACGCATCATTTTGTTAAAAAAAATTTAATACTTACATATATTGTTCGTATTTATAGCTTTCAACATCACACAAATAACATTATGTTTTTCATCAAAATATTTCAAATCTATCCCAAACGCATTACGATCTTTAATTTTTCGTATTTTGATATAATAATTTAATAGTTATCTGCCACTAACAAAATCGCTTAACATATTTTTGCTTCACAAACATGGCTATCCAAATTAATATTATAAACGCAGAAAAGGACAAAGGGTTTCTTTCATCCAGAAAAAAAGTACTGTCCCCAAATGAAGGCGCGGGCGAAAGCTAGTAATAAACCAGTATAATAATATCAGCCCTGTATTAAACTGTTCCACTGCTGGGCACGGGCCTCTTCTCAGTGTAAGAAGGGTTAAGGCCATAGTCCTCCCCGCTGGCCCAGTGCGGTTTGGCAGACTTCACATATGTATCTTCGAGAATATTATGGAGAACTCTCTGACATGCAGGTTTCATCACGATGTTTTCCTTTGCCGTTAAAGCGAGCGATAATTAACTATTTAATACACATATAACTTACGATCGAATTCGAGACCTCTACGTAGCAGTCCAACGGTCTCCCACTAGGCTATATTGTTGCTATATAAAAAGACAGACTTAAACCCGTACCGTAATAAAAGATTTGCAATAGAAATCAAACTGTACTAAATATTATAAAGACGTACATATTTGCTTGATGGTATGTAAGTGATAATCTATGGAAATACTGAACCGATTTTAAAAATACTCACGGAAGCTACATTATTCTTGAGTAATATCACGCGCGCGATGATCTTCTTTGACATATTAATACGATCGAGTAAAACTACAGAACCACGAGTAATGATATCGTATCTATGAAATACTTTTATTGTGAGTTGTGACGTTCCTGGTCGCACTTTTTAGACCGCTGATGGTATCTTCGTAGCAGCTATCGCGTGTGCTAAGTGCGGAACCGTGTTGGCTCCTGTTACTAAGCTTCGAGATGTACTCGATTATCTGTGATCTTTTTTGTTGTGGTCAAATTACTGGCGTATTTTATTCGTAAATAGAGACTTATAATGCATATCACGGACGTATCTTTGTGATATATTTTCGGCACGGTTTTGCCGGTTATGTTAATGATTTTGGAGCAAGAAAGTTGCTATTTAGTTTTAGCAATGCTGCTGGAGTATTATTGACTGAAATTTGGTATAATTGAGATAAAAAGACAAGGAACTGAGTCTGTTCGATAACAAAATAATATTGAACTTAAACTGTGTGTCTTAAAGCTAGTCAACAAAATGTTGGTACTAGAATAGTAGAAAGAGAAGAGATGAGGTTGGGCTGGTTCCCAAACATTGTAATATTAAACTTCAATAGCATAAAGTTTTAATAGTAGTCATCTTAGTACTATCACATAGTGTAGTTTTGTATAGGTATAATATGATTGTATCGTGGACTACTTTTTTCCACAACATAATTTTTATAACTTAGCCATTAAGCTATCTTTACACCAAATTCTATCAAATTCCGTAAAGTTTACGCATGAAACATTATTAAAAATTACAAAGTTCTACTTATAATAATAACAATATTAGCACGGTTTGTAAACTGTCAACTGTGCCACGGGCCTGGTCTGGGCCGGGGACCTGAGAAGAGAGTCAGTGTGAGAATGGTCTAACACGCTGTACCAGAGCGGGTTACCAAAATCTATACATTATCGAGAACTCAGATATACAGGTTAACTCGCGATGTTTTCTTTCACCGTTATATAGAGCGAACGAGAGCTCTGCGTGGCAGTCCAAAGGTCACTAGGCTTCAGCTGCTTCATTTAAAATGTTATTATTTTATCTCTAATTATAGCGTCACAATTTCGACACTGTCGTTTTTTATGTATTTTAACTTTTAAAATAACAATATCACGTTTTGCATAAAAGACACACGCCATAAATGTAAAGACAAATTTAACATTGACACCTAAAAAAATAACATTACAACTTGAGGGATAGTAAATCATGAAGCTAATTTGCTCAGTACATAAAGGGGAAACGTTATTTTCCCATTTTTCACGGCATTTGACCTCGTGTGTCCCCACGGAACCCTAATGATGTGTAAAATACTTTTGGGGGTGCCACAGCTGCAAGGGATTAAAAAGTGTTCATCTCGTCACAATAGAATAGATTTTTCAATAGATTGTATATTGATTTTCCTTTTTTTACGGACAGTGGTCAACTACTGGATATTTACGATTTTATGCAACTTAATGGCAATATTTTATCGAATAGCGGCCGGTATTTACATTTGAATATGTCGAATATTTAACTTAATTATGTAGTATACTTGCTATTGTAAAACAGCAGTTGAATTAGCATATTAATTAAAAATAACGTAACAAAAATAAGAACGATATTGTGGACCTCCTTTCTCCGACGAGGCGGCGATGTCACTAATGTCAACTGTCACTTTGACGTTTAGGAGGGGGATTTAATGGACGCGTTCGGATTTAAACCGGATTGTTATTTTAGAGGAGAGTTCTTGTTGAGGGTAGTGAGCTTCCTATTTAATTATTATTGATTAGATACAGGAGTAAGTAATTATTTATAAATGAAACTTTAGTATGGATGTTTTGAAATATTATTGATTCTAATGGATAGATATTGAATATTATATATAAGTAAAGGACTGTTAAAAAAAACTGAAGTTGACACGCCTAGATTAAGATATTGTGCTATAAATATCTGATATATAAAATGGATGGTGATTAAAGACTATATGTTACTCAGACTTAGAAACAACAAAACAAATGTATAGCGCATTTTTAGAATCGTTACGAACTAACAAATTTTGCTTCTCTTATATTTTATATCGTTTTTTGTACAAGAAACGGTGATTGGCTGTCGTTCAATCGTTGAAATTCAAGCTGATTGCAAATCTTCTGATAAAAGTCAGTGTTTGACTAAGCCAACGAGACATAAATAAATCATATTTATATGCCAGAGACTTAGTCACGGTAGTTCGGTGTCTTAGTTACCAAAATGCTATAGATTATACATAATACTATAATCAAAGCTTCTCTTCTAGTACTAATTATACATACTTCATAATTAATCACGTTATACAATTCTTTGTATTGACAGGTATCTAACAGTAATTACCGCTAGATTTTAATGATTCCACAAATTGTTAGGAACTCTTAGTTTTAAGTTTTCAATGCATTGCGTTTGCAGCAGAAGTTTTAAAAGAGAAATGCCACAGTGGGGTTTTCTTTCAAACACAGAGAACTTAAACTGAAAAAATACCTCTCAGATGCGATCACATCCTCACTGGTTATGCGTGTCACCTTTACCAGAGCTATCTCTAGAACCATAGTGTTGTCAGCATATGGATACGAGTACGAGTACTAATAGTCTCTTGGGCCAGAAGAGCAGTGTCTGCGCTTTCAAGTCTAGTGACTTTCCTCCAGTATCGCAGACGTCCATAGATTACGATAACTGGTTATCACCAGGTTAGCTCAGAGTATTAGAGCCTCGCTGATTTCAGCATGAATGGGCCGGCTTGACTGAGGAAGTACTACCCTCTCACAGAATATCGACGTGAAATAGCAGTATTCCTACGGTTGTGTTTCGTATGGTGAGTGAGAGTGCCGGAGGCCCAATCACCACCTTTCCCCCTTCCCACTTCTACTCCTTCCCGCTTCCTTTCCTAAAGGAAAGGTGGTGTTGCAGGCGTACATAGGCTACGGTGACCACTTACCATCAGGTGGGCCGTACGCTTGTTTGCCACCTTAGTAGTATATAAAAAAATTAAAGGTTATTTGTTACGGTAATAGTAGAAAAAAGAATCTCTAATAGCTACTAATCATAGTACATGTACTTATATACATGCAAAGATATTTACCTTACATAATAAAATAGGTAGCCTATTCGAGGCTCCTATAAATCATGTTAACACATAAATTGCGTTGGCAACACTGAACTAAGGGTGCGAAACATGACAAGTTGTGATAGATTACCAGTGAGGGGAAAGACTAAGAATGCTACCCAAATTTAGACTCTGTTTCTAGTCTTATAAAGGTGGTTTTTGCGTGACGGTGCGAAAAGGATGCAATGAGTTATTTTATTAGCATGATAATGTGGCAACCCTGTTTCAGGGGTGCTAACCGAATCGTTGGTAAATTGAAATATATCTAATAAATTATTGCTTATTTGTTACAGTTGGGGTGCGTTGGTAAATAAAATAAAGTAATAAATATATGTGGGGTAAACTTAAGTAATTATAATATGACTTTTCGTGAGAGGTGAAAGCAACTTACGTCTTTTGATAAACTAGAAAATAAAATAGGTTCTTATACTAGAAACCGTACACAAAATTAGTTAAATTTAAAGCGTTTTGAATACTAAATACTCAATTAATTATTAGTTTAGTTGTAGTATTATCTATTATATTATATAATATTGCATATAAAAGAGATATTTAAATTTACTTATGTTATAAAAGGGGTTAAAGTATGAAGTTGCCGTCGTATAGTAATATATACTTTGAATTGACATAAAACCTTCATGGTGTGAGATTTTCGACTGAAACTTTTTTCTAATTTTGATAAGGATAAGATCCTCTTTTAAAAAAATGTGCAACATTTGATTTTTGACTTTCAATTGTTTTATTTATTCAGCTTAGACGAGAAAGATGGATTCTTCGAAAATCCGAGTAATTTTTGAATGAATTTTTTGAGTTCCGACGTGGAACTAACGCAGCAGAAACGGCTCGCAATATCAACGCTGCGTTTGGAGAGGAGACTCTAATGAAAGCACCGTGCGTTTTTGGTTTATACGCTTTCGTTATGGTTTTAACTTCGATTTGAAGAACGAACCACGTGGAAGGCCGCTTACACAGGTGAATAACGCTGATTTGAAGGAGATGGTGGAAACCGATCCAAGTCAAAATACCCAGGAATTAGCGGCATGGTTTAATGTTACCCTACCTACAATATTGGCTCATCTGTATTAAATTAATAAGATAAAAAATTATGAAAATGTGGTGCCTCATGATTTGAGCAAAAAGAAATTGCGTGTTGAAACTTGTGTTGCCTTGTTGAATCGGTACAGAAATGAAGGAATATTGGATCGAATTGTGACATGTGACGAAAAGTAGATTCTTTACGATAACCGTAAGCGAAAAATGCAATGGCTGACCCCAGGTCAAACGCCGCAACAGTGCCCTATAGCAAAGCTTACCAATAAAAAGGTAATGGTAACTGTTCGGTGGTCTCTTCATGGTATTATTCACTATAGCTTTCTCAGGTCTGGTCAAGCAATAACAGCAGATGTTTACTGTGCCGAACTTCGAACAATGATGGCGAAACTGGCAGTGAAATAGCACTGACTCGTGAATCGATTTTCACCATTATTGCTTCATGATAACGCAAGACCTCACACTGCACGAGAACCCGTTATAACTCTACAGGAGCTGCAGTTAGAAACCATACGTCATCCTCTGTACTCGCCAAACGGACTTGCTCCAACGGACTACTATTTTTTTCATGATTTGGACAATTTTCTACGTGATAAAAAATTGTCGTCCCAGGAGGCAGTACAAAATGCTTTCACACAGTTTGTCGAACCTAGATCCCCAGAGTTCTATAGTAAAGGCATAAATGAACTTCCGTTTAGATAGCAGCAATATAAAGATAATGAGGGTAAATATATCGATTAAATAAATACGGTACATCTTAGAAAAACGAGATTCAAATTTTCAGTACAAATCGGCAATTTCATACTTTAACCGCTAATATTAATAAATATGAAAGTAATGTTATTCGTTACTTAATCTCGCCCGTCTGGCTGACTTGATTTCAAAGAAATTTGCTTTAGAATAGGTTTTATCACGAGGAAGACCATGTTTAGAAAAAATTAGGCTTATTTGAGCTATTAATAAAGAAAATAATTATACTACTATTGAAAAGATATTGTAGGTACTTTACCTACACTGCACTGGGATCAACTCCTGGATCGGGAAACAGTTTAAGTTTTTCTGAGCCTGGAGCCTGGCACTGTGGTCAGGCAGCAATACGTTTGCCCATATTACGTGGGACCTAACAACTATACGTGGCCGAAATTGCGTGTAAAACCTCTGCCTATTGGGAGAAAAAGCGTGCAATATATACATATACACCACATAACAATTTATGGGTTAATTTATATAGCAGAGGATGGCGTTGGTGTCTGTCACACAGTTCTCACTAGCTAAGACACCATCGTTTTACTCTATCAGTTCCGTGTAAAATCTAGCTTTGTCCATTACATGTTACAAACTATACCTATTTTTGGATTAATAAAGATTATTATTATTATTATTATTATTATACATGTAAAAACTATATATGTAAACTGTACTTAGATATTATCAAGCATGTAAAATTATTTAAAAGTCTGGTAGGCTCCTTATAAAAATAACAGACATGAAAGATCCTCTACGCGCTACGTTTTTAAAACTAAAGGAATGCGTAATAAATTAAAGAAAGAGAGCATCAATGTTCCTATCTTTCTTACACAGAGGATTAACTTATCGTGTGACGCCACGATAAACTTGTTACGAGTGGGCTACCGAGATAAGGGGCGGGGGTTCGAACTCGTGCGTGTACGATTACTTTAATGACTGAGCATAGACTAAGGGAGGTGTGTTTTCGTTTCCTATCTTACGAACAACTGGTGCGTGAAATCTGTTTTAATGGATTTTTGAATAGTTTAACGATTATTGTAATTTTATTAATAATGCGCTGATAAAAAGGATATCGTTTATCTTATGCTACTGATCGACAAAGTTAAAGGTTAAGTGTGGATGGGTAGATATCAATGATCAAGGATCATTTAATGCACTTAAGCGCTTGATTTGTTCAGTGGTTCAAACAATTGCCTAGTTCGTTTTTAGAACGATCCCCATATAAGTCAATTATTTTAATAGTTGTTATGAGTCTGGATGTTTTTAATGTCTGTTGTTTCAATTCTGGAAATGTACAAAGAAAAAATTGTCTGCACGTTTGGCGTATAGGTTTAAGTGGTCGCCTCGTCACAGCCACTATAACAAGTGCTGCGGGTTCGAATCCCGCCCTGGACACAAATTTGTGCCATCCACAAATGGTTGTTTCGGGGCTGAGTGTCAGCTCTGTTTGTTGTTTAAATTTTTGTAAAGTCCTTTGCGACGCAGGATGCAATCCTAGTGGGGAAGTTGTCATATAAAAAATTTCTCACATTCGTTCGTAATTTCGTTTGGATGATCCGTAGCGTAAGTTTTCTTCTGTTGGAATAATGTCGGGACGGCGTCCAAAGAGTAAAGATATATAAGACCCGGAACTAATGTATCCAATACGTTTCATGTGTTGATAAAACCTAAAAGAGACGGTTTTATGGATACCTACGTAAATAAACTGTACAAAGCGTAGGAAAAGACTCTCAGAAATAAAAAGGTCTGCCTATTTTTCAATGTGTGTGTTAGCTTCATTCATTTCAAACAGTCATCCCTCTCCATGAGTATCAAATATCCCATCAAGAAAACCGATAAATTATTAACCAGGGTATTATTCAGTGCGAATTGCTGCGCAAACAGATAAAAAGCGCGCGCGTGCAGAGCACGTGCGCACTTCACGGTCGTTCGGTTACGACTGATAGATTTCAACGACCATAGATAATTGGTTTCCAAATCTTAATTTTGGAAAAATATTTTTCTGGCTGGTTGACAGCTCTTTGTTTTTAATTTTAATTTAAAGCGTATTCAGTCAGGACAGTCAAAAGATTAATTATTTTCTCATTTCAGATGCTTTCATGAATACATATTTTAGACATTTTCTTTTATTGGTATTGTATTTAAATAAAACGAGTCTTATTTCAACGATGTACTAAATTAACGTGGTCATTCATGTCTATTGTTAAACTAGACACAAAAATAAAGGTAAATATCTTTAGGAGTTATATACCAGATTCAATGTCTATTAATATATCCAAACTTCCAGTTAACGCACCTTTATCTTACCTACCAATACATTCACACATTATCATGAAAAAGGTATTTATTAAAAAACTCGTCTACCCACAGCAATGAACGCGTAAACAATAATTCAATTAGCGTGACACCCCGTGTGTCAACATGTGACGTCACACGGCACGTGCCGAGTGTGCTACTAACTAATGGTGCGTGAAGGACGAGCTTGTGGTGCAGAAACGAACTAAGTAGCTGATAAGTAACATATTATGTATAGTCTCATATACTCTCAAAAGAAGAAGCCTGCAGAATATTGCACCCACATTTCGCCAAATAGATTTAAGACCCCTCGCAAATCTTCTGCTTCTGCAAATTTATTAACAGAAAAACTCAGCATGTAAACCAGGTATATTATCTAGGACCTCAAATTTAGTACAGAATGACTCTTGACAAACAAAATGTTGCTTTCGCATTGATTGTATTAATATCGTAATATGTCTACTACATAAACACCCTTTTGACTGCCAAGCGAACACACAGGTGTGCCGTGCCATAAGAAACGGCCTTCTATTGGTTGTACATTTTGCCAATATTCTGCAGTATGCAAATAGTTTAATAAAAAAGAAAAGACAATATTCCGATGTGTACTTATTTATCTATGTGGTCAACTTTACTATTATCGGTGTTGCAAGATAAAGACTCTTGAAACAGTAAAAAGGTTTTAAGGTACCACCTATACTAATATTACCTACAAAGAAGTAAAATATAACAGTTTGGATGTAGGAAGTAATCTTCGGAACTACTCGTCCGATTTCAATAATTCTTTTACTATTTGAAAGGTACATTATTCCAAACGGTATGGTTAAACCGGCAGAAGTCGGGGTGTGCCGCTAGTTTATATAAAAAAGCGTGAAGCAAGTAGATCGCATTGAATTGAAAGTCTATCGTTAAAGAGAGTTTAAAGAAGATACTAATAGATTGACTTACTCCAACTCCATAATTTTTCTTGTGGATCTGGGGATGGAAAAATAATGTATGAATAAACGTATTCTTGGAGTTGAATTGAGGGGAACGGAATTTAAGAGATATTCTGTTATATATGATCAATAATGAAATTGAAATTACTTTAAAACGGACTTGTTCGAATTTATTGTCTGACAAGGATTGTCTTCAAAGGTCTCACTGTATAATATAAGTGCTATTTATTTACTGTTCCATTACTTGGCAAGGGCTCTCTATAAGTATGAACAGAGTGAAGTTACAATCAATAATGCTGACTCAGTGCAGTTCAATAGGTAGACTTTACAAATCTTCAAAAATATTATGGAGTACTCTCAGTTTCAGGCTTCCAGAATTGTATCCACAACCTAATTACAATTGCTTTCTAACTACTGGTAATCAGATTCATGAAGATTGTACCAAATCAAGAACCAAATATAAAAATGGCCTATCAAAATTCGAGAGTATATTTTCCGAATCGTTTCAACACTTTTCTCACCAAACATGAAGTTAAAAAAACACTGTGCCTTCCACTTCACACCCTCAGTAGACCCTCAGGGTGTATGCACTTGCCAAAAAACACAAACGATCAGTAAAAACAGTTTTGCTAGCAGTCACTTTGTTGACTTTACAATTAACGTGGGACGGTCGGGCGGGCCCTCGCGCGGGGCGATGAGGTAAATGTATCATGCCTTGAAGTGGTTCAAGTGCTTTCGCTGGGAGCGTGTTGGTAATAGGTTTGTGTTGGTATATTGAAATAGGTACATAAATGGTTGGTTGTATTGATGTTGAGCAGTACGACTTTAATTTATCGTGGGAAGACAAGTGAATGAATGTTGAAAGGTTCCTTTGAGGAATATACAGAGATTTAATAAAATGTTTTGGTAAATCTAGTATTTGTTTATCTAAGTCAGTTTAGGCACGGTAGAGCAGCGATAGCTCAATGGGGATACCAACAGACTGCAATGCAGAGGGTTTTGGGTTCGAACCCACGTCGCGCACCTATGACTTTCGGAAGTTATATGACTTTTCGAAATTATGTGCGTATTGATTGACAATTATCGCCTGCTCCGTGCCTCGGAGAGCACGTTAAGCCGTCTGTCCCGGTTGCCATGAACATCTTTGGCAGTCGTTATTGGGAGAATGTCGACACAAAAGATCCCACTGGGTCGTAGTGTCGCCGGTCAGCGCTGACTGGCCCCCACGTAAGATAAGATAAGGTACGGTAGGAATTACACCATATTCAAATCTGGACCAGCGAAATGAGGAAAGTATCTCTGCCACACAAAAGTTCCTAGTCAAAGAACTTCATGGCGTGTTTTTGCAATCAGATGAGAGATTCCTGAACTTGGAGACGCTGTGCTGACAGCAAGGGATCCAGTATTCTTTATCCCTTACAGTAACGGTACAATTACTAATTGCTATGATTCCCTACTGTTGCAAGTATTGTCCTGGTTAGTCCTCGAATTATCATAAGGCAATGTCTACGTATGGTTGGTTGTTGCCAAAATGATTGTCTGAAAATTTTACTTGTAACAACTACAGGCAAGTTATGTTGCTGTTATTTGAGTGTACAACACTTATCTAATCAAATTGGTTTTAATTCTATTATGACTAGTCATTGTTGTGTTGATTTATTTAATGAATAAATAATTTCAAACATGTAGGTACTTTGATTAGCTTAATTTAGACGTGTTGGCGTTGCTTTGATCAAATGTGCATCAACACATTTATGTTATGAAATAATTGTTTTATAAACAGTGATTTGGATGTTATTATTGTGTAACTGCTTACTTGCAGATTTAATTCTTAAAATAGTCATTGATTTTTTATCTTTTTTTTTAAAGAACATCTCCTGCACTCGTAATAACTCCTGTATCACGAGGGACTTTACAAACATGCAAACAACGGACACAATGCATCCAGACTCTTAGCAACCATTTGTGTATCACACAAATTTTTGTCCCGTCTGGGATTCAAACCCACAACACTAGGCGCAGTAGCAGTGGCGAGGCGACAAATTAAACCGCTACGCCGTCCGTGCAGTTAGTTCAGTCGCTATATACTTGGTGATATGAGTACAGACTCATAAGACTGCGATTAAAAGGAATTCAGCAATATTTATCATAATGCATGTTACGGCAAAAAGTATTTGTACAAAAGGCAACTACAGTATTAAACGTCGGAAGCGAATACTGTGTATATAAAGACGTGAACCCACTTTTACCATAAACATGTAGCTTAGTTAGAGAGGTTAGCTAGAGCATAGTAGCCTACATAGAAGCTACAAAGCTGACAACAAAAAGTTCAAAATATAAAATACTTTGTACCGAAACAAAAACTTCTTTCAAAGAAACGAATTGATATTTTCTTTATAAATTATGCAAAATACGGTACATTGTTGCCAAATCAAGTGCAGCCAACCCTTAGGTGGCGACAAATGAATTAACCCTCGAACGCCGCGGGGGCCCCAGTGACAACGAGTGGCTGGCGGGCCCCAATGACGAGTGTCGATTTTCACACGGTTACGTTTTGGTGTTTTTCTTTTCGCGTGGAAATGATTATGTTCGTATTTAGAGCTAGAGGAGTTTGGAGAAGAAAATTCTTTCTTGTTATTTATTTTATAATTTGTTTATTTTGTATTGTTGTGGATAAAAGTTCTGCCTTTAAAATAACTTATTAAGTACCTAGCTGTTAATATTTTTGGGGGACTGATAAAGATTGTGACATTATACAAATGACGAAATGAAAACTCATAATATGTACCAGGCGCTATTATTATTATAGCCTAGCTTATTCTCGCATCTAGGCTCTCAGACCAAAATTATACTCGTTGAGTAAGAAACTAACAATAATCATGACTTGATGTTAACCTATTGAGTCGCAGCGGCCCACCGTTGGCCAGACTTTTTTTATTATACCTGGTATTCGTAAACACGACAGATTAAATACATATTTGTTATTTCCTTTATTGGTTTGCCAAAAAATATATAGTTGTCATTAAGAGAAGCATTATAATATACGTAGTGTTTTTTATTTTATTTTAAGTCATGTTCATTCATAAGTACGTAATATCTAATATTGTGCTTACATTAGATTTAAAGCAATACACGCGTAGACACACACATACACTCACTGACAAACGCATTTACTCTCATCCTTAACATAGGCACAAAATTATTATAAACAAACAATAAAATTGTACCTTTACTAACCTTAGTTATTTAAAAATATACTCGGATGTGGGCGTTAATGGCTACGACACAGTTTATACTACTGTAGTCATTATCGTATAATTATTGTGAAAATGTAACAAGGTTTTCAATAAAATTATTATTATTATTATTATTAAAGCTAAAATTAAATATGAAAGCAAATTACTAATAAAAACAAATACTGTTTTGTTTAAATAAAACAGACTAATTTATTTATAAACATGTCGGATAGATAATTACTTCATAACATATTTTAAACTCAACCTCTTAAAGCTGGTAATTAAGAAGTCTATAAATAAATTAAACTGCTATATAATTATAACATTTAAGCTCATAATCCATTACAATATTTTAACGTGAAATATACGCGGTTAGCTTTCAAAGTAATCTTAGACCCGGTTATCAACGGAGGTAGCAAAATTCCTTACATGTCATTTCACTAGAGTGACGTGGTACAGATAACATTTGACGGTGACAGGAGCATTGCATTAAGATTCAAATAAAAAAAGGTTAAGAGAGCTACATTATGATTGGGGGGTTCCGCCATGACACCTTGTTGGTCTTTGGCTTATTCCTGGCTGCAAATGTTGGTTGCAATGTTGGGATTTCACGCGAGGTTTCCACGACAGTTTAGTCATCAGAGTTAATACAAAAATGGTTGGTTGACTGCATGATAGTGGTATAAGTGGTAATCTCGCCATTGCTACTGCTCAGTGCTGTGAATTGATCGCCACACGGACAAAAAATGTGTGATCCACTAAAAGGCTTTCCGAGTCTGGGTGTTAAGGGTCTGTTGGAATATTGGTAAAGGCTCTCACGACACAGGATTCACTAAGGAGTGAATCCTGTGTTGTGAGAGCCTTGTATTTAAAATGGAACACGGTATTACGTATCTACTGTTTGTCTGTCAAGTCTTAGAATACCAGACATATCTATATAATTAAAAATCTATTGTCTGGCCACCGGTGTGCCGCTTCGACTCAAAAGGTTAAGCGAAGTTACAGTATAAAATAAATGGATCAATTAAATGTAACTAAAAAAATACATTCATAAGATGTGGTATACGATGCATCGTAAACAAATGATTTGCTTTCTATTACGTGCGACTAAGCAAACAAAATGAAAGTGATATACCTTCAGTTTGTTATACATATAATATATAGACTCACGCCTGTATTTCGAAGGGGTACGCAGAGGCGTATTAACCATATTTTGAAACCCACGCTCCTCGTCAAGTTTTAGGTCTTACGTTATAGAGGTTCGTCTTTTGGCCAGGTTGGTTAGTTTTACCAGACGGGTTGCAGCCACGATGTACTATGTTATCCTACTTAATAATATACGTATGTGCGAATTTATAATTGTTTATTTGTTTTTAACGCTTACACACCTTAACTAGTCGACCGATAATCATGAAATTTTGCAAAAACACGTTGAAAAGAAAAATGTTCTGTTCCCGTGGTGTAGAAATTTATTGACAAAATCTACGTTAACGCGAGCGAAGTCGTAGGCAAACCCTAGTTTATAATAAACAAGTGGGAAACGACCATGAATTGCCGTAAATTTTAGAGTACCAAATAAATTCTATCAAGTGACCTTGAGTGGTCAGAAGTCAATCATTTCGGAGGTATATCGACTATGCTGAGTCGAATGGCGCTGACCGCGAGTCTCTAGCTCTTACGGTTCTTGAGTTGAAAGTTGTATAACAGACAGACGGACGGACGGACGGACGGACAAAGCTGTTGTATAAGAGGTTTTTCGAAGTTTTACGAACTTTAAGGCAAACGAATGACTCATTGATTTAAGTGTCCCTTTCGCCACTGCCACCACACCGGGTGTTGTGGCTTCGATCCCCAGACGGGAAAATTGTGATCCATATATTTTTGTTCTTAGTGTAAGTGTAACATGTTATTTAATTGAATTTATGTCAAGTTTGCTGCAACACAGACCATTTATATAAGATAGAAGAGCGGGATAAGAACAGCAGAATTATCTACCCGCATTTTGCTAGTGCTGGTTCAGTCTAATTAAAGAAGTAAAACCTCCATTTTACAGAACTGTACGGATATTATTTTTGATGACAATGGCCGTTAAAAAGCAACCGAACCTTCTGGTAGAATGTTAATTATAATGGTAAAGAGTAATATAAACCGCAAGAATCCGCTTCTTAAACTATATAATCTTCTTAATCTATATATTAGTTAAACCTGAAGAGAAAATGGAGTCTAACATTTATACACATCAGGCGCACGGAGCAGTGTGAGATTTGGAATTGTTACTATTTGTATAAGTTGCGACAGCCTAGAACCTAGAGTTTAACGTTTCGCCGATAAGTGGTTTATTACGAATGCAACATTCGAGTAAACGTAAGACAATATGATATAATCTTGGTTTCTACAATAACTAGGGTTGCTAAGCACACCTCGAGCGGCTCTGTCGCCTCGAAGGTAGCCAGTACTCGCCAAGCTGGTCTAAATTGGTGAACACTCAGATGGAGATACTCGGCGCGCGAGGGTTACTACTAGGAGCACACCTTGAAGATATACCTATTATGCTAGTCACAACAAAGCAACATCCTCCTTCTTTGCCTTGTCAGCACAGCAACTTATAAACGTCATAAGACAACGGTCAACACTTAGCATCAGCTGAGCAGTAAACTTGTTTACCACCCGTGGGACAAAAAAGTCTATAAACCCTATTGTCATGTTTGTAAGGCAAAGAATGTCTACAGTCTCTCATATCCGTCCCGACTCCCAGATTTAAAATACTTAATAACGCCGCTAGTTTTATAAAGTCTTAAAATAGTCTTAACATACAACTATACTTCTACAAATCGAGTGTCCGTTTTTATTAATCGTAAAATATTAACGTTTGCTGGACAGAACCCTAAAAAAAACAAAACAAACATGGCGTCGGCAAGATGGCGGTGCGTCAAAGGGCCGCCGCCGGTAGCCGCTCGCCGCATCGGCATTCATAAATGATAAATTTAATATTATTTATTACTTTTAGCCCGTAATTGGAGCTGATGATATGTGACCAACCATCGTTCTGGTGTGACAATTTTTTTTTTTATAACGTACACGTAAGACGGCAGTAAAATTTTATGGCAATATGCTAATTTTAGATTCATCTATTTTTCGGAGGAAAACGCTTATGCGCGTTAAAAATATCAATGTTTTTATAGGCGATTCTTTAAAGTATTTAATATACTGATTACCTTCACCGTATTAAGGAATTAAAGTTCTAAAATTCCATCGGTTTTCAAATAGAAAATCGTAACGTCGAATGTTTTTAACATGCAGATCTGTTTATGGAGACATGTTTAATGTATCATCCGAGTCGATAGCTATCATGAAAAGACTTAACTTAATACTCAATTAATTATAAATTATTCAAAAGCTATTAATATTTCATCATTTCAAATCGATAGACTGTAATTAATCAACTAATCAGTAACAGAAACATAACATTAATATCAATATAAACTCGAGAGAGCTTCAACGTATATGTGACATGTATTTATTGGATCTCAAAATTTATCGATGACAGCCACTTAATTACATTAAAAATGCATTTGTTTCCGTTGCTTTATATAGGATGTATACATAGAATCACGCCTGGACATTCCCGAGGAGGTAAGGTGTATATTATACATGTATTACAGCGACTATGTTCCACGTTTTCATTAACCCTCTACAGCGCAAGTTTACGGCCCATGTTTTCAGTTGTCGTCTACGATGACGTTACTGCAAATTTTGTGATTAAACGCAAGAGAGGTATTAGGCAATCGATCGCCAAACTAATGGCGCATGCAAGATGATGTAAAGAATATAATAATATATAATAATGTTATAGAGAAACTTTAATTAATCTGTATAAGTAAGTAAGGTCATACATATAATGTGGTGTCATTTTCATACTACAGTTTGATATATTGCTATATACGCAAAATGCAAAAGAGATCAGAAATCAGAGATAAAAGTTGCCATTACTTTGACTTCATTAAAAACACACTTTCACAAATATAATAATTTTCGTTATATAAAAATAAAAATTCTTCACTTGCACCGTACAATTTATCTTTGCCTCAACGTTTTGGTCATTCGACGGGTTATCGATCACAGGGTTATAAGCCATTTTAAGGAGAGGTATCAACAGCTCCGTGTATTCCAAGATGGTGGATTACCTATATAAAATATGATAGTTAATTTAAGTCGTAAGGGCGACATCGACGTGCGACCTCGTATGAGTGTGAAGGACCTGCTTAATCGCACCGTCGTTTGTTGCTACCGAAAAACTCGTAATGTTAGAATATTTTTATCATAATGTGGCAACACAAGATATCGGGAGAAAGCCGATTTTAACCACTGCGGTGGTATTCTTCGTTCGAATACCGAATACGACATAACTGTCGTTTTTAATATTATTGATATTCATAATTTGAAATTATTGAATTCCAATTGTCAGCCAGTATCTTTTTCTTTTTTAATATTTTTCTCTCGCACTAGGTATATCGCCGCGTCGCGTTGAAACCCTACGAGAAAAAAAAAATCGACCTACACTCGGAAGTCCCAGAACAACTACTTGTGGATCACACAAATTATTGACCCGTGTGGAGATCGAACCTTTGGGTGACTACATAAACCAATTGTTGTCTCCGTTATTTCTATGAATCTTAATTCTCCACACACATAAATCGCAACGAGAGCGGGACTTTTTTAGTTCTAGTTTAGTTATTTTACTACAATAAAAAAATACTGGCACTATAGCCCGTAGTATACTTCAGTCAATCCCGTCTGATTTAACAAGTGAGAAACGGCAATGAATTGCCGTAAATCTTAAAGTTCGAAAAAATGGTTCAAGTAATATGCAAAGGTCACGTGATACCACGTGACCTGGAGGTCAAAGGTCACAGTCATTTCAGGGGTATATCGACTATGCTGAGTCGAATGGTGATGACTGCGCGTCTCTAGCTCTTATGGTTCTTGAGTTGAAAGTTATATAATAGACGGACGGACAAAGCTGTTGTATAACAGTTTTTCGAACTCTAAAAAACCTTAATTAGCTTACAGCCTACCCATGCTCAGATGACTACAATATTAAGGACACCAACTAATATTATAAATGTGAGTGTGAGTTTGTTTGTTAAGCTTTCACGCCTTAACGATTCAGCCGATTATTACAAACTTTTGCATAGACATTGCCCGGGGTACGGAAAAGGACATAGATTACTTTTTTTCGAAAAAAATACTGTTTCAAACGGATATAAATTTATTGACAATATCGAGCGAAGCCGCGGGGAACATCTAGTTATTGTAAAAAAAGAACCTATCTGGCAGAATACTTGTGCCTAAACCATTGGATTTAAAGACCCTAATTAGCTTACACCCTACCCATGCTCAGATGACTACAATATAAAGAATTAAAAATATTTCCGATCTTAAACACCTTTAAATTGCATTTTTACGACAAAACGTACGCTTATCGTTTTAAAATGGCTCTGAGGTGTAAAGGCCTCCTTGAATTCATTTGGCTTCTCACCGCGGTGACCCAGTACCGGCTGTATTGATTGTGACTGCGGTATACAACCTACATAGTCTGCCAAACCGCCAAGGACTTTATACAATCTGTTCTTTTTGTTTCATAACGTTTTTGTGGCGGGAAAGACGCTGATTTCATTTTTAGAGTATGCACCTTGTTGTATCTAAGTAGCTAAATTGAATGAGGTAGTATTTTAGTATTTGCCTTACCACTGCTAATGCGCCAAGTGCTGAGGGTTTGATCTCCATTCTGGTCAAAAATTTGTGGGATCTACTGATAGTTGTTCCGAGTCTGGGTGTTCTAAGTTTGGGTATGACAGGAATCAAGTATATCTAGTACTGAAGCTGTGTTTCTTAATAATACCTATTTTGATATTTGATTTTCGTAATAAAATCTAGTCTTAGTGACAAAAATATCACAAATTATATACTTCTAATTTTGAATACCTCAAATATGGACATATCTTGCATTTCGGTTCATATTTGACGTTTATAAGACTTGGTCACGCAGAACAGAGAAATAAGGCTAGTTCCGAAATCAACTTTAAGAAGTTGTATTACAAGAATTAACTCTCTAGTTTATACTGCATTTTGAGCCGTGTCATCTGAAATACAGCTAAATTCAATGACTGCACTGAAGGCGTAAATGTATCTGTATCTTATGTGGGGGCCAGTCAGTGCAGACCGGCGACACTTCGACCCAGTGGGATCTTTTGTGTCGACACTCTCCCAAAAACGACTGCCATAGATGTTCATGGCAGCCGGGACCGACGGCTTAACGTGCTCTCCGAGGCACGGAGCAGGCGATAATTGTCAATCAATACGCACATAATTTCGAAAAGTCATATAACTTCCGAAAGTCAGAGGTGCGCGACGTGGGTTCGAACCCGAGACCCTCTGCATTGCAGTCTGTTGGTCTCCCCACTGAGCTATCGCTGCTCATTGAAGGCGTAGATAATCGTATTGGAAATGCACACTTTCCTTTTTTCAAATGTGTGAGCTCACTCTTTTATCGAAGACACTTTTTCTTGCTTTATCTATAAACGGTGAGGTACATCTATAATTAAAATCTTTGGTTCCAATGAATACGTGTAATATACTGTAACATACCTACACTGATTTAATTCATCAAGTAGATACTAACATTATAAATTATGATAACTCGTATCAAATAATCCCAGCTTATAATTGTAAACTCGATAATCACTAACCAATGTAATCGACTAATCGTCGTATCATTTTATTTGTATTTAGTTGTACATAATTTATTATGCTGCTAGATTTTGCCTGCGGTTTCGCTCACCTAAATGTAGGTTCGGTTATTCTGTCTAGTCTCTAGTCTATTAGGCTGGATGGATCTATCTCTTTTCTGATGCCCCGACAACATTACGCATTTCATGATTATCGGTCAGTAGTAGAGGCGTGAAAGCGTAACAAAGAAACTCACATTCGAATTTTGTAATATTAATTAGGATTACGCTATTTCATGTTGTTTTTCAATATTTGTATTTGCGAATTAATTTTATATACATGTCGTAATGACTTTATTACCAATACTAGTTGTTGCCCGCTACTCGTTATGCGTGTAATTTGGAAATAGGTAGATACTTATCTAAACTTTTTCTTAGCATGTAGGAAGAATCTACGCACATAATATTCGACTTCTAGGCGGTGTATTAAGGTGGAACATGCACCAGATTTTAAATTAGACCTCCCACAATACAACTGTAAGAACCGCATTCAATTTCGTGCAGTGGTTTTTGCGTGATGCACGTACAAACATACAGACAGACAAAAAATTCTAAACATAGTTATTTACCACTAGAAAAGGTCATAGGCTAACGTTTCTATCCCCAAAAGGGTAGAAAGAGGTGTATTACACCCACATTTCGCCAAATATGTTTTAGGTTCACCTTAATAGCGAGCGAGCCTATTGCTATATATCGGGCACAATTCCAGGCTTCGAGCTGCTATTGAGAAGTCCTTGAAAGAAAATCTCATTAACATTTTACTTGATCCGGGACTCGAACCCAAGATCTCATCTACAGCAGTTGCAGTCACTACTAATACCTAGTTGAGATATTTATACTAATATTATAAACTAGCTGTTTCCCGTGGCTTCGCCAGCGTATATTCATACTATACTTCATTTGGTTAGGTACTTAACTGAAGGTAAACAATCTTGATGTGACTTTTTACACAAACACATATTAAACAAATAAACTACTGCTTAAACTAACGGTTCAATTGATTCAGTAATCGTTATTACATTGATCTTTAGCAGCATTTTATTTCTAAACTAAGTTTTCAGATAAAAATGTAAAAAAAACACATCAAGATTGTTTACCTTTAGTTAACTACCTAACCATAACGAGAAAAGGTGGGTTAATTAAAAAAATGTCTACATAATATTGTCTTCTGTTTACGCGAATGTTATTCATTGAAATTAAACTACGGATTTTATTGCGTTGTTTATTTACCGCTTTATTACATACACGGTCTATCCGT
The DNA here is from genome assembly GCA_930367265.1 of Catocala fraxini. Taxonomy (NCBI): domain Eukaryota; kingdom Metazoa; phylum Arthropoda; class Insecta; order Lepidoptera; family Erebidae; genus Catocala; species Catocala fraxini. Next base: position 10,452,240 of record OV884049.1, on the reverse strand, counting down.
AAAAAGGTCAAGCCAGAGTGATTTTGCGTGTTGCTGTCAATAAATCCTTAGTTGCAACACCTGGTCTGGAATAGTGCCAAACTGCTATAAGCTAGTCCCAGTTATGTTGGACTAAAAAACAAAGCTGACGTAAAGTAAGTGTGGGTAATTCATCTCTACCCCCCCTTCAGGGATATAGTCCATAGACAATGTATGATATCACGCTTACGATGTTCAAAACACGAACACAGCGATCTGTCCCACGTAATAGACTCTTTCGAAGTGAGGTGTCGCCTCGTATCGATTGCCGAAGCCATCTAAATGATAATCCGTAGTCACTGGTGCTGGCTATTGTTTGTTTATCACGCTTTGTCTCTTGGGAGCTCAGCAGAACTCTTAGAATAAATGATTATCTATACTAATATTATAAAAAGGAAAGATTAGATGTTTTGTTTGTAAGGATTTAACTTAAAAACTACTCAACCGATTTAAAAAGATCTTGCACCATTGGAAAGATATAATTATGACCAAGTAACATAGGCTATATTTTATTTTAAAACAAGTGAGAAACGGCCATGAATTACCGTAAATCTAAGAGTTCGAAAAAATGGCATCACGTGACCTTTAGGTCAAAGGTCATAGTCATTTCGGGGGTATATCAACTATGCTGAGTCGAATGACGTTGACCGCGAGTCTCTAGCTCTTACGGTTCTTGAGTTGAAAGTTGTATAACAGACAGACGGACGGACGGACAGACGGACAAAGCTGTCTTATAAAAGTTTTTTCGAAGTCTAAAAAGTACTGTTACGAACCTAATCTAACCTAACCTACTTTTACGCGAGCGAAGCTACGGACAAAAGCTAATCCTTACTAATATTATAAATTCGAAAGTGTTTCTGTCTATCTATTTGTCTGTCTGTTACCTTTTCACGGCTAAACCATTCAATCGATTTGGATGAAATTTGGTAGGTACAAAGATAGTTTAAGACCTAAGAAAGGACATAGGCTACTTTTATTGATATAGGTACCACGTGGGCGGAGCTACGCGCAAAAGCTAGTATTTAATAAAGAGAAAGAATATAAAGACATACGGAGTAGATACTCACGGAACACTGCGCGCCGATGTTTAATCAAATACTAGATATTTCTCCGCTCACGTAAATGTAGGTTATGTCGATTTTCCATCTCTCAGGGACACTATTTTCCTGGATGAGAGGTATCCTTCGTCCTTTTCTGTATCCCTGACAACGTGTATGCGAAATTTCATGATGATTGGTCAAATAGTTAAGGCGTGAAAGCGTAACAAACAAACTGACATTCAGATGTATAATAATATTATAGTTGGGTTTAACGACAGCTCGTCTTGCCTATCTTGCCCCATGGAACTAACTAGGCAGAAGCCAAATAAAGTTCAATAAATAGATAAATATTAACAAAGTAACAATGACCATTCTTATTATATCCGGCTTCCGACAACGGAGAAAATAAAAAAAAAACAAATTAATTATGCCCGCCAAAAGATTAAAAAAGCAACTGGCCGTAAAATTCTAAGAGATGCCAATAAAAAGCTATACAACAAAAAAAAAATATGTATATTCAAAAAAACTAATTCCCAGCTGCCATCGTTACGCTTAACATCTATTGAAAGAATGAGATAAATTTATGTGGATCAGCGGGGGAGTGAAAGAGAAAGAATAAGGATTAAAATGTGAACGCGGATTAATTTTATTCGAGTATTAAAAGGTATATTGGTTATAATAGAAGATAGTCGTTAACTGTTTATTGATTTTAATCGTTTTATTTATTCAGGAATTGTAAAACATTTTATTTTGGACTTATTGTTAAAAACTGTAAAAGAAGCGAAGTTTTTAATTACAGTTACGAACATTATATAATAACTAAGAAAACTTTCAAACATTTTTACTATTTTACTTCTCTTAATGGTTTTTATTAAGGCATTTAAAGTTTGTGAGAAATATCTGGCGCAATATATTATATATGTGTGAAGTGCAACAGTTTTTGGCCAGGTATAATTGCTTTCGTTTGAGAGAACCCTAAAAGCTTACATACCAGAAAAATATAATTTATCATGATAGCCTGAAAACATCCTTATTAAATAAGGCCAAATGCCCTTAACCTTTGAAGATATAGTTTCCTCGCGATATTATTCTTACCAGTAATGAAAAGATTAATGTAAAAGTAAAATATTACATGCAGAACAAATTTAATGCCATTTTATATGATGGTATGTGGATATGTCAAATAAGTTATTTTTTAAATAAATAATAATATAGTATTAATATGTACAACGTACTAGGCGGAAAATATCAAATACTTGTCAGTAACACGCGTTAAAATGCATGCACTCTAACTTATTTAGTGTGAGTCATGCGCTTGCTGGAACGACATGTTTGAGTGGAAAATTATAATATTCAGAAATGATGACCTTACATGTATTGCGGTACTACTTAGTTAATTTTGCACCCATGTGTTTTTGCAGTAAGCTTATGGTTCAAAATAAGTGAGCTATAGAGCATTTACTCTAACGCTTGTTACAAGAAATCTAGTTAAGTCACCTCTAGCTCGTAGTACCTGTATTACGAATACTTTCTTTTGACTTTACACAAATACATCCGAGAAGTGTATACTACTTTACCATTGACAAGATTCTTACTTAGTTAGTCAGTTTTCAACAATAAATGTCGATCAGGATAACAATTCCGCTGCTAAAAAAAAAACAAATAAATAAAAAATTAATACCTGAAGTCCATACGCTAAAAATATCGCCGAGTTTTTTCCTGTAACAACCCTTTTTGGGATTAGGAACCCCATTTTTTTACCAACCGTCACTACGTTAATGTACTTGGCGTACTTTTTTAATATCCTTTTACGTATACTACAGTTATTTTCTTAAAATAATATGAATGTAACGTTCTGATAGAAACTTTGCCAAGAACTGAAAACTTACATTTTGAAGTAGACTATAAGTTTAATTGGGTAGTAAATGAAAATTCACAGAAAAAGAACTGTGTAACTTTGACATTCATAAGTGTTACCTTGTAACCTCACTTGAATAAATTTATTTTGAATTTGAATTTGAATTTATGTTCTAGAAATTTATTATTTTTGGACATAAAATAATAATTTACTAGTATAATATATATTTTTTTACAAAATATAGATCTAATATAATGTATGTATATCCAAATATGTTATAAAGATTGTCACATTTCGACCTAATCATGTATGCATAAAAACAGAAATTAGTAAAAACATTATTTAAATCGTTCTTACAGAAAATATAACGATCTTGGGGTTATGGGATTCAATATTTTAATTCTAAATTATTGTGTATATAATTCGATTACCATAGTAACTTGTAAAACATTGTATAGATAATTATAGGCACAAGTATGTTCAGTCGACAAAAGAGGCGAACTTCTCTCAATCACAATTAGATTACAAAGTAGATAGTGGCGCCTTCCTTTAACCAGTACAGTTAAGTTAGTCAGATTGTAATAAAGCGTAATAAGGTTTCTATCTATGACGATGTATTTCAGCTGTAGCGGCTATGTTGTCGACAAAAACACTGTTGCTGTACCTATTGCTCGGCCCTTTATTATTCCTTTAGTTGAAGTACTCTTAGATATTAATTTAGTAGAAGCGATATGAAAGAGCACTTTAACTAAGAACGGAGCCCATTTGAGAGCATCATTTTCTCGACGAATATTAGCTTTTACAAAATGTAAGTAGCCAAATACTAAAACTGTTCTTACTACTAGTGTCTACGATATTTGATCGAAAAATATATGAGGACCCATATTTAATTTCTCAAAACATTATAAGAGTAATATTGCGTTCAATTTCGTAATAAGTAAATATAAGATCGCTTTTAGAAATATGTATATTACTAGTTTTTAGGATAACGTTTGTGACTTAGGGGACGACATTATAAATGGTAAAAACAGTGGACTCAAAGTACACTCACACTCGGAATAACTATCTATAAGTCATGCAATATTCTTATTTAATTTCGTTTTGGATTCAGCAGACTTATCATGTTATTAGTGTTATCATGTTATTTGATCACTTTAGCTTCTGTTTAATTATCATGGATGCCAAAAACATTAAAAACATGGACCTCAGAACTGCATAATACTTAATAAAGTATGGAATGAAATTTCCTTTTTACAATAATTTAGGGAATTGCCGTCGTCAAAAATGTTACTTCTAAGAATTGAAGTACGGCGAAGGGAAGCTAATCCGGATTCTGAGAGCCCTCCGCTTTTGAATTAAGAATGTCTTTGTAATATCTTTTCTTTTTTTGAAAATTTAAATTCCTTTTTTGTAATTGGTCAGTTTTGGTTCGTTTGGAAGGTTTTTATCTGTTGCATCTAATTTGGAAAATGGGCTTTATGACTCTTGATGGAAACCTTTAAGTGCTTCTTTTTACGATTTGATTGATACAAATAAAATGATGAACGTAATCATTTAAGCTAACTTGGACTAAGCAACAAGAACGCCAATATTGTAGACCAATCTAAGTCTCTTAACAAAATCATTCTTCTAATGCTATATTACAGTGTAGTAACTTCACTAAGATGCAATGAGTGAGTGGTTTTATAATTAGTTTAATTGAGTTTTAGCAGCTATTGATAATAATAGGCTTACATCAAAGTACTGTTCTTCAGGCAAGATATAATTAACGGCATTTAAGTACACGTGAGGTACACTTGCTCAGAATACCTATATATTGTTCTGTGCGTGATCTACGTAAGCAGAAACTCTATAATGTAAGCGTATATATGGCAGCTTTCCTAATTTAATTATAAGCACAATACATATTATATATTCGTCGTGGTAAAATAATTTAACCGATTTATAAATATTTTTATTTGTGGAGTATAAGCTCTAAGTAATCTAAACGATCACGGGTGTTGTTTATTTTTATTTTGCTCCTCAAAATGACCACAATCCGCCTGATGGTAAGCGATAATGTGGTCCAAGAGCAGTGGCCTCCACATATCCTCATAGCAGCTGAGGCGATGTTGAGGTCCCTGTTTTGAATTTTGACAAGTTGTTCTATATAATTTTTATCATGTCTTTATCTATCATCAGCCAGTACTAACTGTAATCCATTGTACGTCGATTTAAGTAAATTGTAGTGAAGGTTTTTTAAAAGCTTTTGACCGAATTGAAAGAATTGTTTAGATTTCTGGTCAATTAGAAATTGGCGCACAAAAAGCAACAGTAATCTATTTGAGTGAGGTTTTCACTTTTTTGCTTCAGTGTGAACTGATGTTATTTGCAGAACTACCTAAAGGATCGACCAAAAGGACCAGTCTTCGATAAGTTACATCCTATTGAGTCGGTGCTAAACATAGATGGCAAATGTAGATGTACATAATTAAATATCTTAACGAGATAACAATTTTGAACTAACCTGTATATTGTACACGTAATAGGCCTTTACTAAATCGTAAGAGTAGAACAAGCTTCTAAAAACGTCCACAATCATCCGAAAAGGGTCTAAAAAAACAACACGTTTAAATGTTACCAACATCAAAACTCAAACTTGCTACTAATTAAAGTGAACTAACAAGCGACTTCCCGTTTCTCCCACATTTCGGGGGTAGCATGGCAACACAGGCAGGGAGGGATAAGCGGCTTATAGGGGTGGTAGGGCCTGTTTTGATTATTTCACAAGGATGTCTTCTTGGTTCGTAAATTATGCAACGCTCCCCGCTGTTGTTTTGGCCATGGTTTCGCCTGTCATACTACCTAGTTGTTTGGATGGAGATAAAATTTGTAATTTTCTTGGAATAGGCTGCTTTACGGCCTTGTTTAGGTTGCAATGTTTTTATAATTATGATTACGGACAATGTTCCAATATGGCGATGTAAGTGCCAGAGTAATCAAAGTTACATTTAATTTGAGTTAGAAGTGTTGTGGGCGGCTTGAAAACTAATACAATCATAGAGAAATAATTATAAACAGCGTATTTGAAAATTACTAAAGTCATCATTACTTACTTATGTAATCTCCATATTTTACTAAGGACCGATATTGCAATATTCTAAATAAGCTATACCCTAGACATTAATTTGCCATTTTGAAGATATTTTAGAGAAAATATATCAATTCTTATCGTAAGCTATATTTTAACTCAGCGTTTAGTTGAACGAGTAAATTTCTAATACAATTTAGTATATAAAACTTGTGAAAAACGTAACGTGCGTTAATTTTATCATGCAACCTTTGTATAATAGAGCCTTTTCTATCAACATGAATGGTCTAAGGAAATGAAAATACAGTAGAAATCCAAGGAAGAATAAATAAAATGAGCAGATAACTCATTAAAAACATCGCTCGGGCATGTAAATGGTCTCGCAATGAATTACAAGCTAAAATCCTGGATGAATTTCGTTCGGTCGCCATATTGAAATTTATGTCAACGTACAATTTGTGTTTTCCTGTCTTAATGCTTATATTTTTTGTTCTGGCAACGTTTTTAATTGTATGATTTTTATAATAAACATTTGACTTGTCTCAAATTAATGGTTACGCTAAAATATTGTGACTTTTTAGCATTTTATATGAATAGGTATTTTTAAATGATAAATCGTTTCTAATTCCATATCTTGAAATAGGTACTGTCAACAAAATATGATAAATGTGTTAGAAACTCGTATTTGTTTAAAATATGGTAAGATATTTTAGCAATTTTTGGCATTTCTGTAATGAATAGTGATAAGATATTGCAGAAAGACAATTTGCATACGATTCTATTTCGACAAGTGATTAAACTTAATTAATTTGTATTAATGTATATTTAGATGACACCAGACGTTATGCAAAAACATTATATTTATAGTTCTGGTCCTACTAGATTTCAATATGCCATCTAGGTGAGAATTTGTTACGAGATCATATTCCAACTAAAGAAATAATTTTGTCGTAAATATATGAAGGCACATATTTTAATCACAAATTCGTAAAAACAGGACATTATAATTATATATATTATTACTATATGTATATTCACCGCTGGTTTACGACTCGTGTTTACATTAATTTATGTTATTCCTTGCAAAATATACATCTTAATAACATAACAATATTTGTATTATTATGTCTAAGCGTGATCAAATAATATACGTCCGCTTCATATTTGCCTTCCTTAAATGTAAAGGCAACCATATCTTAATATTATACGCATTTTAAATATACAATCCTAACGTCAAGGTTCAATATTTAAATCTAATGACAATGAAAACTTACCTTGAGGAAATCCAACCGCTTCTAACCCGTGCGGCGTCAGTCCAAATGGGCCTAGCCCTCCTAGAGGCCCTGGTCCCATCCCCATATGATGGGCTGACGAATGGTGAGCATACGGGTTCTGAGCCAACGGCGAAGGCTGCTTCAGGTAATGGAAGTAATGGTGCAGTGGCGTGGCCGAGTGTGCTTGGGGAGCCGTCGGCCCGCCAGCCGTCGGGCCCGTTGCCGACGCCGAATTCGTCAGCAAAGCCATCTTGATATTTCACTTTTTTTATAAGCACACGTATTTAGTCACCGCATCAGCCTCTTCCGTGTGTGTATTGACATGTTTGCGGTTTTTCAATGCGTTCTTGTTGAGTTCTCTCGATGCTGTGACATGTTTTACTGTCTGAAACAAAATGAAGACATTTTAGAAAAATGCGATTTGTTATTAAGTTTAATTTTATTACTTTTACGTAAAGTTGCGATAAAAAGAAGGCATAGCATTGTTTTGTCAGTTGCGTGTGTACGTTTATTCACCTTTCAAAATGTAACAAGGTAGGTGTATTTGATAAAAGATTTATTAAATTGGAATATGATGAGTTTCAATAGAACTCCAATTTACTCGCGCAACTGAACATTAAACGCAGCAATTATTCACGGTCCATACATTCATATAAACAGTATGTCTACTTCAATTATAAATACGGCCAATTCATTTTTTGCTACAAACTACTTTACAATTACCCGTAACAATGGTAGATTTTCTGCGTTATTGCAACACTAACGTAAAGTCAAACACGTGGAACGCCTTCTAAATTTAATATTTGAATGAAGCGTTCCATTCGTCACGATTCGGGAGTTCGGATTTCGAAATTCAAGTTTTTGTTGGTCTATTGATAAAGATATTAGGTATGACTCATTCGTTGATTTTATTCGGTTGGCAGACAGTGTAGAGTGCAGGCAATATCAAGCACCGAAACTATTTTTATAGTTAAGTACTTTATAATTTTTTAAGTTTCAAGCGAGTACTTAAGTTTGAGCTTTAAAGTGTATAAAAACGATGTTGCCTTTCATAACCACTAAAGGCAAGTAAACGCATAATAACACTTTTAATAAAAATGGCTGCTAGTACTAACCTGAAGAATGCACATTACTAAACGAAGCTGTTTTGTATTTCGAACTTAAGAAGGCAAAGAGAAAATAAATTTAAATAGGTAACGACATTTTAAAAAAAAATTGCATTTGCCGTATTCTTTGTACGAGCGTTATTTTTTTCTGATGTTAGCAAAGGTGTAGTAGGTACATGTTTACTGACATTTTGTCACGTTTATTTTTTTTGGCTGTTACCTGAGGTGCCTTTGCTAAATTAAGGAGGCTATCACGTGTAGCTATTGTGTGAGGAGAAAAAAATTGACGAGCCATATCAAAGTGATGACATTTGAGATGGGAAAAAATCCGTGTATGATATGTGTATGGAATACTGTAGGGTGTGATTAGAATAGTTGTTTTTTATGGTTTTGGTTATCGGGTGGTGCTAATGGTTTGGTATTTTTGTTACTTTTTTTAGATTCATGTCACGCCCTAGTAATAATACGTGTGTCGCGAGAGACATTACAAACATTTAAACCGAGATCACAAAGAACACCCTAGGAACAACTTCTTGTGGATCACACAAATTTTTGTCTCGTGTAGAGATCCAAACCACAACATTCTGCACACTGACAGTGGCAAGACGACTATCTAAACCACTACACCATTAGTGCAGTCAAAGCTAGGTATTCTCTGTCAAGATAAAATTATTTGACGTCTCGATGGCATAGTGGTTAGTGTAACCGACTGCCACGCCTGAGGTCGTGGGTTCGATTCCCGCACAAGTCAAACATTTGTGTGCATGAACATGGATGTTTGTCTTGGTCTGGGTGTTTCTATGTATAATATGTATGTATTTAAAAAAAATAGTATATATGTATGTTTACCCATTGTCTAGTACCCATAGTACAAGCTCTGCTTAGTTTGGGTAGATGGTGTTGTCTGTATGTGATAGAATATTATTATTATTATTATTATTATTATTATATTATTATTATTATATTTAAGCTGAAATCCCGATAGTGGTATAATACGGGGAATTACCTAATATTGAAATCACACTAAAAGATTTAATGCATATGCTGTACTGCTAGTTTACTAAATGGTTGTTCTTTTAGACTAATTCAGAATAAGGATGCTACCAATCGTGTGTGGAAGGGATAGTACGAACACTATCGATGCAGCAATGTTAAATTGTATTGAACATTTCGCATTCAGAATTTGAGAGGTTGTCAGCAGGGAAACCACTGGTTATACTGCTCTTTAAGCTGACAGCACAGTGACTTCTGTTCAGCTATATCGACCATTCGCACAGATACCACTAGACTTGCTAATGGTCATGATACGAACCATCAATCGGTCTTTATGCCGTCTGCCCTTATAGGTATGCCACATATTAACCGTAGACGAGAATCATAGTCAGACCGTTTTAAAAAAGTCATCTTGTATTGAAATAAGTAGGTAGGTACATATTGGTTACAAAAACGAAAGAAGTTGTTACAACTCAGAAAAGTAAGTAAAACGAAATAAATTTTCATGTCTGTCAGCACGTTAGGCTGTATAATAGAAGGCTTACTTAAATATTTACTAGTAAAAGTAAAATAAAAAAGTATTGTCACTTTCAGTGTCTACCGCCGTGCCAGTGGTTCCCAGAACCCGCAGTGTTCGTACCACAGAATCTATCAACAAAAGATTATCCTAAGCCAAAAGATACTATCTAATGTAACCCAAAAACTATTCCATTTCAAATGCAACTTTAACACACTATAATAAAGTACAAATTTGTTCCTAATAACAACATTTTTGCAAAGGATTTTCGCTTAAATGCGATGGTTGCCGCCAAAACCCTTAAAAGGTGTTCAATTGTATAACTTAATGTAGATTTCGTTGGATATTTTAGTTCCAAAAGTCGGTGGTTCTGAAGTATTTTCACGTCAACGATGTTTGACAATTACTTGTTCTTATAAGTATTTTTTGTGGACCGAAGTTGTATTGTGTTCTTTGATGTAAAAGTCTGTAGTCAGGTTGTCAGGTGGAAAATTTCATGGCGGGAATTTCGCACATAGTTTGGTAATAAAGCTTACCTTCATATCTCTCCGGTCAAACCAAGGCAATATGTATGTTTGGTTTTAGTAGTGTTAAATATAACGTTATCATCTGTTAAAAATTATCAAGGTAGCTACTTACAAGCAACAACAATTAACTTATAATTACTTATGTAATCTATATATTATGTAGCTTATCTTCTCACATGTGTTGAAAACGTGTTAATACGCCGCCTGCCACCGAAAATAAAATCAACAAAGCCATTATTAAAATATATGGTGTCAATCTCCGCAAATCTATTTGTCATAGCGCAATAAAAGCCATAAATAATAACATTGCAAACACCGTCCATATTGTGTGAAGGAAAACAAACATTCGCGCCCTACTTTGTTTGTGCAGTTGGCAGCAGTGACTGTCAACGTGACAAATTGAGAAAGCGCGCGTGAGGGGTCAAATGCCATAGACATTGTACAAAAATAAAATGAGATATTCTAGTCATTTTTTAAATTCGTTTATATATTGTATCGTTTGAATTATATCTGTATGAATAATGGTGGTAGCTTTCTGCGCATTGTTATATGCAAATTTTAACACTGATTTCTCAACTAGGATATATTTTTACTTGCCAAGAAAGTAATTGTCATTATAGCATTCGCTCACAAAGGTGTGGTTACGATGTCACTAAATAAAAATATAATACAAACTACTACTTAGATAGCCAACTGTATATCAACTATTATTATTGCGGTATTATTTACGCTATTAACCAAAATTGCTTTAGTAAACCAAAATAAGTATGGCGGTCATCATTTTGAAAATCCCTTGGCCTACCCGCATGCCACGCCAAGCTGTGACTCAAACCAGACCATGTTATGACAAAGACATTAATTCTAAGCGTGATAATTGCCCACCAGGGGCAGCCATTGTGACAAATTTTGCGCATCGGAACACACTATTAACTATTTCAATGGTAGACACATGTTTTTTCTTTTCAAGTAACCATTTGTCGTGGCCACAATGGCTTTCGGCACTTTTTATGTGGTCGATCGTATCTATATTTGGTTTTAAAGGAAACTGAGGTGGAAATTCTGAATATGCTCGATACCTACGTAACTAGTTTTTGATATATATATTACATTATTTATTACCGTTGCCTTTTTTGCCTAGCCTGCGTAACCAGTAGTTTTAAATTCGTTTCATAATGTCATCCAATTCAGTTTTTATTTCTAATTACGTATTTCTATAAGTTTAACGAATTCTTTGTCATTATACCATTTTTATGACTTTATTATTCATAAGCGTAACATTGTAAAATGTTTCTTAATTTCGATACGGAATTATTGACTAAAAGGTCGCTCAAATAACATCGTTACACGAGTTTTAGATAGAATTTTGATTTATTTTAATGTTCTACCAACAATAGTATCTCATTTATCAATCGTAAAATCCTGGGTCTCATATTCGAATCTTCGGTGTCCGATAGTCGGCAATATATTCGACCTTTGAGACAAGAGGATTTATTCGTAGCTGGCGAAATGAGTAATACATCCACATATAGCTTTACGCATATCTTCGAAGGATTCGCCTTTAGGAATATACATTCCTTTTTTTTTATTATGATACTCTATCAAAAAACATCATAATTTGTCATGTAAGTTGACGGAAAGATGTTACAGTAGCCTCCAATATTTATTCCCTGTTCACAAACATTAAGAAAAAATTTAAATTGTTATTGGACACGGACTTTAGGATGACGGTTGAGCGCGGCCTATTGTCAGTCATGACAGTTGCTAAACATTCCATATATGAATGAATGTTTGTAATTTGAAATTGGAATGTCTATATTTCCAATTTATACATCGTATTGTTGGTACGAAATTGTTTGTGGTGTTACGAGCTTTCAGACTATGATACATTTTAGGAGTAATAATATTTATTGCTATTCATTTGTGCGCTATCAAATTTGATCGTAAATATCAGAAATTTAATTGATATTATGTAACCACTAGATGAATAGATACCTAATAACTATTATCAATATCAGCCTATGAAGATATTTCAGTATTACATGTGCCTATTATCGAAAGGCCATCGATCTTTAAGGTTCACATTTGCAAAATACTTTATCGGCAAGTGAATCACGGCTGTACATACATAAGAAACGTATGTCACACATACTAACATATCAGCAGCTATAATATGTTTGATGTAGGAGACGTTCGACGGCGCTCGCTAGACGACAATAAGCTTGTCTATTGTCACGTACCAGCATGATTCCTTACTATGTGTTGCTAATGAGAATTTCCTGAGTATACTATGAACCATCATAACTAGTAAAATTTTATAAATGCGAATGTGAGTTTTCGTTTGTTACGTTTTCACGCCGTAACTACTCGACGATCATCATGAAATTTTGCATACTCATTGTCTGGAGGAGGGACATAGGGTACATTTCAACCAGAAAAAGTACTGTTAGTAATCTAATCTAACCTACATTTATGCGAGCGAAACCGTGGCCAAAATATAATAATATTATAAATGCGAATGTGAGTTTGTTTGTTACGCTTTCACGCCTTAACTACTTGACTGATAACTATGAAAAGACGCATACATGTTTTCAGGTGTACAGGAATGGACATACGGTACATTTTAATTAGAGAAAGTACTGTTGCCGATATTGTCAAAATTTACATTAATGCAACCGAAGCCACGGGCAAAATCTAGTTACTTTCTATTTCTATTACTTTGTATATAAAGCTTCATGTTATTGCTATCGTTCAAAAATTTAATCTTGATATAGCTAAATGCTACTTGCAATACGCAGATAATAAATATCATGTACTGATTTTATCTCGTACGATAAAATATCTATCTTTACTAAATCAGTACGTTAAAAGGTTTTATTTTTAAGTTTTTAATCGCATCCCGATAATTGTTTCTAGATGTTAGCAAGATTGTATGCATCCTCTGCATGTTTAATTAGATACCTTTTTTATACCACTAAGCAGTAATATAACACGACTCGTCTGATGGTAATCGGGGACTGTAACCATACCATGGTTACAGTCACCGAGTCATGGTTTTATGGGATTACTAAAACAGTACATTATTTTTAGCACAGCGGGTTGTGCTGGTGCTGCTGCTGTACAGCGGAGACGCTCAAACGGCGCAAATATCGACCTCATTGGTAATTAGATATTTGAGCCGTTTTGGTGGCGAAACGCTGAGGCCAAGTGGTGGATCTGTCTAGGACCTTAATTAATAGCTGATCGACGCCTCGCGTGACCACAGGGCTAGTATTTTCTTTGCACAAAGAATAAGCATTGCACTTCAACGTGGTGGCAATGCTGCCAGTCTTCTAGGCACGTTGCCAATTGACAGCGAGGCGGGGAAATATTACAACGCTTTATTTTTTTTTATCTTTAATTTATCTTTGTTGTAAATAATTTGTTTGTATATATTACGTTAACATGGTTTTTGATCTAAATATGTGAAAGAATGTTAGGAATATCCGAAAGAAACAGTAATTCGTAATGCATGCAATACACCGCGTAATGTCTTTCGAAAATTGCATTATTCCAATTCCTATACAACATGTTCGTGACAAAATTCAAAATAAACTTATTCTGATTAGGTTACAAGGTAACACTTATGAATGTCAAAGTTACACAAAATTTTTTTTGTGAATTTTCATTTACTTTCACGTTTAGCAAAGCAAGGGTGTAGGGCTCATGAGAAGAACGGGCAAGAAATTCATGGCCACTCTTTTTAATCGCCAATTTTTGTTTACAAATCATAAGAGCTGTAAGGTGCTGCAACCATTTCTCCATGCACTACTACTGAACATACTCAAGCATTTAATAAAATTTGATGGTAGACTCTAAAGCAGCAGTATGGTAAATACGAGCATCCACTTACATGTACATAAATAATTAAGACAAGGCATGATTGTAGTCCGTAGTTTAATCTAACTGTTTAAATAAAAATGTAGTATATAAATCATCAATTCCACGATACCAAGGTCGACCAGTCACCACAAGTAGCACCCGTTCACGAGTACGACGCATGGGCCAGCCATCGCCCCCTTCGCCACATTGAAGGGAAGGGATCGACCCGGTCCATGACGCCACCATAAGCAATGACATTTGAGTGAGCATGACGGTCCTTGGCTTGGTCCATGACTTTTGTCTCTTTTCCACCAGTCAGTATTTACATAAATTTATACGACTGGCGATATGTAAAATGTGTTTTCAGCTTTATAAGTGTCAAACAAAATTATGTGAAATGCATACTTGCAATTTCGTAGGTCATTTTGGTGTTCGTACTTTCAAATATGCATCGCATTGCTTTCCTTTACCGTTCCATCGACCGATATTGAACTATTGAACACACGCATATTTATGTAAAATCAGAGGTGCGTGCTGTGGTTTCGAATTCTAGACCTCTTTGTGACAGCCCAACGATCTCTCCATTAGGTATATTATGGTAGGTTAATTCTGATCCAAGCAAATTCAAGGTTAAGTTCACCATAAAACACAATCTTCAACATTATTAACAGCCACAACATATGTATATCACTTCCCGAAAGAATAGTTGAGAAAACAACGACAGAGTGCACTGCCACGTTAATTGTTTTGTCTATGCTTTCCACTGCCATCATTATGCAAGCGAACACTGCGAACAAATCAGTTGAGCCTCTAGGGATGTAACTCGATACACTCATTACTTGTTCAACTGGTGAATAAACTGAAGGGTGAGGGGTGAATATATTGAATTGTAATACGTTTTTTGACATTTTAAAACGATTTCTTTTTTTGGAAATTTTGGATTAAAGAAGACTGTCTTATATTCCTTCTTATAACTCAGTGTTAAATAATTTCCAAACGTCCTCTAGATTTTGACTTGCCATAACTGCCGGACTAGTTCTTAGGATATTTTAATAACGACTGTCTTAAGGGTCCATCATATGCTCTGTTGGCAATTTGGCAGATTCCTTTAGAGTTATACCAGGAGAGAAATAATTCGTACTATCGTAGGATCTATCTACCGTGCTGGCAAACGGGCGTGAGATTAAGACAAGCCCTTGTTTTATGCCTTAATATTATATCTAAAGAGCGTTTTATAATACAGCCACTTTCATAAAAGTATGATATCCTAACATATAATGCCCGCGATAATATAAAAAGTAAGTACTTACCTATTTAATACCAATTTCAATCAAAATTATAACATCTGCGTAAATTAATAACCTACCACAAAACGGCTATTGAAATCGTAAAGATGCGGCTACCGCTGTTATCAACAGTAATTGCGGCGCCCCCAGGGGCGGAGTCCCCGGGGAGTCGCTAATGGCGTGCACAAATAGGGTACCGATGCGGTCACGCGGCTTGGCAAAGCTAGTGATTTTTTACGTCTATGGGCGTTGATGTTGGCTAATTTAATGTTTATGCGTTAGTCGGTAGTTTAGTGCATGATTATCGTAAAACAGTAGATCAGAATGGTGACTTGCGTTACGTGTAATTCTATTGCCACCTACGTATTAAGTTTTTTACCCATTTATTATTACGTATTTATTCTTTGTATGTAATTATGCTAGTTAAAGAATTTATTTAAATTATTTTTTGTTTTAATATGTTTTCGTATTAATAATATTTTTGAGGAATATGCAAGGAAAGTAGTAAATGGACATAAATCAAATTAGCCTCTGTCTATCCCTCTAACAACAGGGCCATTTTTTAAGAAAGTATAACATGCCATCCTTTTTTACTAATGAAAATATCTATAGAATTACTGAAAACATGATTTAGGTACAATTAGGTAGAATTAGTGTATTTTACGGATCTTGTTAAATTTATTCTATCTTATTCACTCTCATTTTTCATACACGATCAAATCCTGTCTTATTATGGCAAGTCCATGAATCTGGCAAAAGAAGTCTGTGGGAATCTATCCTTTCCATAAATGGCAGTCGTTCCCACAAGAGCCCTTCCTATTAATTTCCTAAACTAATCGAACTGTACTAATAATATGTGCATTACCATGATTACAATCTTAATACCATACGGTTTCCCATTCAATTCATGGTATCAGTTATTCATGATATACGTTTCATATTTTCTCTATTGTAATTTTGGCGGGAACGGGCGCACACGTGCCGCCATTGTTATTCGAGATCAGTGTTGCCAATTGATTAAAATAATTTGCTGAGTGCTCTTGATTTTTGTACTCCATTTTTAAATGTATTGCGTTGTGATTGGTGCAACTAGCGAAGGAGGTATTACTCTCCTGATTGTATATTTCTGTTATTCAACCAAAGTTGTAATTAATAGTAATTAATCTTTGTAATGCTATTTCAACTGTTTTTTATTGTTATTAAATACTTTTGTTACTTTAGTAAAATTCATGTGTATTTCAAGCAGTCAAATAATATTATTAAAGATTATATGTAATTTGAAGGTTTTATATAAGACTTCAGTAGAGATCCTTATATAATTTTATAAATGAGAATGTAAGTTTGGTTGTTTGTTACGCTTACACGCCATAACTGCTCATCCGATCATCATGCAATTTCGCATGTAATACACCTTGTCAGAGATACAGAAAGGGACATACGTACCTTATCTATAGCATTAGGTACCTTTCATCCTGAAAAAGTACAATTCCCGAGCGAGAAAAGCTGCGGGCATTAATATTTTACAAATAGTTACCTATTAAGAATACATATGCCAAAGTCATAGATTATAGTCGTATAATAATAATTAATAGAGAATATGAATTGTCTGGTAGGCTATGATTATATTATTGTAAATGCCTATTTATCTTCATCATCATCAAATACCAGATCTTGACAAGTTGGCTAACTTTGTCCAGAAGAACCTTCTTTTTCTTCTATTTAAC
Source organism: Catocala fraxini (assembly GCA_930367265.1). Taxonomy (NCBI): domain Eukaryota; kingdom Metazoa; phylum Arthropoda; class Insecta; order Lepidoptera; family Erebidae; genus Catocala; species Catocala fraxini. Next base: position 10,434,969 of record OV884049.1, on the reverse strand, counting down.
TACAAAACCAGCCAGTACTTAAGTACCTACTAATATTTTAATTCTAACTGACGTTGTAATTATAAGTTGCGCCATCATACCTAATAATGTCTGTTTGATAAAGAATTAGTAAAGATAGGTATTAATTGTGAAAATAGCGTGTGAAGTATATAAAACTGCTTAATTTTCTGAATTTTCGAGGACATATGTCAATTATACTTTTGCCCTATGACTTATAATAAGCTTAGATTAATATTGATGGGTAATTTTTGATGGCTACTTTTTTAAAACTTTACATACCTAATGATGGATGTAACACTGATTGTTCAGTAGCGATATAAATGAGATGTCAACGGCTGTATTGTTTTTGCGTCAGCCTGATCTTAGAGTATTGAACTGCGCTAAAATTTGCCAGATTGTTTAATTTTAATATATTTAGAGGATAAAGAAATAATTGTAATAGTTGTTAGATGTGCTGGAAAAGAGGTCTCCTGGGAAATCTGTTTGTTAATTGTATTTAGTTGGATCTCAGAACAATAAACCAGTCACACTAAAGAATGTGAATCAGGTTTCCTAATAATAACTAACTATGATAAATAAAATCTAATTCGCAGTTTGTTCTCTTTAGATCTGTAAGTGTTTCTTTGTTTGTCAGGATCAAAATAAATGTAATCAATGTCTCAATGGAAACAGTCCAAATAGGTACCTACTACTTAAATCTACAGAATAGATAAACATTTTTAGATATGTTATTGCTGCTTTTATCGTACATCTAATTTTGTAATTCTTATACAAAATACTTTTATTTCGGGATTGGACTATAATTTTAAACAATTTGTTTTCAAGATTAGATAGTCTTAGTTATTTTAGTCGATAGTGTTTCGCAAAAGTTGCGATTCACCATTAGATATGACACGATAGTTGTACACACCAACAAGTAGTACACACTAAAATAATAATGATAAAATAGTTTGTTTGAAAAACAGAACGTTACCAATTTATTTTCTTCATAAATACGGCAATTTTATAGGATAGGTATATCCCAATATTAAGCAGAAATCCCGAAAATGAAACAATCTCGTCAAAAATCTTTCGTAATAAATTTCGTATGGGTACCAATTTCTCATAGAATGACATTAATAAATAATTTTAGTACGTTACCACTACCCTTCACTTAATATATCCAACCTTCATCTATATTTTACATCATGCATTTAGAAAACTATAAGCTTTTTGTCTATTCAAATTTCAGACGAGAATTGAATCCCATTCCAGCAGCATAACAAAAGTTGACGATAATATCGTATCAGTTTGTTCCTGTTTTTCTCTAACCCAATAAACTCATACAACATCTCCCATAATCTACAAATCACATACATAAACATATCATATTTCAGCAAAAGCCACAAAAAAGTAGCGAAGAAACTCCACATTGGCAACAAACACAATTACCTATAACCCCGCCATGTGTAGTTCACCCAAGTTATTACAACCTATCGAACTAAATATAGCTATGGAATTCGGTCGGATAAACAAACTGGTGACGGCGTAAATCGATAGTCGTGCGCGAGAGAGAGAACTGACCAATTTGTATGAGATAGAAAAAGATAGACACAGTAGGGTGTTGTAAGGCGTGGTTACGATTTGGTAAGTGGCGCAATGGGAGCGAGCGAGACGGTTATAGGTCGGCAGTTTCGTTGGAAATGCATGTGTAAGAAAAAGGTTTTATTTGAAACCTAGATTGTAAATAAAACACATGAGTTATGAGCTTGAAGGACGGTTTTAGCTTTTCGTTCGTTATTGGAAAATGGCTTGTGACTTATTATTAAGATTTTGAACGATCGTACGTCGCTGCTTCGGTAGAGCACCGATTTCGTTGGTCGGTTGAAACAAAGCGTAGGTATTTACGCAGGCCAACGATAAAACATAAGAGCGAGCTTACTGACATTTTCTTTTTATTTGTTTTGTGTATAAATATTTACATTAGAAGCCCACTGCCGCCCATGATTTCGCCCGAGTTAAATCTTAAAATAAAGATATTTTTGCGTTGACTTGAATAATTGCAATTAAATCAAACTTAACAGGTCTTTACGTTACGTACTGAATTTTTATATGAAATTGTAGATTTGTTTAGTTCATCATGTGTGTTCATTTAAGGAAGATAATTTTAATCTTTAATTTTCGTTTCGTGGAACGTTTAAAGGCCTTCCGTGCTAAGACAAAACAACGTCACTGAAAATGCCGAATCTTTATTTTCTTTTTGGAATATTATTTATACCATTAAATATAGCCATCGCTGTTATTGGAATTTTATATATGTTACCTATTTGTTATGTTAGATTTTCAACGTGTACGAATATACAACGTTATTTTTAAATATACCTACAGTAATTTTGCTTTCAAACAATGTCATATTTTAACGCAATTGTAGGGATATTACCTAATATAAATAGTTTTTTTTTGGGTGTTCTACCACAAACCGATGTATCTGAAGATATGGTATTGTGACTTGATAGTATTGGTCTTCAGAGTAGGTATACCTACCAAATTTTACACACTTACCTATTTTTACCCTTTTTGATATACCTTCATCTAAACGTTTTCTATCCATACCTGCCCTTTATACTTGTGTTTCTTCTTAAAGTGTGTGGTTAGTAGATAACCTAACGGTTCTAAGTTATTTGCATGTTACCAGCTGTGTAATTGTTGATTAACCATTAAAATATGCTTGTCTACTAATTGCCACATACCTACCTATGTTGTGTTGACAGTCTTAGATATTTACGACTGGTGGTAACAAGATTTTTTTCCTTTTCGAGCCTTGAGGATGTTATTCTAGTCCAGGAAAAGATTTATATTCTCCTTTAACCTTACTATAGATAATTTCGCTAGCGATTCACTAATTTTAAGAAAAAAGCGGTACAGACTCATGTACGCTAGAAATACTCACTAATCATGTTCCTAAAAAGTCATCCAAGATAAATCATAACCAACAAAAAAAATAAAGAAACACAATTCCTATACTTTCACAGTGCCACACTAACAAAAAGAATTTATAGATTGGCAACCCAATTCAGGTGTGCCAACACACGCATTCTAATTAATGCGTTTACGACGTGACTTATAAAATAGAGCGATACAAAAGTGGGTTTACGAAGTGAGTTTTGTGAATGTGGACGTGATTGTAACAAACAAGCTTGTTTTATTGTGTTAAGGAATAAAGGAAGGCCTTATAATTTGGCATCGTGTGAGGTGGCGTGGGAGGATGAATTGATGTGCTTTTATTGCACTAGATGTTTCTTGTGGGTTTGCTTGCATGTATGTGCTTAAGTTATATGAATCGAGGTTGGAGAATACGATGTTTATTAAACAGAAAGTGCTTGAATTAAGATTGGTAGGTACGAAAAGACATGTCTTTCTTTGCAAAAGTGCTACGACTATATCTAGAGCTCTGAAGAAAGGGTATTTTAAGAGAGCCCTTATACCAAAGATGTATATGTAGTGTAGGTTACTCTTATCGCGTAGTTTAGGATAAGTTCCAGCAGGTCTCCTTCTGTATACATCGATACACGTCTGAGGTAGAAAGACACAACATTTTTCCACTTGCTACCATTATATAACATGTTGAAATCTTACTATTTTATCATGTGTCGCCATTAGACTATAGATGCTAAAAATAATGCGATATTTGGGATACATATAGATACAATTGTATCAAAATAAATGGCAGCAAATCTTTTAAAGTAGTTCATTTCAGTTTGTATTATTATAGTTGCAAGATTTAGCCGAAGATTAAACTTTAAACTTACTCTTTAGTCCCGTGGCATAAGTTTGCGCTCGTGTTTCCGTGTGAGATCTCGGATTCAATTCCCTTGTCGAGAAAAGTTGTACTAGTATTTTCTGTTTAAACATTTTAAGTAGCAACACGGAGCGTGTATGTATGCATGGTAGGTGGCAACATACTCGTCGCCTATTACGTGGGACTTATTAAAACATAATTTGCAAAATGTGGGCGTGAAACTCTGTTCTCTTTGCCGATCAACATGGCCGAGGATATAAATAGATTCTAACTAAATTAATTAATAACAATATCTGTAGCTAAATTGTTAGACCGTAGCAATAAGGAACTCAGTTTCGTTTGAACATAATGGGTACTTAACTAATGACTTCATAAACTTGGCTGCAAGATTTTAGATTCGGTATAGTTTCTTAGATCCCTATCTAGAATAAGGCTAATTATATTATTATGTGGTAGAATATTATTATAACATAGCGAAAAATTATTACAGTCATAATTACGTATTTTGTCGAAGACACATAGGTACGCGTCTTTATTTAAGAAGTTTCATTATAGAATTTTGCGTTTTTATTAAGTTCCCAAAAGCACAGTGTTTGCGCTGATTGTAAATATAACATATTGTAGCTTAATTATGTCCTCCAGACCGAATTTCAGTCACGGCGACGGAGACTGGCCATCTGCGCAGGAGATATTATAGTCCACAAGTGTGTGCGCAAACACAAGTGCACTCTCTGTTCCTTAACTCTCAAGATCCGATGGGAAGGTAATGTGACACGACCGGAGAGAGATCAGGTGCAGTACCAACAGCTTTACGTACTTTCCGAGGCACGGGGGTGTCTAACACCGCCAACTTCCTAACTCCGGGCTGCTATTGAGTTTTTTAACAGAAAAATTCAATAACTTTTTCTTTGGCTGACCCAGGATTCGAACCCGGGACCTCATGCACAGCAGTCGCATTCATTAACGTTGCGCCACGGAGGCAGTTAGTAAACTACTCGGATACTGAAAGGACTCAGATCAGATATACAAATCTACGCCTTTCAGTAGTCGAGTGTTAGTAATTATTTTAACTGCTGAACGTATTAAGGCTTTATAATAATGTAAGGATTTATCAAAGAGACTGTTTTGAAATATGATTCATCAAAATATTGTGTACACAAAAGTTAATAATGGAGTTGTATTTACGAGTACGTTGACATTTTTCTGTACATCAATAACGTTATTTCGTTTACTACCAAAACATTATGAAGAAGTGTCTCACACCCACAATTCTCTATTGCCCACTACCAGACAATATCGGATACTCCGTGCTCCTACATAGCATTGCCTGACTAAATGCCAATAACATTTTATCGTGTTTAATATAGCCAGTTACTTATACGCCCACGGTGATGCCACTGAATCTGGGCAATATTCAACCTATTATTGAAGTATGGCGCACTTACAGCTTTTAATAAAGTTGAAATTAAGCTACTTTATACGGATTTTATTGCGTTGTTTATTTAAAACACTTTTATTATATAATTTTGAAACTATTAAACTACTACTGTTAAACTGTATTATACCTATATAGATACGGGGAGTCACGGGAGAGTCTCCGTGAATATGGCTGTTGAAAAGTAACTGAAACGTCTCGAAAAATGTAAACTTAAATCTAAATAGTATTAACAATTAAATAGCTTGAATAATACCTAATTAAGTTTACAAATAATAGATAATTGTATAGTTTCAAAATTATGTAACAATTTTGAAGTGAAATCTTCTTTAGGCGCGTTGAGCACTTTTTGGGTGAACAAAAATCATGAAACCCGCGTCATCGTCACCGAACGCATTCAAAATTCAAAAATAATAATCTAATAGCTCGACGATATAATTCACAAGTTAGGTACTTAGTTTTCACTTCTATCGGCAGTACCCAAAGACTGCACCGCATTTCTTTTTAAATATGCAGTGCTATAAATCGATATAAAGTAGTTTAATTTCAATATAAAACATTCGCGTAAACGTAAGAAAATATTATTAATAAAGTTGTAAAGACTCACCGTAGATCACACATTTACTATGTTTACAACATTACTATAATTATTACTATTATTGTAAATTTAACCGGTGTTGAGTGATTTTAAAAAGGGGCGTCCTTTCACCCTGGGGGGCTGTGGCGCTGTCATTGTCGAGCTAGTTACATCACTACATAGGCATTATGTACTCGAACATCTGCCTCGGGTAAAAAATACTATTGTTTATGGCTGTCAAAATGGCGGGCGGTTTATTGTTTATGTTTATTGCGTTGGTACCCCTCATCGCGGGATCGTGGATAGCAGAGGGCCAGAATTGGGCGATAAAATGATGTATGTATGTGATAATATTCCCTGGTTTTAGAAATGAGATTTAAAAACTGTTTTCTTATAAAATATTGTACCTTGTGTCCTTTATTCGATCAATTGGGATTTACATTAACTTATATGTATAAATAATTATGTAGATAATAAAGCTAAATAGTTCGTTTGTTTTTTAATTTACGCAGTAATATCTTGAATCATGAAAATTCTCATTGCATATGATAACCCAATTCTTGAGGAAGGGAAAGCTAGGATATAACATCATGCTACGAGCTACTGAAGCAGGGCAGCACCTAATAAGAAACGTGGTTATCTCCGCGGTGGACAGCTAGTATTTAGATGAAGTGGAAATACATGTATAATTTTATCGCTAAACCCAATAATCATGAAATTGTTGTACCTATCTATTTGTAAACTTATAGCTGTGGTTAATTGGGGAATCGTTAGACACAATATGAACACGAGTTTTGAAGTAATGTGTGTCTTATATAATAATTATATCTAGCAACGACCGAAAGGATAGTGAAGAAACCTGCATGTCTGAATATTTTCCATAATTGTCCTGAAGAAGTTTGACGTTTATCAACTCTTAATTGGCCAACGGGTCCGACTACGAACTAACCAAATCTACTTTAAAAAAAATGGGTTCGATATTATTTTTAGGATTGTTTTATCATTACACTCAAACAGTTATAGACGTGCACTAGGTAGGTACCTACTGTTTGAATATGTAGGTACTACCTTTCAGTCTTTTAACTCACAATGCCAACATTACATTTAAATTATAAATACATATGGGTACTTAGCTATTATTACTATGTACACCATCGGGCATATATCATGTAAATGTAATGTGTGACCTCACTGTTTTTGGTGTGGACACTTTGCCGTGCAATCTGAGTTCGGTGAAGACACTTCTATGATTTAAACAATACTTTTGCCCACATGGCTGATGAGCACGACGCAAGAAACATACGCAAGAAGAGACGCACGCGCAAGTTGCTTGCATCGTGTAAATAAAAGTTTATTAACGACCTTTAACGTTTTTTTTTTATTTGTATAAGCAATACTTAGAATTACAAAACCATCGGCCATTTAAAAACACATATCGTTAGCTGAATGGCGTCGTAGCACGGTAGCCACAATAGTATTGCTGAGTCAGTGAGTTCGGTCCCAATTAGGGAAGCGTGAACGTTGGTTTAGAAGCACACACAATGCTTGGGACGATTGTGTTTCTGTTTACTTTTATTGTATTTAAAGGTTTCCGTTGCGTTGTACAAGTGTAACAGAGAACCATGGTCGTGTTAAAGTTTTGTATCATACATACATAGCTTTACGCCTGTAGATCCCCGAAAGAGAAGGCAGGAGTGTATTGTAGGTACCTTTCGCCAACTATGTTTCAATTGCCACTTAACAGGGCCTATTGCCATATACCAGGTACACTTGCAGGGTCTGTGACTATGACAATTTTGATAGACAAAAAACCCAATTACCGATTACATTTCCCTGACTCGGGCATCAGACCTTACGCACCCGTACCCATATAAGAGCGGAAGCTTTTGCCCAGACAATTTTGCGCTTTAATTGTAAATAATATTGAACAGTGTATTTTTTCTTTATTTTATTCATAAAATGGTAGTTTTGTAGAAACATCATGTAATATAGCTATAAATATAACGTTTTAAAAACGGTTATAAAATCTTTGGCATCGTACAAAAATGCAGAATAGTTCAAATGAAATAATTCAAATTTTCATAAACATTAGTTAAGATACTTTTTAATTTTTTCCTCAGAATGGCTTTTACTACATTTTATCATCAAACTGCCGTGGTGTATTAATTTTGGTCTTTAAAGTTTGATATGATTCATTAAATTCTCTGGCGATGAGTATTGACCGCATGGGTATGAATAAAGACGCGCTGCTATTCTTCTCAATAGTCATTGATTATTTCGATAACACTTTTATAAAGAAGATGTGTGAAGTCTGCCAACCTGCACTTAGCCAGCGTGCCTTATTAAACCTAGAAGAGGCCTGTGCCCAGTAGCGGGACAGTTTACTTATATACAGGGCTGATATTATTATCTATACTAACATTATAAGGAGAAAAGATTTTTTTTTGTTTGTAGCAATTTATCTCAATAACTTCCAAACAGATTTTAATAATTCTTTCACCATTATAGAACTATATTATCACCGAGTGACATAAACGATATTCTATTTAAAAAAAAACTGTTACTAACATATGTAACCTACTTTTACGCGAGCGAAGCCGCAAGCAAAAACTAGTTATAAGTAAAGATGGTTGAAAGAACAAAGAACAGATACCATGTAGTTCGCTTTGATATAGAATCAAGCAACGCTGTGAAAGACTACTAGTGTCAATATAATCACGATTTTATTATGGATAACATGACTAAGCTAACGTAAGCGATTTTTAATTCATTACTTCATGCTTGAGTACACTACGAGATATGCTATCGCGGGTACTATCTAGTAGCATTGAATTGCGCAAGTGGTTATCTAATACTAATTATAAACACGAATATAAATAGTACCTAGGTATAATTAATTGTTAATAAGTATTCAACTTTTCACCTTTAAAGTGTTTGGAAGATGACTGCTTGGATTGCCTAGACGTTTTAGTAGCCGCCTTGTCATGCGACTAAAACGAGTGTTGAGGTTTCGAATACTACACGATACAAAAAATATTGTGTAATACGCAAATGTGTATTCTTTGTGTCCGTTGTTTGAATGTTTGTTAAGGCCCCCCGCGACACAGGAAAGATTCCTAGTGCAGGCGATGTAAAAAAACACAGCAAAATAAACATAAAAATTGTGTATGCTGCATTTGTGGCGGTTGAGAGTTTTGTGTCTGATTTAATGTTTGTAACATTGCCTACGATATAGGGATAACCTAGTGCGGGAGTTGTCTTAAAAACAATGGTCTTTCAACGCGGTCGATTCGTGTACCTACATAAATCTAGAATCATTATAATTGAGTTAACATTGCTTTTTAATGATGAAGACAACCTTCATTATTAATAATCATTTTGTATCAATTAAATAATAAGCTTCGTTAGCAAAATATTTTAGGGAGTAATTGATTTATAGTCGGTTTTAATAACATATTTTAAGGCAATTATTCTTGTTAGAAAATTATTAGTCATATTTGATACTGTGCTCCACGGTTTTGTATACTTCGCTTCTAAGGGCCTTAGCGTGATGGTAGATAGTCCTTCCCGGCCCCTTTTGGATAACCTGGCCTTTAAACTTCCTCAACAAAAAGATATAATCACCTATAATTCAAATTAGCGCGTTCCAACAATCTCTTGAGCTTTATAATATAATATTATGCCTTGTATAGATGGAGCACCTGTCTAGATACCACTGACAGTTAGGGTGATATAATCTGACGATTCCTTCAATCATATCCTAACTAAGTAACATTATAAATGCGAATGTGCGTTTTCACGCCTTATCTACTCGACGGATCATCATGAAATTTTTCATTTACCTTGTCAGGGTTACAGAAAAGGACAGAGTACGTTGTCGGCCTCGGGGGCGTAGTGGTTAGTGTAACCGACTGCCACGCCTAAGGTCGCGGGTTCGATTCCCGCACAAGTCAAACATTTGTGTGCATGAACATGAATGTTTGTCTTGGTCTGGGTGTTTCTATGTATAATATGTATGTATTTACAAAAAAAAAGTATATATGTATGTTTATCCATTGTCTAGTACCCATAGTACAAGCTCTGCTTAGTTTGGGCTAGATAGTGTTGTGTGTATGTGGTAGAATATTATATTATTATTATATTATTATATCTAGAAAAATAATTTTCCCGAACGAGCGAAGCAACGGCCAAAAACAAATTTTATATCATTTGTGTTCATCAAGATGTTCATCAAATATATTTTTTTGCTTTACCGAGGACTGATCATTGTATTTGCGGTTACAAAGTATTCTCGGGTGAAGCGTTAATTGAGTTGCCCACTTTTAATTCAGTAGAAATGTCGAATTGCATACAAATTAATACGTAATTTGTATTTTACAAGCAATTAAAAACATCCATATCACACCTCTTGCTATCTACCTGTAAAATATACAGATAGACATCGCCTATCATAAGCTGGACTACAAGACCAAGCATTGGCAGAACGCGTTAAATTAAGATTATGTGCGTTTGCACCGAGATTGATTAAATAATCGTGACTCATTCAAATGCATAATATAATACTACCGGCGCCACGACCAGGGAACGACAGACTAATGAGGTTATTGCTTAGTTTGTTTTGATTATCTTTCAATCTTACCCTTTATGGGGTAATCAATAACCGAATAGCCTATACGTGTTAAAACTAAACATGCTTACGATAGGATCAAGCTTGTTATGGCGCAAGAGTGAAGCCCTGTGGTATGCCTATATCATTATTTGATCACATACTTGTGATGTGTAAGATCAATAAACAGATTTGTTGTTCCGGTGTGACTAAATTTAAATTAGGAATGATTAGATCAAGCTTGTTCTTGTTATGGCACCAAAAGTAACCTTGCAGCATACCGAACATAAGTATCTTGTGATAGAAATCAAATTGTATAAATATTGGTAGTCCGATTAAAATCCAAGTTAGTGATAATATTTAGACAAAATATGTGTTAAGATTGAAATTTATTAGCTACATGAAAACTTGGAATCACCATAAAACTTATCACTTGTGCAATAAGTACAATGTGGAAGATTACTCTTAGCATTTCCTATTTATCTTCAAGCAGCACAAAACTTATCAAGATCAATAGATTTCTGCTTTCTTGATTTTGTTAATTCTGGATAAAGAAATAATCCGAGCTACGATATAATTAAACGGTGCTCTAACACCGAGATATATGGATGAATTTGTAGATATCTCTGCTAACTCGAATGTCTATGTAAAATCCAAACGTTAAGTTTATTTCTTAGATAGGTAAGAATTATAATTCTTGATAAAAGATGTTAATAAAATGATATTAATGCAGCTTAGTGTGAAAACAATAATGATTTAGCTGACGTGCCGCGTATCTTTTATCACTGATAGTATCAAAGATATAGAATTATAAAGTCGTAACTACGTGAGTCTGTTAATTTGCTTGAAATTTTATGTGTTACGTTTATAGGTGTAACTATGGTTCCAACAGTTCCAATCGTTTCTGTAACACTAAAACCAGTAGGTAACATTTTACAAGCAATTATAAAGAGATAAAACATCTAAATACATGCAACTAGGAGTCTGGCACTATTGAGTATTAAACAACAGGGTTTCTAAATATAATGTTATATACCTTAAAGGTAATTAACAAAATTTGTCGTGACAAAATAGGGAGGATAGTCTGTATCATAGTTGGTACAATAAAACCCATTGTCGTTGTATGCATAGACTCTTCCATAAAAACGTAGCCAGCGGTGTAGTTACCTTGATCTCGTCATCTATATTTTTACGACCTCCGCCGATTAGCCTATTGCCTTTATCGGACAAAATCCCAGGATAAGTGCTGCTAAGAATTAAATAACAGACAAAATGAATCTTAAAATATCTGATTGACGAACATAGCCACAAAGTTTACTTCGTCAGACTAAAACAGAGTTGGCGAAATGAAAAGACTTAATATGTTTATCATCTAGTGTTAATTCCTTTACCCATCAGTGATACACAACCATGAATGCCGTGATGCAATGTATGTATATTCGGTACTCAACGATTAGGAAACGGAGAACCACTATTGGAATATAATTTAATACTCGGGTGTTCAATCATGATAAGTTATCACTGATACTGTCTGCATTATCATGTTTTTAAACAATTTCGAGTTATTACGTGTGACCTCCTTGATTTGTGATTAGTATCGAATGGAAGTACGGCTGGTAGATCTGTGTGATAATGATAATGTTATATCTGGATAGCTACTGAATTATACAAGTACATATAAATAGACTACTTGCCTTTAAATCCCCCAAACGGGACGCAAAGATATATTATTTACACACTTAGCCATTTTTCAGATCCCGTAAGGACAAGCCTATTGCCTGGGCGTTTACGATATCATAGAATGTAAAAGTTAACTTTCATGGTCCCGTTCTGTTGTCAACAAAGAAACAGAAAGACTTTAATCTAGATTTTCTCACAATAATGTTTGTGATAAGTTTATATCTGTTCCTTCTTTGGATTGCATGTTTATAGTAATAATTCTGTTCTAATTCTACAAAGGCGGCAGAATGTCGGTTTGTTACATTATTATGACTAAATTGGTGAACCGATTGCGAACAAATTTTGTTGTGGTCTTAACTTAAATTCGGAGAAGGTTGTTTTAAAACGAAAACACAGTCGTTGTTATTACAATTATATAGCTATTGCTATAAGTATCCTTATATAAAAGAGTACCATGCTGATTTATACATCAGAAAAATACTAAATAAAATGAAATGTATCGCTTCAGATAATTCTGTAAATAAATTCTTGGCTACAAGTTTTCCAGACTTTACGACTGCTACACAAGGCTAGATAAGACGGTTTTCTGAGAAACATTACCTTATCAAGGCTTTTATCGACTATTAAAATAAAACAGGTATTGGACTGAATACAATGACAGAAGAAAATTAATGTTATTAAATGTTTGTGTCATAATAGATGATGCGATGGCTCTGACAATAGCCTAGTGGGTAACCGTAAGACTGATAGGCAGAGCGCTTGAGTTCGATCCCAAGGTGCATCTCTGTCTTTAAGAAGTTATGAGTGACCTAAATAATTATCGCTCGCTTTAACGGTGAAGGAAAACACCGTGAGGAACCCTGCATGTCTGAGGAGTTTTGCATAATGTTCTAGAAGATGTGTGAAGTTTGCCAGCGTGGTGGACTATGGTTTAACCCTTCTCACATTGAGAAGAGGCCCGTGTATAGCAGTGGGACAGTTTAATACAGAGCTAATATTATTATTATAGGTATCATTATATATAATAGATGGACTACCTTGTCTCGTGGTATTAATGAGAACTTAGATAACTGTAGATTATGATGATTGGGGTACATTATCGTATGAGAGAAAGAGACAGCGTATTACAACACGTATAGCTTTGTATCGCTTTTGGCTCTATGAGAGATAAATAGATGGTAATAAGTAGTCCTTTTGCTGGCAGTGTAATCGACTAAGATTAAGTTCGGGCCAGATACTATAGAGTTTCTCATAGTCACGTGGTTGATGTTACAGACCCCTGAAGAAGTTTGGAAGGAATACAATATATAGGTAATAAGTTTATTAGGTTTGGGTTGGTTTCTCTCAATCGTTTGGCTACCAGAATTACAATAACTAGCGGTCGCCTAGTGCTCGAAATTCGACCAAAGTTTGCATGTATGATATTGCTGATATATGTCATTATATATCGATATATGTAACCATAGTTACGCGCTTCGACTGCGTTTGTCAAATGCATGGATTGTGTGCGTGTAGTGTTTTTTCATTAATTTAATGTATTTCTAATGCATATTTTATAAAAATATTAGGATTCGCCCCTCCTTCTCCATATAAACTTTAACTGTGCCAAATTTCATACTCCTCCGTCCACACAATTTTTGTAAAAAGCGGTACAAAGATTTTGCTTCACGTATTAATTTAAAGATTATATATTTTAATGATTAAATGTATTTGTTGCTAAGCATTCTAGTTTTGCAGTCTGTTGGCAAGCGTTCTGTACAGGACACTGATAGCCAAAGATAGAAGACTTTAAGGCAAGGCAAAAACAGGAGTAATATGGTGAGAAGAAAACTAAAATATCTTAATAAGTTAACAAATTTCATAAATATCAAAATCACTGTTAACCTATTGAGTCTCAGTGGCACACCAGCGGCTAGATACAATAGATTTTTAATTATGTCTGGTTTTCTTAGACTTGACAAGTTAGCAGTAGTAGTAATAATAATAATAATAATTAAAACATTTATTGAATATAATACATTACACAAGATAAATATACCCACCAAACTGTGTGACAGTTTGTCAAACTGTTAATCGTAATAACAATAAAAAAAACTAAATATGAAATAAAACTAATTATCTAAATACCAAGAAATAGCGTTATAATCTGGCAATAATGAAGAATTACGCATGTTATTTGTTAATAATAAAATAAATCGATTCAGTTATTCGTTTTTATCGGTAATTACCGAAAATTATCGATAACGGCCGAGATATCGACATGTAATGTGACACGATAACATCGTGGATGTCAGGATGTAGATAACATACTGGATTGATGATTTATTTTCGCTAATCTAATTACAAAAAAATCCAATGTTAATTTGGTTAGGTATGTCAAGTTAAATGTACACGTGAGTACTTATCGCCTATGATACAGCTGAATATGATACTTGTAGTCCTGTAATGGTTAGGGAACATACATTCACACATACACATACAACTCCCGCACTAGGTGTACCTAATTCTTTCGCGGGGAACTAGCGTGGATAACCAAAGTTGGCGAAATGTGGACTGGTCGTCTCGCACGGATCCTTTTAAAACGACACTTTTTATAATTAGTATTTTTGAAAGTGTCGTTAACCACACATCCATATAATTTGAGTGCGAAACGAACAGATCTGAAAGAGACGGTGTGCGAATCGAAACCAAAAAAATAATATTTTAAAGTGTCTTTCGCACAATTCGTACGAATGCTAGACGACCACTAAGTCCACAATTCGCCAACTTTGGTTATCCAATAAGCTGAATTGTGGCGTTAACACTAAGTTTACCAGTCTAGGATGTAGGAGGTATGCATATTGTGGTAAGTGATAGTGCGTCTATTGTCTATAGACGCGCCTTCTTTTACGTGGGAACTAGCACATCTCTGTATATTCTGATGCTGACAGAAAGCTGGATGGAGTAGTGGTTTAAATGGTCGCCTAACCGCTTCCACTGCATCGAGTGTTGTGGTTTCGATCCTCATACGAGGCAGGAATTTGTGTGATCCCCAAATAGTTGTTCCGAGTGTGGGTGTTCTTTGTGTCCGTTGTTTGAATGTTTGTAAAGACCCCGCGACATTTAAAGAACTATTCTTAGAGCTGCTTTTTTTTCCAAAAACAATACTTAATTCCTGATTTTGTTGATCTGATCGGCGTCTTGCATTCTGATCGGCTTCATGAAATTCAGATTCAGTTGACAGGGATTGCATTACGTCGATGGCGATCTTAAGAGGAGTTCGGTATTGTTAAACTTCGTCATGACAGTCCTTAGAGTTGGCAGTCCAAGGATCTGTAATGTGTTTATATTTCCACAATTATTTTGCTAAGGATAGCCGCCAAGGAACGGCTGATTTAAATCACAATAATACCAAAAATTCTATAATAGTCAAACATTAATTGTGAAAATAAACACTGTGAGAAAACCAATGGGACAGTTTAATACAGCGTTGATATTAGTATATAGATAATCAAAAAGGGTTAAGGACCTCGGGATTGTTATCAAGGAATACACCTGTATTTTAAAGTTAATCAGTAATACTAACTCTTATCTCATGTTGCTACATTCTTTATCACCACGGATTTTCTCAAGTCTAAGCGTTAAAACATTGTATTGTTAATCGCTTTAACAGTCAATTAAGGGATAATCAGCGTTGTAATTAAATGCACATGACATTATTTGTATTTAAATTGCACGTAATCTTTTTTTCAAAGTGTTCTAATTTTTTGATTACTCTAAATTAGAATGAAGAATCTCTTCTTACAACTAAAGTGGAAAACATCAGCTTGACGGTAAAGACCACAACGTACGGACTGCTGCAATTCTATTTTTAAAAAGCGTCACTGCTGCCTGTTCGAAGGTACAATACAGCGCCTCCATAATGAGGAACTCTAATCATCACAGGTTATCAGAAAGAGCTACTCTGTAAATTATATTATTTTGTTTGATCGCGGTGTCTCATTGGTTTTCTATATTAATGTATCACACGATTAACCAGTTAACAACTTTTCACAAAACTTATATAAGACGCTCTCAACATTGAAACAGGCGTTCTACTGTGCTTTTTATGGCTCTTGACGAAACTCATCAAGTTTTACTGCTGGTATATATTTCTGCTCGCGCAGTTTCTATCACGCTTATAAATACTGATAAGCGTGATATTATATAGCCTATAAACTTTCTAAAGAATAAGGCTATCAAATATAAAAATAAAATTCAGATACGATCGGTAGTTTCAAAGATTAGCATGTTCAAACAAAATCACTACCAAACGCTTCAGTTTAATTATAATAATTATTATAGATATGTTTTGATTAGTTCATCAACTTTTCTGCTAGAATCTTTTTTAGAAACTGATTGACAATAACCAGCCTCAATAGAGAATAGATAGTTATATAGTATACATATTGTTTTCCCCCATTTAACTGAATGTAAGCCACAAACATTTATAATTAACAAATGATTAAATTTCCTACATATGTATGTATATACGACGGTATATACGCTAATCATATTAGGGTTGTCAACCAGCGCGTAGTTTAAATGAATCCAATCGTTGGTTTGGAAAGTTGTTTTCATAGAGGACCCACAGCAGGCTATCCAATAAAAATAGCAGCTGACCGAGAAGTACTTTCAGCCTACGGAATAACAAAGCCATATTGTAAGCACACATAGTTTTAAAAAGCGCTAACATGTATCTACTAGTAATACCAGTATGTCCTTTACAGCACAATATTCCTTCTTGCAGAGTCGGTAACAAGATATTAATAGGTACTTCTTGTATTGCAAGCATCTATAGCTATGATAGCTGCTTTCTAACAGCCAAGCCATATCGTTCAGCAAGCTTAAATATACTGACAACCTGCCAGAGAGACGGCTTGAAAATCTTTGAATGGTTACCATTCCAATAACCAAGGTAAAAGAACGATGTTCTTCTACCTTGTCCCCACTCTACAATGTTCTTATCAAACAAAGTTATTGTAGTTCTACAATATCTTTGTTCTTATCATTACATTTTGCTAACAAAAATACAGTCTGTCACTTCTGAAAGTTGGTAGCCCTGTTCATAGTTATAACTAACAAGTTATTTATCAAAATATCGATGATTATTACTTAAACTCGGTTTGTTTAGTTGCGAATATTCGTATTTTAGTTATTAATGTCCGTACGGAGCAAATAATTGGCTATTGTGTAACATATCGTTTGTTACGCCTAATTAATGACATGCTTTGTGTAGTTACGCGCCATTTTGATTTGCTACACAAGTTGACAGATTTAAGTTTTAAATTTAGCTCGTGGGTTGGCTTAGGCAAGAACTTATACAGCCAGGTTATGTTCGAAATTTCATAATTATAGTAAATAAATGTCGCTGAAACCGTTTTCTTTTTCAAGCAGATCTTACTTAGTTTTAAAATGGCCAAAAATCGATTTGGTTTGGGTTTTAGTTATTGCAAGCGTAATGATATCCATCGGATATAGCACCAGATTGCGCGTTGCTAATTTCTGCACAGGTAAATTCAATTACACTAACTAACCTAAGAAAGAAACTATATTAGACATTAGCACAAACACTCACATAAGTTCTCCCCTTCTTCACGACTAATAAAAAAAATAAAAACATACAGTTTGTATAAGTAGGTATGTTTTTTTTATCAATTTATTTATACTTAATGGTTGTTTTTTATTCGTTTAAACGAGCAATCAACTCGGTAGAAAATCAACCCCTACTAGTTTAATCTGAGATTAGATTCAAAGTGCATCGCCAATTAGCCTCTGTTTGCTTGTCTATGGTAAGGGTGCCTACCCTAACGAGATGGTTAATTAGGTGAAGATGGAATGTGCAATAGATATCGTTTGTTTATAGTGCTCATTAGGGGATCATATAGGGACCTTTTCGTTTATATATGGCGTATTCGTTTTCGCTCGGTTAGGCGCTCCGCAGATAAACAAAGGACTTTTTGAAAAAAAAGTGCGTTGTTGCACAGCATGTCATAGGTATCCTAACTAACATTATAAATGCGGATGAGATTTTGTTTGTTTGTTACGCTGTAACGTCTTAACTTTTTGACCTACCATCATAAAATTTTGCAAACACGTTGTCTGAGATACAGATAGGACGTAGTACCTTTTAGCCAGAAAAAGTACTGTTCCCGAGGGATAGACAGTTATTGACAAACTCTGCATTCACACAGGCGAAGCCGTGGGTAAAATCAAGTTAAGTATATTATATCTAGCCTTTAGTGTAGGTACTTTGGTAAGCTCATGCACGATTTCTCGATTAAAATCTTTTATTCGAATAAAATTAAAGGATAATGAGAAAGCAAGATGGATTTCTTTTCCTTTCTTAATAATAGCACGGCACGGTCTTGCTGCTGCTGCCGCACCGAGTCGGTTCGAGTCTCTGGGACAATTATTTGTATAATCCACAAAAGGATTATTATGAGCCTGGCTGTACTTTGTCTCCGTCAGATGTATGTTTGTAAAGTTACCCGTGACAGGGTTTGATAGCTAGTTCGAAAGGCCTGCCTTTGGCGGAATCTAGAGCTTGCTATATATTGAAATCAGAGGTCTTACCACTGCGCCGAATGGTAACTGATACGGTATCCTATGATTGTTGCTGCAACCTAGCTACGAAAGCCAAAGATAACGATATTCTAAGATAATCTAAATTTATTTAGTAGGTAGGTACAGATATATCAGAATTAGGTCAAAGAAAAATCTTTAATTCTTTAATAATGTGTAAACACTCCTTGGACGAGTCAATTAAATAGTTTATTAATAAAAAAATAAAGGAAATTAAAATATTACATTGAAAAAGACGTGTTCGAGCTCTCTCGAAAGAAAACAAGACTCATGACATAAATAGCCAAATCTCGAAGTTTTTTAAAATTTAGTGATTAATTTCTATAGCATAATCTTTTGAGTAGGCTTGGTCTAGAATCTATACCGGAGCTGAACTATTAAGGCTGGGCGCAAATATTTTTAAATCATTAGATATGTAATTTCAGACGTTCTTATTTACTTATATATTAATTTACCTGAAAGTGGCAATGGGTATTACGATTGCAAGTTAGTAGGTGGTGTCAAAATAGGTATAGTCCTACCTAGAAATATAAAAATCCGTGTCAAATCGATATAGATACCTAACTACCATAAAAAACTATTTTATAAAAAAATATCCAATCAGTGATAACAATTTACTATATTTAATTATATTTATTTAGATAGGTATAGATAAATATTTGTAATATTTTTTTAATAAAATCTGAAGTATTTGCCAAACCTCCTCAACTATTAGCAAAGTCCAAAGTAAAGCATATTTGACACAATACTTGACAACATCTTATATAAAAGCCTTGGCTCACCCCTACCTTGGGGTTGTTCTGAGAATAAATCAAGTAGGCGTGGCTTATTGTGTTACGCCCCTAAGGATGAGCAGACAGCCCTCGGTACGTATAAGTACCAACTGAGAACACTATTTCGGTACCTATAGCACTTACCACCCGGTATCACGCGATATAAATGTGGAATGCGAAATATTTATTTTCAAGAATAAGTTTTATACTTATATATATAATAAGTAAGTACCTTTTAGTAGGCTTGGTCTAAAAGCTAGACCTATTTACACTAACAGGTATTTGCGACAATTTGTATAGAGTAAGCAACAAGATACATAAAATATTAGGCTTTTTTTTATAATAGTTCTTCGAACCGCCGCTGCGGCGCTAGTATCGCTGCTTTGTACTGACAGTGCGTTCTAATAATAAAATATGTTTTTATATTCGATACATTAAAACGAGTTATTTGATTATACATCTTATTTCATAGTATTTAGGGGGTCTTATAAAAACTTTTGGTAATTACCTAATATAGTTATTTTATAACTAGAGAAGCTAATAACAAATATTGAGTCAATTTATGTTTTAAGATGAATAATTTAAATTTAATTTTTATTAATTTATTTAGTGTAAAACTGCTGTTTTAAGTGAATTAAAACAGCAGTTTTAATACTAAAAAGGTCATAATAAAGCCTAACTGAGTCCATCTCTTATTTAGGTCATATCTATTTCAAATTAAGCAGCCATAGCTCAGTGGGAAGACCAATAGACTGCAATGCAGAGGGTCTCGGGTTCAAACCCACGTCGCGCACCTATGACTTTCGGAAGTTATACGACTTTTCAAAATTATGTGCGTATTGATTGACAATTATCGTCTGCTCCGTGCCTCGGAGACCACGTTAAGGCGTTGGTCCCGGCTGCCATGAACATCTATGGCAGTCGTTATTGGGAAGTCAGTGCGCTATAATATCCTGACATTGGTCTATCCTTAGGGTATCGTTAGCCTTCGGGTTGCGAAGGTCAGATGGCAGCCGCTCCGTGTAAAAACTGATATTCAGTCAAATCTGGTTAGACCAGAAAAGCCGACCCCAAGTGACTTGGAAATAATAAAGGCTAAGGAGAAGACAATACATGTAGATACTTATATAAAATGTAACAAAACGATGCATAGATATGTGTTGTAATATATTATATTACCTGCATTTACGAGAAAGTTGTAACCTATAGACACACAATATAGACAAGTAAAGTTAGCCTAATATAAAAAAAAATACTTGGTGTTACTTAAAAACCATAAGTAACCGAAAAGAGACTATGATACATATTATACACCAAATATGACACTTTCATAGTAATGGACGACGGAAACAAATTCTGATTATTTTATTATTATCAAACGATCCGGTTTCGCACAGTTAGAACAAAACCTTTACAAATTATACAATTACACACCTTCCTCATAAATCACTTTTTCTATTGGTAAATCGCATGAAAATCCGTTCAGTAGTTTTTGAGTTTATCGTGAACATACTGACAGACGCGGCGGGGGACTTTGTTTTATAACAGGTATGTAGTGATAGTCATAATGATAAGTGTACTTTTGTTGACAATTGTAACTAATAAGTAGACCAATAGATATGGGCATGGCTCACGTGAAAGAGAAAGCTTTTATTCGAACAGTTCTGCAAGAGTCTTTGAATCCATTTTGTTTTGTTTAACATTATCGCTTGCAATACATTTAAAGCGCAATTGTTCGTATGATAGCTATCTCTTTCCATATCAATTGCGGTACTTATTAGTTTACATTGTCAACATAAGTGCAGTTGTTAATAACAAAATAGTCTGGACACTAGATTTGAAAAGTTCATTAGTATGAAAGTAATATGTACCTACTTAATATAGGTATACCTATAAATCTTCTGTGCGTGTGTTTGTAATTAAACTCCTCCTAAACGGCTGGACCGATTTTGAGGTTTTTTTTTGTGTGTGTGTTCAAGTGGATTCGAGAATGGTTTAGATTTGTTTTTTTCTTTTGTACAGGACAACGTCTGTCGGGACAGCTAGTCTAATTTAAGATATAATTAATTATTATCTACAAAATAGCCATATTTTGTTACATGTATGCATTTATAATATTAATATTGATGACTGTATCGCGGACAGCTTTACAAACATTTAAACAACGGACACAAAGAACATCCTGACTCGGAACAACCATTTGTGGATCAGACAATTTTTTGTACCGCGTCGAACCCACAACATTCGGCGCAGTGGCAGTGATGAGGCGACCGCTTTAACCACTACGCCATTCGTACAATAACATTTTGTGACTGTTATTCTAAATACGATAGAAATTTTTATTACCTAGTGGGTACCTATACCTAATATATTACTGATATTAGGTAATAATAAAATGGATTGTTAATTATTTTGTAATTAATTTATGTGCTATGTTAGATCGTTTATTTTATCCCAGTTTCAGTGAATCAATACAGTATACTTACATGATGGTTGCTGTTTTTGGCAATTTGGGACACAACATACTTGACTTTTATTTAAAAGAAATTGGTATCCTTATCTTCTACCGTTACAATGCCCGATAGACCACATTAAACCATAGACTAGGAGCGTAGCGAAAATATTCATATCATATCAAAAAGTCTATGCATTAAACATATAAAATTTGTAATTCATTATGGACTGTAATAAAGTTTAAAATTGATTTCAAGTTAAGCAACAATATATGCAAAATATCATCGAATTTGGATTTTCTTTGGGAAAACATTGATGAAATAGTTTATATAATGCTAAATACCTATAACGTAATTGATTCTCCACATACAAAACTTAAATTTTATGAGCAACAACTTAATATAAGGAAATATCTTTATCACCTTTTTAATTTTACCTAAAGATATAAAAATTCCGACACCATGTTGGTATGTGTGTCTCAATGTTTCTTACTATTTATTTATATGGATATTTCTAAACGACACCGGACGGTCCATCTATACAACAAAAAATCTTTAATCTTTACAATTAATTAAAGTCGACAATTATGTTGTAAACAACCCAAGTGGCAAATAAGATTAAGACTCTCAAGATGGTAAGAAGTTATTTTCTTTACTTTCTACAGGTATCTTTTTTTTTAAATATCAACTCCCGCACTTAGTAAATTTCCTGTATCGTGGGTGACTTTACAAACATTGAAACAACAGACATAAAGAACACCCGGAACAAATATTGGTAGATCACACAAATGGTTACCCGTATAGGTATCGAACCCGAACACTTACCGCAGTGGCAGTGACGGCAAGTAAACCACTAGGTACACCATACATGCTGTCAAAACTTATTATCGCTTCTAATCTAAGGCTATTCCTTGCGAGTTTTTTAATTCTAAGACAAGATGCTGTATGACAGCGCAAATGAAAAATATCACACATGGTCCCTATTGGAAGTATAGCTTCTTCTATAGGAGCCTGGTAACCTGGAACCCAGGAACATAACAGAAGGTTATTTGCGATTTTCTGTAAGTTGGAGGCACTTCTCTAACCAGGTCATTTTCTTTTGAGCGTAAGATACCGCTATGCGATATCTATTGACTTTTTTTCAAAGACTTTTTTTTTCTCTTTTTCAAATTTTGCAAAATTACAAAGGTTTCTTTTGTCTGCTATTTGGGGGATATAGGTGTTAGACAATTTGAGTGTGTAATTTTGCTGATACTTTGAACAGTTCAAACCTACACTAATTATTGAAATAAAAGTAAATAGATATCGCACAGCAGTATCTTTCGCTCAAACCAAAATGAACTGGTTAGAGAAGTGTCTCCAACTTACATAAGATCAAGCAAATAACCTTCTGTTATGTTCCTGGGTTCCAGGCGTTTCTGGCTACCAGGCTCCTATAGAAGCTATACTTCCAATAGGTAGAAAATCTACATCCACATTTCGCTAGCGATAATTTTAAATCCTACGTTATAGTGGGCAAACCTTACACCGTCTATCGGGAACAGTATCAACAGTACTAGACTCCGTGCCGCCTGAGAATTTCTTGACAGAAAAAGTCATTAACATTACAAAATCAAAAAAAAAGTGAATCACTTACAGCGCATTCGCTATCGTTTCGCCACCGAGGTAGTCAAGCAAAATTACTTGTCGATATTATCAATTAGTAATTAGTTTTATATTTTAAAGGGAAGATATAAGATGATAAGCCTCAAGATAAGGTATTGTATTTTCGATCAAAAGGTCGATGGTTCAAAACCGACCTATTGCACTTCTTTAGCTGGAAGTGTTAACAATAATGTAGTGTCGGCCTCGATGGCGTAATGGTTAGTGTAACCGACTGCCACGCCCAAGGTCGCGGGTTCGATTCCCGCACAAGTCAAACATTTGTGTGCATGAACATGGATGTTTGTCTTGGTCTGGGTGTTTCTATGTATAATATGTATGTATTTACAAAAAAAAAAAAGAATATTTGTATGTTTATCCATTGTCTAGATCCCATAGTACCTACAAGCTCTGCTTAGTTTGGGCTAGATGGTGTTGTGTGTATGTGATAGAATATTATTATTATTATAGTGGTTTATGTAGCGACAGTACAAACGCTTTAGTTTTAGATGTCAGGCGCAAGTATAAAGTAGCGCCGCGCGGCAGTTGTTTCCCCGCAATCACTGAGTTAAGTCGTAGCTCAATTATTTTTTAATTAATATTTGTAACTTGTACCAGTAAATATATATCCATATTTACCATCAAGTTATTTCATTTGCTCAATCACAACAACACACATCTGATTACCCCTACAGTTTACAACACTAATTGGAAGCTCCTAATCTTTTAAAAAAGGAACCGTTCTAGTAATTGGTACTATTTTATCTTTTACTAGATTTTGCCTGCAGTTCGCTGCCATAAATGTAGGATTAGATTACTAACAGTACTTTTTTCTAGATGAAAGTTACCCTATGTCTTTTTCTGTTCTCCTTACAATGTGAATACAAAATTTTGTGATGATCGGTTGAGTAGTTAAGGCGTGAAAGCGTAACAAACAAACTCATATTCTCATTTATAATATTAGTAATTTATTTCATTTTTATTAATCACAGACTGACTAGTTAAATTATTACCTTTAGTACTAGTGAGATACCTTACACCCTTTATTATTTAAACTTAGTTTGCGGCCACGATAACATGTGAGATCGCAAAAGCACTGTATTTAGAAATCCATAGAACCGCACAATGCTGGATCGCAATACACGTAGCCTTAGACGAGGCAATTTTTATTCCTGCGGCTGTATCGCATGTGCATCTAATAAGGCCTACTTAATAACTGTTCAATACATTATAATTATAGGAGCCGTAATATAACATCACGCCCATCTTTCAAGGGGTAAAGCAGAGGTCTATTATGCCCATATGGCCCACTGCTTAACTAGGAAATTGTCATCGATTGGCCACAGGAGATATAATGTTGCTATTGATAAAAACCCGATAGATATCTCAATTACCTACTTTAAAAAAACCGACGGTATACCTTATTTGTCGTCGAATATTTTGTTACGGGACTTAATAAGGAAAAGCTTTGATATATATATCGCACCCTTAATAAAAACAGAGACTTATCTCAGTATTTTGGATTAAACAAATTTGAACTCTATTGCAAAGATTTAACACAAATTAATATAATATTACAATTTAACATACACAATTAGAGTTCAAATTGCCTTACTTTCAAATTTCGAGTTAAGTCGCTGTTTTATTTGTCTTTTATATAGAATTCGAGATTTGCAGGATGAGTGCGCCTGTAAATCTAAGTAAGAAGAAGAAGAGAAAAATAGTAGATAGAAATGTAATGCACACACATTTCTACGAAGGCGGGCCTCTTAAGGTCTAGCAGGAATATTGCTAGACTCCGTGCTGCACATTTACTAACAGGAAAGCCTAAAAACATGTTACTCGACCCAGAATTCTAAACCAAGACCTCAAGATTAAGTAAACATAAAGGCAAACCTATTCTTTTCCATACTGTTTTGCTTTATTGCTAAGGTTTCTTTTATTAATTTATAATATTATACGAATTTTATAGAACTACATAATATTGTCTTCTGTTTACGCGAATATTATTCATTGAAATTAAACTACTATATACGGATTTTATCGCGTTGTTTATTTGACACTTTAATACATAATTTTAAAAACTGTTACCCTACTACTACTATTAAACTTTACTAATTTTAAGCTACTTGAGACAACTACCATCTTAGTCTCCCCGTGACCATGGCTGCTGAAAAGCAACCGACACGTCGGGGAAAGTGTATAGTTAAATTAAATCTAAATAGTTTTAATAGTTTAATAATAATTTAATTAGCTACTCATATTATTTAGAAATACAAAAATATATTGTCATATTTTTATCTCTATTTTGTATAACCGACTAATAATAATTGTTTAAATATGAAGTTGGCATTTTGTATGAAGATAATCGATAACGTTGTGGTTTTCATACTGAATCATCAATATTTTTGAATGGCCGATTTGTATTACTATTAATTTATTATTAATAAATAATAATACTACATGTATTATTATTACTAATAATATATATAGTCTTATGTCGAGATATAAATGAATTGGTGTAATAACCATTGCATTTTGTACATAAACACGAATTAGATGTAGAACTTAAATAGCAATTTCATAGTTAGAAACCTCATATAACTAAATTTTGTTCATAGGGTACTTTTCTTTGCCTGGCAATGTATTTCTATTCACCCTTTCACAGTTACAACTATGACATTCTAAATTCAAAACGAATATTTTTTTTCATACAGCACAGATTAAATTCGTTCCACAATAGAGTAGTACCCTTGTATTGCCCGTATGAGCGTGTCCCCCAATTGTGGGATGAATGAATGAATGATTGTAAAGTAGGGGCTGTCTGCTATAATGGTTGGGGCGGTTGGTAATATTTTGGGGCGTGGGGCGGGCAGGATATTGGCGATATAAATAAATTAATAGATATGCGAAGAGAACACGGTAATTTGGAAAATGATACTTTACTACGTATTAATAATAGTCAAAAATTGTCTGTTTTGTAAATATTTGGGTGTGATGTCTCGGGTTTGATTCGCGTGCACTTTACTTGAGACTTTTCCGTTAGTACTCTCAGTAATGATTCAGAAATTATATCCGTAAGGGCCTTTAACTCATCCTTGCTACTTATATGACATGTTTTGGCCCATCTCTAAAATAATATATGGCTGTGATACTATGAAATACGTGTATTATGTTTAAAATAATGTAACTAATATAGGTATAAAATAAGCATATCGAAAATATATAAAAGCGACAAGAACAATTTTAAAAAAGTAAGATAATTTATGTTCGTTGATTTTACCTATTTTTGGTTATCAATAAATAAATGGTCACAGCGATTTATTTATGCTGAAGCTTGTTCCATATTCAATAAAAAATGACAGACGAAGTCCACAGATGCCTTATTAAAAAAAAGTAGGTACCATATTTGACGTACCGCTTTTTTTAATGTCCTACACATAAAAATGCAGTCTTCTAACTCGCTTTCTTCAACTTTCAAATACTATTTTAAGATAACTTAAATATACATTTGACATTTATTTTCGATTTGTTAATATAATTAATTTAACGAAGTTTAATGCAATAAATTGATTCTACGCAAATATCCAGGTTGATGCACTCATTAGTTAACTCTTTCTTTCAATATTTAACGCCAATAAAAATGATATATTTAATTGATTAGATTTCTATTCTTTTGTTAGTCAATTTTAATTTCTATATTAACGAAGAAATTAAGTTACATTTATTCATAAAATTACTGATTTATTTTAACCGAACTTCGTCCTAGATATAAAAATATATTCTAGAAAATTATGAGAGTCGTGTTTTTATGAGCACCTCTAATTTATATTCAAAACGAATGAATAACTTTTATTAATCTCGCTAAGACAGTTAACACCGACAGTCAGGACAATCATTATAATGTTGTAAATCATAAAATAAAACTGCGAGCAATACACTTAATATAGGTATTAGGTGTATTCGTTGCAGTTAGGTACATTTAAAACAAATAAAAAGTTCCACCTATTTAAGTATCAAAGAACCTTTTCCACAATTTTCTGTGATTATTGATTCGAGCACGCGATTCGTTGCATCTTAATGTCATTCAAGCTCTAATTGACCTAATTCAATAATACCTATTAATATTAAGTATTAAAATAATCAGCTTTCTCATTTATCTATTTAATAAACATTAAATTAAACAACTTTTTCATATTTTCTATGATTATATCGAGATTGGATAAATGCTACAGGATAAAATATTTTGTACCAATATCATACGTCCCGCGCCAAATTTTTCGCGTTTACATTTTTTGTAATAATATGAAAAGACAATTGATCGACAGCCAATTATAATAAAAATATGTGATGCAATATTGGAATTTATAATAAGAGGTTCCTAAAACGGCTTACGCGTCACGTTATTTATTTGTTTGACAAAAATAAATAATCTCCATTCAAGTAGGTATAACAAATTGAACCGTTACTTAATATCACAGCCATGCAATTATTTATAGGTGAATAGATTGTTTCTAGATATATAAACGAATATTTGTAGTACCTGATGATGCAACTAAATCTTATTTCGTAATTCCTTATTCGACAAACACTAATCGGAGATAGAACCGATATCGACACATGTTATCGATGCTCTGACATTGCAGATAGGCCTAGAACTGGCACGCGACGATACACGCATTTTACTATTTTAAACTTTTTTATTTACACTGGCTGATTTCGATAAATATATTATTTAAAAACTGTAAAAGAAGTAACAGATATGCGATCTTTATAATCGTAGTACATATCGCAAAAAGTACACTCCTTTTTTTGTTTCCCAAGCGTGGGATCATTTGATATATCGAGGAGGGTAATTTAAAAATAAAGGTAACACTAATATTTAATTACGCGGGTATTAATCATTACACTCCGAGGGTAATGACACGCAGGTGTAAAAACTATTAAAACTACAGCATTTGTTATTACTCGCAAAAACCACTTGACATGACAGCGATTTCCGACTATACAACATGTATACGAGTAAACAAAAAAAAATAGAAAAATGTTAGAAAAACTTACCTATTCGCGTCAAAATCCAAACTTTCAACTGTTAACGAACGCACTGACTGTGAAACTTGGTAATGCACTATAAAAATAATATATATAAACGTTAATTATCCAATCGATCACACGACACGAACAAGACACGACTGAGACTTGAACAATTATCTTATCACTGGGTAATCGAGCGTTTATGTCCGAAAGTGTGTGTTTCGTTGTGTACTTAGGCCTTTTTGGGCAGTGCACTGCGTGTCGACACGAGCGCTGGCACGGTTCGAACCAGACTGCCGCATCGCGTCGCCCCGCGCGTCCCAAGCCCCACCCCTCCAACATTTTCAGGTAAAAAAAAAGGAAAAACAGATAACATTTCTGTTTATTATCTATTTGGCGACAGTTTTTACTTACCTGTGCAGATACTGTAGGTGGTCGCTCGTTGTGGCGTAATTTGATGGTGCCTATTGTCTTGTGGGCGTCGCGTCGCTCGGAGCGAGCACGCGCGCTATTGTTTTACTTAATTATCCTCGTCCGTTATTTATTGTGGCATTATTAATAAAACCTAATTTCGTTTAAATGATGGATTTGTTTTAGATGAATAACTAATATTGTAAATGAATGCCCTACCTACAGCAATTAATTAAAATTAATTTAATGCTAAATGCGTCGGATTTGGGTATTTATTTGGTTTTGTCTTATTATTTTATTTTCAAGTTCAATCTTGCTTTATTTTATTAATTTTGGCTTATGTAAAATAGTTTTTACTGTGTATTCTTAGGAAGGTAAGTATTGAAATTTGAATGGGCAGATAGTAAGAAAACATATGAAGGAATATTCCTTGGATAAAAGAAGACATTCTGGAGAGAAAGGTCAGGTTAAGAGTACCTGAAACCGACAAGTGATTTTCAAGTATGATTTGATTATATTGAAAGGTGTACAAAAAGCTTGTAAGACTGAGAGTTCCATAGCTTTTTACTCTTTGTATGTATGTATTTAAATATATGTATGTAAAATAATTGAGACATTAATAAATGTACGTATATGAAGGCATGCGGTCATTTCTAACATAAATTATACTTACAAAACACAATTTTCGATAAATATATACTTCAACTATGTGTCGTAGGGAACGTATGAAAAATTATCAAGTTTCTCATAAGTAGCGACTTTTAACAAAAAATATTTTTGTAGTCTTTGACACCTTCAGAAGCAATTTATTTTATTACAATTATTATGCAAAACAGTTCAAACAAAAAAAGCTTAGGCATTTATTTTAGTTATTATTGGATGTCTTTTTTTTACCTTTTGTTTAAACATTTGGCGGTTTATGTATTTGTTAGCTTGTTCTTGAGCGTATAGGGAATTGTCAATAGAGAAGTCTCGGGTTCTTTTGTAAGGCGGGTTTTTATAGTTAGGTACTATTGTAGTATCTAGGAGTAGAAGTATCTAACTACTATCTAGTTTAGTGTTCTGCCATCAGTCATAGCTATCATGAGTTCACGATATCTAGACCTATGATAGGGAGCTAATCAGCCTCTTTTTAAGGTTACCTACGGTACGACATCAATAGTTACAATAAGGTCAGTTGGTAACCTATTTTCATTTGAAAGTCTATACTAAGTAAGTGTGGTTCGAAAACAATTAACTTGAAAAAAATTGGTGCTTATGTAGAAGTATTATAAAAGAAGTATGTATACGTAATTTAAATTTGCATATTAAATGCATGTCTTTGTCCAAAAAAATATGTTGTTTTGGATTCGTTATGGTCAGATATATTTGACGATAAGTTTTAAACACATACTTAGGTAACATCTTTGTCTGCTAATTGGACTGACAAGGCTCGAACGCACGCGATGCGCCGATCGTAATTTATTATTACAAAAATAGAGTTAATTATAGGTATTTTATTGAGAATCTGTTTATTTATGTTTTGTTACTGTGAAATAAATCGTTTTTGAATAATAAAAGTGAAATACGTTTATGGTAAATGTATAAATATTTATTTTTGGGCAAATATATTTGTATATTTAAAATTCTGCTTGACTTTAAAAATTTGTATATTTAGATGTCAAAAAATATGTAATAATGGCGTCGTATATATTTTTTCAAATCATCTTTGTGAATGTGTTGTGTCGTCATATTTTTTCAAATCAGGTTTTAAATGTATAAATATAAGAATATGCTTAATATTTGTGATAATTTTGATGGAAAGCATTATTTTGGCATTATTTTGGCATCGTCATCATCATTTCAGCCTATTGCAGTCCACTGCTGGACATAAGCCTATTTTGGCATAGTTTGTATTAATTTTTCTAGATTGGAAATACCTATAAGATTGTCTTGGCGGTCCTGTGAATGAATGTGCAATTAGCGATTGAGATCGATTGCAGAGTCCTGGGTTGGATGCCCAGATCTGGTAATATATTGATGGGTTTATTATGATAGGCCATAGGCCTAGCATAATGCAGAACCGGTTTATTTTTTATTCCGGCCAGAGAACATATTGTTGAGTATTTTTGGAACTGGTTTTTGATGTTTCTATTCGTTACAATATTTATGTATTTTAGGATGCGCAAGTGTTGGAGTATATGCGCATCTGTCCTACTGTCGACCGTGAGATCTCACTTTCAATTCCCGGGCCTGGTAAACATAGGTATATTTTTCTGTCTGTATTACTGTTGACCCTTTAGCATACGTAAGTTAGCATCTTTGCGCTAATGTTCACGTACAGCTAAGTGTGAGGATTCTGGTTTGATTTCCGGTTTGGGTAAAGCACAAGTTTGTATGAAAATAAGTGCACTACCTATCTATATATATATTATATATATATATATATATATATATATATATATACCTATCTTACAATCCGATAGGACGGCAATGAAACATGATCTGAGAGAGATTAGGTGCTATCCGATGTACAAAGAAGTACCACGTTCGTATGAATTTATTTATATTACGCGTTAAAAAGATAATTAACGTAATATTGTTACTATGATCAAAGATTTTAAGTCACTACGTTTTTACCTATGTTTTTTATTAAATGCATTTTTGATTAAAGATTATATGATTAGAGTGGCTCCTAAAACAACAGCTTGTGTGTGATTTTATCTATGGTATAGGTGGTGTATTTTAATTGATGAACGTTTCCTTTCGATGCCGCGATGGCGTGAGCGCATGCGTGACTAGATGGTATACTGAACTGGAAAAGTGCTATTGGAAATGATTCTGTGATGAAATTTGTCTGTATGTAAGCTGTATAATTTGAGCCATGTATATAAACTGTCCCACTGTTGGGTAGGGACTTCTTCTCAGTATGAGAAGGATTTGGCTATAATCTACCACGCTGGGCCAGTGCGGGTTGGCAGACTTCACATATTATCTTCAAAAACATTATGTAGAACTCTCAGACGTGCAGGTTTCCTCACGATGTTTTCCATCACCGTTGAGGCGGGCGATAATTAATTATCGCCCGCCTCAGTCAGAGATCGCCTTGGGATCGAACTCGAGATTCCTGCAGTAAAGTCCAACGGGCTCCCATTAGGCTATCACTGCTTTTACTAGATAAAAGCATTTTAATTTAATAACATTCACTCTTTTTCTCCCCTTCCCGCCCCTTCTCCTTTCCAATTCCTTTTTCTCTTCTTCCTTTCCTAAAATGTCGGCAACGCGCAAGTGATGCCTCTGGTGTTGCAGGCGTCCATAGGTCCATACAGTGACCACTTACCATCAGGTGGACCGTATGCTTGTTTGCCACCTTAGGTGAATAAAAAAAAGGCATATGGGTAGGTACTAACATACATTGGCAAAATAAATATAAGCATTTTATATCGGGTCATTCGTACACATTACGCTAGTGACCATTAAAACAATTGCCCCATTCAGAAAACCGTTCACTCTAAACGACGTAATTAAACAATTGTAATTAATCCAGCATTTAAAATAATACTATGAAAGACTGATGTCCGGTCCCGTTAAGTCTCAGATTAGATGCCCGGCTCGGGGTAAGCGTTATTAGGCAATGCAATAGGTACCGCCTCTGAGAGCAACAATAAGCTGGCTCATATTACTAATTAGTAGATATTTAAAACGTACCTACTTTGTAAAATGGAAAATATACCTATGCCTACCCCTTCGGGGACACACAGGTGTCTATGTAAACATGATAAACAAAGAAATAAAAAGAAGGGCAGCTTTTAAAAAAATTGTCTATGCCGTGGCTTTTACCAGCTTAGCGTAATCCTCCTTTTAACAGGTGAATTAAAACAGAATAAATGTTTAAATAGTTCTTTTTAATTTCTCAAAGAAAAGGTTGGATTATAAAATACTTAAAATTGTCTATTGTCACAAGGGTTGCTTTTTAAATTGCTTTTTAATCTGTGATTTCGGGAAGTGGTCTATGGATCACGGATTAATTTTGCGACTTATCGAAACTCGTGGCAAGTAGAATGCGCTTTGTCTTAAATAAACTACTGCCGATCATAGTACCGTACCATAAGCTTGCAACTATGTTTTTGCTTTATTGTAAAGTCTCGGTATCTATTGCCAAGTTTTGCGAAGTGTTATTAAGCTTTTTAAGAATCCCCAATTACAAGGAGTCTATACCCAGTAAACGACAACAGATAAGCTTCCCATTGGATGGTGCCTGTAAAGAGTTGTTAAAGTAATTGCAATGCACTTATGCCTACCGTTAGGTATATACATATGCACATGCACGGATAGCGCAGTGGTTTAAGTGGTCGCCTCACCACTGACACTGCACCGAATGTTATAAGTTCAATACCCAAACGGGGCAAAAAATTGTGTTCCGATTCTGGGTATTCTTTGTGTCCGTTGTTTGAATGTTTGGTAAGTCGCAACACAGGAATGATTTTGGTGCGTAAGTGGTATTTTTAAATAAAAATACAGGCCCGTCGTAAATATATCTTGTTAATGATAATACAGAAAAGAAGCAAATATATTACAAGCGCATGAAAAGTAAAAATGTTTTTAAGTGTGTTAGTTGCTGGCCTTAGACGGCCTTTAACCTACTGCTCTAAAAAAATCGCTTTAAAAAGTTATTACGCAATTGTTCAAATGATACTATTTCTTTCACGTAAGCTCTTATTAGTTGAATTTTTCAAAACAGGTGTAAATATCCTAACTAATATTATAAATGCGAATGTGAGTTTATTTGTTTGTTACACTTTCACGCCTTAACTACTCCACCGATCATCATGTAATTTAGCATACACTTTGCCAGGGGAACAGATAAAGACATCATCCATAAAAAAGTACTGTTACTAACCTTTTTTTTTTTTTTTTTTTTTGACCCAGGAAAATCCTTTATGGATACCCCCCTCCCCCGGGGGGGGAAGGGTGGTTATGTGAGACTCTCCGCCCCTGAAGGGGGTCGGTATACACACTAAAAACCTGGGGTGAGCAGTCCCTCCGCCGACGGAGTGGGGCGGGATGGGGTCGCGTTAGCAATCACCATCCCGCCCCGGCGGTTGGCCCAGCTGATGGTGACCGGGCCTCAGCACCTGTGGAGGGAAGGCCTTGCTCACCAAGGCCATCCCTCAGACGTGTGGGGCCGTGCAAGCCGGTAGAGAGTCCCCCGACTCTGTACCAGTGACCCCACTATACAGGAGCGAAAAGGCGGGCAAATCGCCTCCTTCTCGCTCCCGGGTCAGCGAGGAGGTTGTTCTCCCTGACCCTCTCCGCGGTCTCCTTCTGCGCCATGACAGCTTCGCAGAAGGAGACCACTGCCTGCCACGACCTCTCGCCGCCGAGCATGGCGTTGATCACGCTCGGCAGGGAGAGATCTCCGCCTATTATGGCCGAAAGCGTGTGCCGCTGCGGCCCCCACGCGGCACACGCCTCCAGCGTGTGGAGCGCCGTGTCTTCCGGCGCCCCACACTCGTGGCAGGCAGGGGTCGCCTCCCGTCTCGCGATCTGGTGCAAATACTTTCCGAAGCATCCGTGCCCGGAAAGCACCTGCACCAGTCGGAAGGTCAGCGACCCGAATCGCCGCCCTATCCACCCCCGGAGGACCGGGCGAATGGCCTCCACCGTCCACTGGCCCGGGGCCGGTGGAGCCAGGTCCTCCGTCCACCGCCTCAATAGGGCGGCCCGCGCCTGTCGCCGCATGCGTGCGACCTCCTCCCAACCCGGGGGCTCCCCGCGGGACCTCCTCGCCGCCACGAAGTGGTACACTTCGGCGAGGATCTCCGCTTGTAGCTCCCAGGGGGGGTCACTGGCCAGCACGCACGCCGCCGTCCAGGACACCGTCCGGTAACCGCGTATGGCCCTCGTCGCGGCGACCCGCTGCGGACGTCGCAGCAGGGTCTTATTGTCGCGACTAAGGGCGTCCGCCCAGACCGGTGCCCCGTAAAGGGCCATACTCCGGATCACTCCGGAGTACAGTCGGCGACAGGTGGCACTCGGGCCACCCACGTTGGGCAGCAGCCTCCCCAGGGCGGCCGCCGCTCCCAGGACTCTTGGGGCCAGCTGGGTGAAGTGTGCCCCAAAAGTCCACCTCCCGTCCAGGATGAGACCCAAGTACCTCATTTGGGTCCCAACCCGGACCAGGACCCCGTCCAGTGCCACTCGCGTACCTGGAGGAGGTCCTCCCCGAGGTCCATGGAACAATAGGGCCTCGGTCTTGGAGAGGGCAACCTCCAATCCCAGGGCGCGGATACGGTCGACCACTAGGGCAGCTCCCACCGCGGCCAACCGCACCGCCTCCCCGAGATCCCTCCCCTTGACTACGACCAGGGTGTCATCGGCATAGCACGCCACCCGCATACACGCGGGAAGCGTGCCCCGAAGCACCCAGTCGTAGCCAACGTTCCACAGGAGCGGTCCCAGCACCGACCCCTGTGGAACCCCGCAGGATACTGTTACTAACCTAATCTAACCTTCATTTACGCGAGCGATGGTCTGGGCAATATTTAGTAGTTACAAATATATATAATATATAATAATATTCTATCACATACGCACAACACCATCTAGCCCAAACTAAGCAGAGCTAGTACTATGGGTACCTACTAGACAATGGATAAACATACATTATATATTTTTTTCGTACATACATACATATTATATATAGAAACACCCAGACCAAGACAAACATTTATGACACGCCAAATAACAAATGTTGCGTGACTGAATATAGAAACACTATACATTTTTTTGTAACACCTCTGTATCCCACCTATAGTCGCAATAAATGATTATTATTATTATTACATGTACACAAATGTTTGACTTGTGCGGGATTCGAACCCGCGACCTTAGGCGCGACAGTCGGTTACACTAACTACTACGTCATCGAGGCCGTCTAATGTTCGAGTGATATCTATATCGTTCGCATACGCTCTTATCTATAACGCTACTTATAAGTTTTTTTCAACACAAGTGCAGTTATTGATAGCAAAATAGTCTAGATCAGATTTTCAGTATCAATATGCAAGTAGCATAATTATTTAATTTAAAATATAATTGGTTCGGCCTTTATTATGTTGACTGTCTCGATGGCGCAGCGGTAGTGAATGCGACTGCTGCGCATAAAGTCTCGGTCTCAAAGCCCGGGTCGGGTAAAAAAAGTTATTGGTTTTTTCAACTAAGAAATTCTCAATCGTAGCCCAGAATTAGGAAGTTGGCGGCCCCATGCTTCGCAAAGCATGTAAAGTCGTTGGTCTTTCGCCTGATCTCTCTCCCGTCGTGTCGGATTGTCGTCCTATAGGTCTATAGCCGGTAATACACGTTGGCCCAACGTTGCCGAGTGACAGCCAATGCCAACGTATAGACGGTTTGCCTTCGCTCGCGTTGGCCTACGCTTGGCCAACATGTACCTATTGCAGGCTTATGAGAGTGAGGGAACAGAGAGTGCACTTGTGTTTGCGCGCACACTTGTTCACTATAACATCTCCTGCGCAGATGTCCAGTCTCCGTTAAGATTGGCCGCCGTGACCGAAGTTCGGTCTGGAGGACATTATTATTGTGCAACCTAAAGTGTCTTGGCAATGTCCAGGTGCTTTACACCTTAGCATCAGCTGCTTCTTTAGAGACAGGCATAGTGTACCCATGTTTCGTATATAATCAATTCGTATGTAGATGATATTTCTCGTTCGTTATCAACAAGCCATTATTTTGCGTTGCCAACTATAAATAAAAACGGTATAGCCTTATAATTTTTTTGTTCGGAAATAAAACGAACTTTATCTATTTATAGTTTATGGATCGTCTATGATGTGTGTTATTTTTTTTGTGACGTATCGCCATTGTGCAATGAACATCGCGTGTACGGCCAACATTTTTAAAATCTATAATTACTAAATGACGGATACATTTTTTACATCAGTTTTAATTGAAAATTAATATTAGTTTAGCCGTTTAAAAATACATATCTATGATACAAGTTGTTGATTATTTTTTAAACTGAATCTTGATAAAGCTGCTCGACGCGGGATCCGGGAACCTGGGACCTTACGATCAGTACGAACATAAAGAGCAAGCTTTAACTATGAAACCAGTGGGTTAAACTTTTTAGTAGAAGCACGGAGTCGTAGATTGAATAGGCTTGCCTGTTACGTGGGACCTCGTGGGTGGCGAAAAGTGAGTGTATTACAATTCTATCTACCTCTCCGGGGATGTAGGCGGGAAATTATGTACCTATGTAGTTATGAATTTACTAAAATTAAATGTAGGTTAGTAGGTTCAGGCATATTGAGCCTTTGGTCAATCTCTTTAAATTGCAATTTTTTACAGAGTTAGCTTAAGGTAGATTGTACGCCTATATTTTATAGTATTACTAGCTGGTACACGCGACTTCGTTCATTTTTTTGTGGTAAGGGTGGCAAACGAGCAGACGGATCGCCTAATGGTAAGCGATTACCGCCGCCCATGGACACCCAACTAGACGAGTCACAAGTGCGTTGCCAGCCTTTTAAAATTGCCTCAATCCCTCCTGGGATTGAGGCATCCGGTAAAAGTTCATGTTTAAAAGTAGCCCATAGGTAACTTAACTACTGTGTCACCTATCTATCTTTCATAGGTAGGTATATAGATTCAAATCTGAAGCGGTCAAGGCGTATAGAAGTCAGACAAAAATTTAATTTTTTTATTGTTACTATATTACTTTATGCCAGAACGAGACAACGCTATACAGTGTTGGTATAGCTCCATCCCGTTTTCTCGTAAAGTAAGTTCGCATAAAACTGCTACAATCAACGGTAGTATAATCTCTGAACTTCCATAGAAAACAATAGAATCTTGTCTATGGAGTAACGAAGCGATGTTTGACATTGGCATGATTATATTAAAACATATTTAACTTCGATATTGCGATTTTTACTTATTTATATTCGATATTGCATTTAGATGACAACATTATATTTTTTGTATGTAAAGTAAAACACTAGGAATATCTAATTACTCTATCGCAGGGAACTTTACAAACATACAAATAACGGACACAAAAAAAAAACCAGACTCAAAAGATCAAAAAGCACAATTTGCTTGTATCAGGCATTGAACCGCGGACCTCACGTTTATCAAACGCATACGCAGTAACGGTACTAAACCATCAAGACAATATTAATTCTACATCACATACACATAGTCTCACGCATACCTATATCCTCGAAGTTGTAGGCAGAGTTGGTTTACATCCACATTTCGCCAACTAAATCAAATTAATATAAATTATTACTAAGAAAATGGTTAAATAAGCAGGTTTTATAACTATGACCTTAGGTTTTGTTTTTTTTAAGACATATTTTGTAAATAATTATGTAACATTTTTATGTTTTAGGTTTATACGGTGAAACCATACACCAACTACAATACTAACGTATCAGCAGTTTTACTTAACATTGCTAATTAATATTCATTCATATTTAGTACTCAACTCTAAGAGCAGCGATAGCTCAGTGGGGAGACCAACAGACTGCAATGCAGAGGGTCTCAGGTTCGAACCCACGTCGCGCACCTCTGACTTTCGGAAGTTATATGACTTTTCGAAATTATGTGCGTATTGATTGACAATTATCGCCTACTCCGTGCCTCGGAGAGCACGTTAAGCCGTCGGTCCCGGCTGCCATGAACATCTATGGCAGTCGTTATTGGGAAAGTCAGCGCCCTATAATATCCTGACACTGGTCTAGCCTTAGGGTATCGTTAGCCTTCGAGTTGCGGAGGTCAGGTGGCAGCCGCTCCGTGTAAAAACTGATATCCAGTCAAATCCGGTTAGACTAAAAAAGCCGACCCCAAGTGACTTGGGAATAATAAAGGCTAGTTAGAAGAGGTAGATTTAGTACTCAATTAGTGGTTATCGCGCGTGCTCTCTCGCTCCTTTATGTATGTAGTTTAACCTTTGGTCCAGTTATTAAATTCATCTTAACTTTAAACATAAACTCTATTATTTAGCCTAACTTAATAACTTCTACAAGGTTAATATTTGTTTTAATAATGTCTATGTCGATTAGATTAGTGGATGAAGTGCTACCGTTCCTGTACTATAATGGTACATGATGAACTTAAAAAGTTATACATTAACTGTTAGTATTAGTGTGTCTTTTGTTAGAATAAGTATTAGGTAATGTAATGAATACTGGATGTCCAAATAAAAAATCCTGTGTCTGGGAGGACTTTACAAACATTCAAACAACAGACACAAATAACACCCAGACTCGGAACAACTATTTGTGGATCAAACAATTTTTTTGTCAAATGCTTTTATGTCACCTCTATTACGAGTGTATTACCGTATACCGAACATATGAGCAGCGATAGCTCAGTGAGGAGACCAACAGACTGCAATGCAGAGGGTCTCGGGTACGAACCCACGTAGCGCACATCTGACTTTCGGAAGTTATATGACTTTTCGAAATTATGTGCGTATTGATTGACAATTATCGCATGCTCCGTGCCTCGGAGAGCACGTTAAGCCGTCGGTCCCGGCTGCCATGAACATCTATGACAGTCGTTATTGGGAGAGTGTCGACACAAAAGATCCCACTGGGTCGAAGTGTCGCCGGTCTGCACTGACTGGCCCCCACATATGATACATACATACCGAACATAATTCCAGATATCCCACCAGAAAACTCAAATCACTCGGGAATCAAACCCAAGACTTCAGACACAGCAATCACATACCGCTGCGCCACCGACCGACCCATATTAATTCTAATAAGACAATAAAAATAAAATACAAAACGCCGCAGGCCTCACACGACCTCCTAATTGATATGGCGGCCATAAATTGTATAAAAGTGTGCTACCGGATCTCTTACCGTGTCGTTAAAGGATTTAGATAACTAATAAACCGATCTCTATATAGTTTTACTACAACGTCTCACACATAAAGCGATACCCTAGTACCAGTAGACCGTTGGACTGTCACGCAGAGGTCTCGAGTTTGATCGCAAGACACCTCTGATTCGTAGTTATTAAATAGTTAAAGATAGCTTGTTTTAACGGTGAAGGAAAACATCGTGACGAAACCTGCACGTCTGAAAGTTCTCGAAGATATGGGAAGTCTGCCAACCGCACTGGGCCAGCGCAGCGTGGTCGACTAGCACTTCTCACGCTGAGAAGAAGCTCGTACCCCAATGAATGCACAGATGGCATCAAGGTTTAGGTAGCCGTGTCGCTACTGACACGGCGCCGAGTGTGGTTCGAGTACGACACGGAACAAAAAATTGTGTGATCCACAAATGGTTGTTCCGAGTCTGGGTGTTCTTTGTGTCCGTTGTTTGAATGTTTGTAAAGTCTCCAAATACAGGTATAATGCCATATGTGGGAGTTGTCTTTTAAAAATAAAGAAAGAAAGAATAAAGGTCATAAGGCACACATCTCTGATTTTTCAAAATTATGTGCGTATTAAATATCGCTTGCTTTCTTTCCACGTCGTGAGGAAACCTGCATGTCTGAGAGTTCTCTATAATTTTCTCGAAGATATGTG
Organism: Catocala fraxini; assembly: GCA_930367265.1. Lineage (NCBI taxonomy): Eukaryota > Metazoa > Arthropoda > Insecta > Lepidoptera > Erebidae > Catocala > Catocala fraxini. The sequence goes on along the minus strand of OV884049.1, from coordinate 10,394,433 downwards.
AAGTCTGCCAACCGGCACTGGGTCAGCGTGGCGGACTATGTCCTAACCCTTCTCACATTGAGAAGATGCCCGTGCCCAGCAGTGGGACAGTTTAATACTGGGCTGATATCTATACTAATATTATAAAGCTGAAGAGTTTGTTTGTTTGAACACGCTTATTTTATATTATATAGTCTCACGTCTATGTCCCCGAAGGGGTAGGCAGTGGTCTAGCCACCACATTTCGTTAACTATGTATTTAGGTCCTACGTTAACGCCTAGTATTACTGGGCAAATTGCCAGACTACGTGCTGCCACGGAGAATTTCTTAATAGAACCAATAACATTATGCACGACGCGGAAATCAAACTCAAGAATGTACAGCAGTCACATACACTACCGCTGCGCCACTACGGTATTACGGTTCCATACATTTAAGACTCTTTCACGAAGATTGCCCTGAAGAACTGTTTGATTTGGTAGCAGCGGCCCCTTTCTATCACCGTACCACTCGAAAACGAAGCACGGTTCATGCATATTACCTGGAAGCGTTCAAATCCATGACGGTACGCTTTCAGCGATCATTTCTCCCACGTACGAGCAAGCTCTGGAATGAACTGCCTGCTTCGGTGTTGCCCGACCGCTATGACATGTCCTTCTTCAAACGAGGTTTAAAGAGAGTTTTTCGTTCACGATAGGCTGTGGCTTTGCTGTGTCCTGACATTGATGAAGTTCATAAGCAGCGGTTACCACTTCCCATCAGGTCACTTGCTCGTCTGCCACCAAAGGCAAAAAAAAAATATGTAAAATACTCACATTTCGGTAGAAACGTTTACGTCTAACAGCACAGTAAAATTAAAACCGGGAGCTTAACTCAGTAAGCGTGTGAGCAATCATTGCAATACCACGCAAACTTATTGCAATTACGTCAGACAACTACTATCAACTCTATGGTAAAAGTTCTAAATCGATGGTAAAATGACATTTGTTACAGCTCCATGTTTATTTATTAGAATAAATCATCTATGGTCTCCTTAAAAACCGACAAAAAAGTGGTTATAGAACCCGCGCCGTGACGAAAATATTCTAATAAACAAAATAAAAAAAGCAATTTATTACTGTAGGTCACAAAATAACGGTCACAAGAAACGTCAAAAACGATGAAGTTAGTTACGTTTTGAGTTGCCAGTTTTAATCAATGTTAGTGCATAAATTAGATGGCTTTCAAGCAAAAATTGCGAACTGAAACGTCACCTAAACTTACCCGGCAAAATGTGAGCGCTTAAATCTTCTGCCGTTCTGCGAGGAACAGGTGTAGCATTAAACTAATGCAAACTTTGAATAAAACATATCAGTTAAGCAATTTGCAGTCATTTTAAATAGCAAATATTGACATTTGATTTTGTCCACGCCATCCATAATAATTGTCTATTAATGTAGCATTTAAAATTACCAATAAGACCTTCTCTTTTCTGATTATATTATTTATTGTGCGTAAATTTGTCGGTTTTAAATATTAACTAATAAATATGCAAACATTATATTACAATATTAATTATAAAAATAACAAATAACTTAGAAAGTAGTTTTCACTACTTACATGTTACATTCGTTACTGGCCACCGACCAAATTTAAATTTCGAACACCGTGCGTGCCTACTTCAAATGTCATAAGATTCACACCTGTCTCAAAGAACTTATATCTCTAAATCGCGACAAACGAATACGATACTTTAAGCTGCATTCTTAAGGTTTAGTTTATTTTGTGCGACACTGAAGTTAATGTGTTTTGGATTTAGAGAGCGCTGATAGTAAATGTCAATGGGTTTGTCCAGCTAATGAAGATGGAATAGCGTGGATAAGACTTATAAATTAAACATATTTATTCAATATTGTGCCTAAAGGGATAATTGTAATTCGTAAATGCAGTCAGAATCGTTTGAACGGGTATTGTGATGTTTTAGCTGATAATAATATTTCCGTATGTATTCTGATTCAGTGAGATAAAAAGATATGATATCAATTAATTAACTTTTGACACCTCGAAATAATAATATGTAATAATTATATATTTATTGACAAGATATGTTTGGTGTACGCTATCAATATTTTAAATAAATATATCAAATAGCAACTCTGTTTATTTCATAACGTATTTATCAGTAACTAAATTAACATGCATTATTGTTTGTTTATTTTTCGTGGCATTATTAATAGTTCTGAGCAACGAAACACGAAAATCATAAAATCTTTGAAACAAGAATAAGAAATGCTAAGTTGCGTCGATCTTTTGTATAATAAAAAAGTTATATCTACTAGATGCCAATTCTAAGGATCGCGCCTTTTGGTCTTTATTATCAAATTAAGTCATTGACCTACGCATTAAGGATACACCGTAACGCTTACAACATAACATTAACATTCATATTTAGCACACATATGTAACACGTGTATGTTAAACACTCTTGGACTTTCCCGTTGAATTATATACATAAATTCAATATAGGAATTAATGACCTTGTTTTAGGTTTATATGTTTGAGTTAGTGACTATTTGACCAAGTTCTAACGGCCATGGCCGCTAGCCAAGTCACATTACCATGCGTGACACTTCTCAACTATTAAATTTGCATTTATTAGGCAGAATTGGTAATTTTGCGTAGTAAATAGAGATTTTGTGCGAAATGTATGGTTTTGTTAAGAGACGAAAATCAGGTTTTGCTTAGTGTTATCAGTAAATCATTGTCATTTGATTTAAAACAATAATTCGTAACCAAACTAAATTAGGCATGTGTGTATTGCTGTGAATAAATTGCAGTACTAAATGGAAAAATGTTATTAGCATTGAACAAAAGAGCCAGTCATCGATTATTTAATAACTTGATAACTTGAAAGTTGAATATAGCATTTAAACTATCCCCGCCATATATTTACCATAACACTAATCTTGACAATTGGATAGTTATTTATCAGCTTCACAGAACGACTTCTGTAACTCCTTGTGAGCACTAAACACGAAAGAATGCTTGTCAGAAATACAGTATCGATACAGTCGCCAAAAAGCACGAATGTAATAACATCATCTAGCTGAGAGAGTCACCGCTTAGGCATTGGCTAAATGGCATGTTGAGCAGCTACTAATTGTTTCCGGCATGAATGCTAATCCATCTAGACCTAAAATTGACTACTGGCATTGCTAAAAGCAGCAAATTTGTTCAGACACAAACAAATTTATTAATGGTAAACCTACCGTAAATTAAAAAGCATGTTTAAACCACCTCATCATCGTTTACAGACTAGCTTTAACTATATTTGACGTTTTATCAAATGTTCAAATTATCATTTTCTTGAGCTCAAGCATTTTATTTATATTTTTATAACCGTAGCTTATCTATATATTTCAAAAGTCAGCGCGCTCTCACCAATGTGTTCCACGTTTAAATATGTTTTTTTTTCAACTTTTCAGTGCGTTGTGCCCATACGAATTTATGTTGCCGCGTTATTTATACTCTATGGTGTCGCTCTAGCACTCGTTATATGAAGGTTTTATACGAAAGCATTCAGTCAGGAATGTAGAAAAATATTGTAGGTGTAGTATAATATACACCTTTTAATAACCATAACATTATGGTACGGTGAGGATTGTTTACCGGAATGCGTAAAACACCCAAATTACATGTTGGCAGTTTTGTCTAAGTTCCATAGCAGTGCCATTTTACGCCGTGATTTTTATTAACCTGACACTTTTACCTGCCCTACATGTGATCTCTGCATTGTTGCGCATTAACATAATTTTTAATAAGAGCAGCGATAGCTCAGTGGGGAGACCAACAGACTGCAATGCAGAGGGTCTTGGGTTCGAACCCACGTCGCGCACCTCTGACTTTCGGAAGTTATATGACTTTTCGAAATTATGTGCGTATTGATTGACAATTATCGCCTGCTCCGTGCCTCGGAGAGCACGTTAAGCCGTCGGTCCCGGCTGCCATGAACATCTATGGCAGTCGTTATTGGGAGAGTGTCGACACAAAAGATCCCACTGGGTCGAAGTGTCGCCGGTCTGCACTGACTGGTCTCCACATAAGATATATCTTATATAACATAATTTTTTGACATCTGTGACAACACCCGATCCCTACCGACAATAGTTACGAAGATTTCAAATGCGGATGCGTCACAAGTCTTGACTGTAAAATCACAGATTAATCAATGCTGATTGTTATGACGTGTGGCAGTGACTATTGACAGATGATAGAAAGTAGCAGCTATTAAAAAAAACTTATTTATTTTAAGCAATTTCTTTGCTGATTTTGCCGCGCAAAATTATTTTTGTTCGTTCATTAATTTAAATTCAAATTCAAATTGTTTTATTTGTGAAACACAGGAGGTTACAAACTATAACATATAAAAGAAAAACACTATGTTTCGCCTTGTGGGGCGTACAAATTAATTATATATAAATTATTAATTATACATAAATATTTATTGAATTTTAAATTACCATATCATAATAAAATTATCAAATTAATTACCAATATCATAGTATAAACAACATTTTATTGGCTATATAAATAATAATCATTAATATAACTAATTAATTGCTTACATATTTAAATAATTATTAATTATTATTTTCATTACAATTAAATCATTAAATTAGTCTAATAATAAATATATGAAGTACTAATATCATATTTGGATTACAAATATATCGGATTCTCAGACATTTAAATTTGACTTGTCATAAAAAAAACTCATTAATCGAATAATATGTCTTTTGAAGCAAAAACATGTGTAGAGATTTCTTAAATTTGTTGAAATCCAAAGATCTTAAGTCTTTGGGGATTTTATTAAATATTTTAGGAGCCATGCCAAGAAAACTTTGAGAAAAAGTGCAGTTTGATGTTGCTGTATTTGTCTTTATGACGTCTGTTAGTAAGGGTTTCAAATTGACATAAATTACTTTTAACAAATAAGGCTACCTCATATATGTACAGATACGGAAAGGTTAAAATTCTTAATTTTTTGAAAAATGTTTTGCAGTTGATCCTAGGCCTGGCTAAGGTACTGCCACCTTTTTACATGTATACTGCTCGGAGGCACTTTTTTGGACCTTAAATGCTTTATCCGCATCAGTTGAATTACCCCAAAATAGTATATCGTATCTGAGTGTAGAAGAGACATATGCGTGGTATGCAGTAAGAACAGTATCACGGTCTGCAACCTTACTTAAGTTATATAGAGCATAGCAATACTGGTTAAGTTTTTTTTATTACATTGTCTATATGTATTTTCCATGTCATGCTTTGATCTAACCAAATTCCCAAAAACTTAGTATGGTCAATTTTACTAATGGTGTTGTTATCATAATTAATATTCATATTAGTATCATTGCTTCTTTGCCTATATGTCATTATGTGTGTTTGCTAGAAATTAACTTTTAATTGTTTTCATTTAGCCACTGTAATCTTACGTAAACTATCATTTATTTCCGGTTCATAAGTGTTCAAGTTTTTTCCAATAAAGGTAGAAGTGCAGTCATCAGCAAAAAGAGTCATGGGATGTTTTATGACTCGAGGGAGATCATTTATGTAGCACAAGAATAATAATGGGCCAAGGACGCTCCCTTGGGGTACACCGTCATTTATATTTCTTTGTTTCGATTGGTATGTTATTTCTGTTTTATTTTGATGACATATCTGTGTAATACAAGTTATTTTGTCTTCGATTAGTAAGGTAAGACTCTATTAATTTCAAGGCGTTATCTCTGTATTTTTAAGTAGGATTTTGTGGTCAACAAAGTCAAAAGCCTTAGACATATCCATGAATAAAACCGTCACGGATATTTTTTTATCCATATCCGTAACGATATCATTAATTAATCCATAAATAACTATATTTATATTTTTACACTTTCTAAATCCATATTGTTCTTTTGATAGTATATTGTATTTTTCCAGAAAAGAGTAAAGGTTGTTATAGATATATTTTTCTATAATTTGCGTGAATATTGAAACAAGTGCGATGGGCCTGTAATTATTAAATTTTAATTGATCATTATTTTTAAATAGAGTCTTTACAACAGACAGCTTTAGCTCCCCAGGAAATTCGCCGTTTTCTAAATATAAATTAATAATAAAGCTAAGCACAGGAGAGACTACAGCAGCTACGGATTTTACCACCTTAGTTACGATATTATCGTGACCTGAGTTGCTAGTATTTTTTAGATAATTTATTATATTATATATGTCCTTTGGTATTGAAGGGAATAGAAATATTGAATTAGAATTAGAATTAATCAATGATAAATTGTGACCGATGTCATGATTAGTACTATTTATAGATTGGACACGGTTAACAAAATATTTATTAAATAATTCCACAACAATATTCGGATTTGTTACAAATGTGTCATCTAAAAGTAATTTTATAGGACCATTCTTTGGTTGGTTAAATTTTGATGAATTAATAATTCTCCAGGTAGCTTTAACCTTATTTGCCGCATTGTTAATGAAATTACTATTTTGCACCATTTGTGTCATTTTAATAATGTGTTTCAGACGTTTCGAGTACATTTTGAATTTATTTTTATTTAATGAATTCGGGTGATGCCTTAGCTCCCACAGCATATCACGTTTACGTTTACAGCATAGTTTAATACCTTTGGTTATCCGTTTCTGTTACTTTGTCGTAAAATTCAATTTTTTTGACAGGAAAACATACATTGTAAAATAGTTTAAAAAGGACATTATTTCATTAAACGCACTATTTGCCTCTTTGCAGAGATAAACACTGTTAAAACAGTTAAACTGTTTGTACAGCTTGTTTAAATTTAGCAATGTTATCTGGGCAAAAGTCTCGTTTGAAGGTAAACCAATGTGAGAGGGTACAAAATTTCTTAACAGGGCACTTTATGATTTGTGCCATATGGTCAGATATGCACAGTTCAATTACCTCAGATTTGCTACCACTTATGTTGTGTATGATGTTGTCGAATCACGAACCGCTTTCTAACCGCGTTGGTTATCGTACACTTAATTTTATACCAAAGTTATATAGGAGATTTTCAAATTGTTTTGATATGCCTGTATTTTTTAACACATCAATATTAAAGTCACCACAAATGAGAGCCTTTTTATTATTGTCGGCAGTGATTTTCATTAATATACCTTCAAAATTGTGGAAAAACGCGATTAAATTGTTAATATTGTTTTTGGGAGATCTATAAATACATATTACAGTAATATTATGGTCTGTTAATTTGATCGCACAGCATTCAGAATTATAAGAGGAGCTGTATACTTTTAAATTAAGCACCTCATACTTGTGTTTATTATTTATAAAAAAATATATATATATATACATGAGCCTCCCATACCATTAGATCTGGCATAATATGTAGCAAGTGTGTAATTGGAGATATGCAAATGCAAGTGATCACTTTCTTGCATATTATGTTCTGTAATACATAGGATATCAACAAATTTAATTTAATTTAAAATTAATTCGTGTAAATGTAAGCTCAGTAGATCCGAGTTATTTATAAGGCCGTTAAAGTTTTGGTGCAAGACAGATATATGATTATGCATGAAAAAAATTACAATTATCATTATTTGTAACAGGGACAATAATATCACGATCAGGTGGTTTATGATTAGTATCATAACTGGAAATAACATTATTATTTACTACTGTGCAAATCGAAAACGAATGAATTATATTTTGTATATTATTAAAAATATTTTGCAATCAGTAGTTGTTAATTACACCACCATGTTTTGAAAACATTGTATAATCGCAAGAAAGATTAAGATTGGTGTCAAGTAATATGGCATAGTTATGAGTTTGCACATCTAGGTACAATCAATTATTGAACATTTCCACTCTCCAATTGAAGACATAACGGTAATAACTGTATTTATAAGTGGGTAAACAGACAATTATATTAGTGTTACAAATGGTTATAAGTGTTTTACGTAAATTAACAATTAAATCAGAGTAGTTTTTAGTTTTCCGAAAAAAAATTCACCTGTAAAAATTATGCAATAATCTTTCATTGTATAATTACTTACTTTCGCGTGTAAATTAGCAATAAGCCTATTTATTCCGCAATATGGTGAAAGATAATGACACACTTGATGATTCGGGAAAGTATGTTCTGCTATAGAATAAACCTTATTGGTCTTATCACTACTTAAGATACATATTTTATTTTTCTGACGTGGACACAAATTGGCCTTTTACCTTTGGTCAAACTATGGGTCAATTAGGCGTGTAGATTGTACTTAACGATTGCCTAGTGATACTAATTGTATTATACGAAATATAAATAGTTAATATATAAATACTGTGTACTATACAAAACTATATACTTACTTTTGTTATTATCTTGATTTTGTAAGCATTAATCAAGCGGAATAAAGTAATTACCATATATTATTATAATAACCTAAAATTAAATTGACCTGTACGATTGCTACATCCGCATCTGTGTGGAGGTAAAGAGTATGCATCCTTATCTAAAATGTTTAAGTGTTATTATCATAAATTATAAAATCTTCAAATGCCACCGCGGTCACCTGTAACGAAGAATTGATTCCTTATTTTGTGTTCTGTATGGCAGTCAATTTGTTACTAATACTAAGATCAAAACTTAATTGATCTACCTTCTAGCACAAGTAGATAGTACGAAGATTAATAATCCGCATCCGTATCTCCAAATGTGAATGTTACAAAAATCCTTATTTCTTTCTTCGATCGAATAGGATGTATTATACAGATAACATGCTTGCTAAATGTATCCGTTACATCCCTCAATACATCCTCACAATTAACGTCCGTTATATCCCAGTTTTAAATAACATAATTATTGATAATTGGCAGCTCATTACTTTCATTTTTACTTGGAAATGAAGCACGCAACCTCACAAACGACCTTAATAAATCTGTTAAGATTTTTCATTTAATTATAATTTAATGAGTTGATATTTTTAATCAGTTATTTATTGCAGCATATTAAAGTTAATCAAGCAAAAGCTATAAAGCGTGCGTTCTGCTATTTAGATTAGTTGTTGTGATTAGTTAGAGAAATGTATATATTTATGTTGGTAATTAATTAAGTTTGAAATAATACCAGTGTCTAATAATAATGTGTGTAAATGTCAAACATGAGGTTGGATGGAGACATGGATTTTGGCGGCAGATAAGGATGCAAATTTTCGGTAGTCATATATTTTATACCTACATCCAAGATGGATTCCAAGGATTGGCAAAGTTTACTGTAGCATATTTATATTATACACTAGATATGTCACTTTCATAGTTATGAAAATCTGACCCATACAATATTCTTACTAAACAATACTTGTATTGAAAATTAAATAAATAAGTACCGCAAAACAAATGAATGAGCTACCGTGAAAGAAATAGCTAGCGTTCGAATGATTGGGCTTGAACAGTTATACAAGAGATTTTGTCAAACAGCATTTGTTTTAAGAACATAGAAAAATGACACGAAGCATCTTCAGAGTAAACTAAATAGTGCTAGGTATATCTCTCTTGCATTGCCATCCATTCTTAAGAAGAGTAACGTTGTTGTGAGTGTAAGATACCCATGCTGACATTACAGTGCCTCAAAGAGGTCATACTGACCAGGCACAGGACATTATGTTGGCAGGCTACAATCTTCTGTAGAGTGAAGGTGCTTCTTTAATTGGATGGTTCCAATGTAAACAGAATCCCAGGTTTAAAAGAAAGAAGTCTCTCTGTGTCCTACCCTCCTTTACAAATGCAGAAGTGATGGTAGATGTGCTAAATCAAAATGCATGATACCTATTGTATTCATGAAAACGCATACACGTTGTTTATGCAAATAAAATGAATTTGACTATAAATATAGCGTAGTGATTTTTTTAACACTCCTACACGGGTCAATAATTTGTGTGCACCACAAACAGTTGTTCCAAGTCTGGGTGTTCTTTGTGTCCGTTGTTTAAATGATTGTAAAGTCCCCAGCGACACAGGTATTATTCCTAGCGCGGCAATTGTACTTTATAAAGGAAAAAGAAAAATGTACTGCCCCAGAATCCAAGTGAATCTGGACCAGTAAATCTTTCTTTCATTACAATATTTCTTTCTTTATTCTTATTGTAGTCAGGCAGGTCAGACTCTCTGACATCGGGGATAAACCCATACTTGAGTCCGTATGTATGTAAATATTCGGAGTGCAGGAGTTGTTTTATTTTAAAGAAAATAATATTATATTTGTATCAGATTTTCAAACGGATCTGACATTTTTTATGTCTGATACAAACTCTTTAATTGCCTATGGTCTGGTATATGACCATATTAATAGTTATGAATGTATGCTTGATCCAGTAGTATAAGTTTAGTGACCGTAACTGCCGATCTTGAGGTCTCTAGTTCGATTCCCGGGACGGGAAAAGTGTTGTTGGATTTTTCGTACCTACCACAGTGTCAGCCCCCATACAAGGTGGACCGATGACCTGCTAAAGGTCGCGGGAAGCGGTTAGATGCGAGTGGCTCAAGGCCGGTCTGTGTGGAAAACCTAAGTCCAGCAGTGGACGTCTTTTGGCTGAGATGATGATGATTCTGAAAAAATTGCTGGGAATGTCAAAACTTTTGGCCTAATCAGCGTTTTAGCCACCCAAATCGATAACTAGATACGGTCCTGATTAATAATCAATGGAATTCAAAATGATAGATTTGTGATAAAAAAATTCTAACGGCGAACATTTTTATCTTAGATCTTTAGATTTTGAATGAGATAACATATTAAGTTCGTTGACATTATTTTGTCATTGTTTTGCAGAAGATCGCAGGCAAATAAATGTACTGCTAGTAAGAAGACGTTATCGACTTCTTATTGCAGGACCTTTTAAGTAAAATGATTAAAGTGGTTGTAAGATAAGAAGTAGAATTAAGAGGGAAAGCGAAGAGCGTTTAGTCCAAGAAACAGTGTTTCTTTATTTTCTACTTAAATAATAACACTAGAGCTACAAAATGTTGACATATAGACTCTCTACTGTCTCTATGTCCCTATGTTTTTCTTTTTTTGGCCTCGATGGCGTATTGGTTAGTGTAACCGACTGCCACGCCTGAGGTCGCGGGTTCGATTCCCGCTCAAGTCAAACGTTTGTGCACATGGACATGGATGTTTGTCTTGGTCTGGGTGTTTCTATGTATAATATGTATGTATTTACAAAAAAAGTACAATTAGGTATATATATATGTATGTTTATCCATTGTCTAGTACCTATAATACAAGCTCTGCTTAGTTTGGGCTAGATGGTGTTGTGTGTATGTGGTAGAATATTATATAATTATTATATTTTTTGCTTAATATAATAAAGCACTAAAACGTTTAAAATAATATATCATAGATAAAAATGTATCATAAATGAAATATAATTATATTTGTAGTATATGATTCACATGCACATTGTGCATTGATTTCTCTATCCATTATTTCCACAGTAAAATAAGTACAAGTATTATAATATATTGGGCTCGCGACTTCGCCCGCGTAAATATAGATTATTCCAATTGTGTATCTCTTGGAAATAGTACTTTTTCTGGATGAAAGGTTTCTTATGTCCTTCTCTGTACCCTTGACAAAGTGTATACGAAACCTTATAATGATCGGTCGAGTAATTAAGGCGTGAAAGCGTAACAAACAAACAAACAAGCACATTCGCATTCATAATATTAGTTAGGATTTCATATACGAGTATGATAAACTTTTATCCTATCTATAGAGTGTATTAAAATATTTTGAAAATTAAGTTTATATAAATTACCTTATCACTTTTAAAAACCTCAAAATATGACACTGTGCGATTTTGCCATTCGAAAAAGTAAACCCTGACGTAAAGTCTTTTTTTTTAAATGTTTTAACGTTAGTATTTCGTCTCAAATACAGGATAACGCTTACATATGATAGTAGTTCGATGTAGTATAGGTGCCATTCGAACTACACTACACACTATTAAAAATCTTTTCTATGACTGTTTAGACGCATATATTGCTTTAAACATTATAACGATATATACTAAATCTTATAACATTATGAACACATGATAACGCATCCATAGTATAGTAGTGCGATGTAGTATGAGCAGTGCGGTGGTCCTACGTAAGAAGTGCGCCGCACGAGACTCGCTTGTGAGTCATTCCTATAAACCAGATAGAGATACACCTTCCAATAACTTTGACGCGCTGATAGACAACTAGTTAAGATAACGGGTTGTGATTGTGAAGGGTGCGGTGTCGATTTCCTACACAATATACAAATACATTTATTTTATACTAGATGTACCCGCGGTTTCACCAGGGTTTATGATTACTGCGCCGTCCCCGTGGGTCGTAGCGTTATGTTATATAGCCTATAGCCTTCCTCGATAAATGAGCTATCCAACACTTAAAGAATTTTTCGATTCGGACCAGTAGTTCCTGAGATTAGCGCGTTTAAAGAAAAAAACATACAAACTCTTCAGCTTTTTAATATTAGTATAGATTATACACCTTTACCTTCTTCATGAATCACAATGTCTATTGGTGAAGACCGCGTGAAAATCCGTTCAGTAGTTTTTGAGTTTATCGCGAACAGATAGACAGACGCGGTGGGGAACTTTGTTTTATAATATGTAGTGATTACCAGAGTTGTGTGCAGTTGGATTGAACTCCAACCCTATGATCATATACATTTCTAATCTAAACAGTTCATGACATTTCTAAACAGTTGTTTATAAAAGGCATTTGACGCATTATCTTAACAGTAACTGCTGAAGCATCGCATAGCTTCGTATTTCTATTTTGAGTAGCAACAGACTGCTTCGATGTTCACGTGACATAATTGTAGGTTTATCTCCGTCACAGAGTTATTCAGATGGCAACCTGCCTTATCAAGATAGCGAATTTGGAAACCAAGTTGCAAAGACAACAAGAAGGTCACAAGTTCAAGTCCTGTTTTGTGAATAATCTTTTTTTCTGAAATAATTAGTTTCTGCAATGCTTTAGTCTACACTTTTGATAAGAGCTGATTCTGAGGTCTCAGGTTTGTAACCTGGATCGGTAGATTTAATAGGATAAAAATTTTTTTAGTACGACCTGATCTTAAGTTTAAAAGTATTAACATTGTATGTGCTAGAACGAGTGCATTACAGAGTCCATAGCTTTGTCTCCTTCACGCGCGTGCAATCACAATGCTTTTAGAAATTGTGGTAAGACAAAACCGCATATAGTAATAAGCCCTATAGACGTGTGGCTAAAAACATAATAACTGAAATGTAAGACAAACTAGGCACACATTGGACTGCCTTACAGAGATCTCGAGTTTGATCCTAAAGCATCTATGATTGATCGAAGTTATGTGTGCGTATTAATTAGTTTGCTTTGCATGCATGTCTGAGAGTTGTCCATAATATTCTCGAACATATGTGAAGTCTGCCAACCCGCAATAGGTCAGCGTGGTAGACTATAACCCCTCTCAGGCGAAGAAGATACCCGTGCCCAGTCGTAGAACAGTTTAATACAAGACTGATCTCTTCTCTTCTCCTTAGCCTTTATTATTCCCAAGTCACTTGGGGTCGGCTTTTCTAGTCTAACCGGGTTTGACTGGATATCAGTTTTTACACGGAGCGGCTGCCACCTAACCTCCGCAACCCGAAGGCTAACGATACCCTAAGGCTAGACCAGTGTCAGGATATTAGAGGGTACTAACTTTCCCAATAACGACTGCCATAGATGTTCATGGCAGCCGGGACCAACGGCTTAACGTGGTCTCCGAGGCACGGAGCAGGCGATAATTGTCAATCAATACGCACATAATTTTGAAAAGTCGTATAACTTCCGAAAGTCAGAGGTGCGCGACGTGGGTTCGAACCCGAGACCCTCTGCATTGCAGTCTGTTGGTCTTCCCACTGAGCTATCGCTGCTGTTAATACAAGACTGATATTATTCAATAATATATCTCTGATTACAATATATTCATTCGTATTCGTGTGTGTGTATTTATATATGTATGTGTGGGTTCACTGTGGGGGTTTTCTTTATGTCCGTTGTTTTAACGTTTGTAAAATTCCCGCGACACAGGGATTATCACTACCGATATCATTTCTTTAATAGTTAAACTGTTTATTGCAATTGATATTGAACCTTCAGCTATACAAAATAGAGTTTATTTTTCTGTAAATAGTTGTAACTCATTTAGGAAATACAATTCATTGTAAGACTGGGTTCTAATAAAGATAATAAATTACCGATCTCAGTCATTCCATCACGATTACAGTATCATGCCAGCTGTTTACGAAGGGCTAGGCAGAGATGTACGACCTTCTACTGTTCAAGATGCCGAGCTTATAGATTACTGATTTACCCAACTCGGGAATCAAATTATGCAGACTTATATTATAAATTCGAAAGTAACTCTGTCTGACTGTTACGGCTAAACCACTCAACCGATTTGGATGAAATTTGGTACAGAGATAGTTTAAAACCCGGTTAATGACATGGGACTACTTATTACACCCAGGCGGAGCCGCGTGCAGAAGCTAGTTCGATATAAATAGACATCAATTTTAAAAGACATGTTTAAATTTTAAACTACATCTGAAAAGTAGCGACTCTTGCCTAGGTATTTTTAGATTCCATGATTCTATTGAAAATATCCTGACAACAAACCCCGATATAATTTTACTCGATCCGAGCATTAAACCTAAGACCACACAGTAGGCTTTAATTATAAGAGTGAACTTAAACCACGTTAATACGGACATAATCAATTTCTTTTATGTAAGCACTAGCTGTTGCCGCGGTATCACACATATTTATAATTACTGCACCGTCCACGTGGGTCATAGCGTGATGTTATGTAGCCTATAGCCTTCTTCGATAAATAAGCTATCCAACACTAAAAGAAGTTTTCAATTCGAACCAGTAGTTCCTGAGAATAGCGCGTTCAACCAAACAAAACACGTACCTAATAGACACAAGACTATCAGAGTATACCTGGCGCACTTCTTGACTTCGAGCAGTTACTAAAAATCAACACAACATGTGATGGCATTTTCAGTAATTATCTAACTACAAACTAAGCTATTAGTGGCGGTAGCCAAATGGATAAGACATTGGATTTACGATCGACAGGTCGCGGGTTCGATTCCTGCCTATAGCACTACTGTGAGCCCACTCCTAACACAAGCATTTTTCTATCTTAGCTTCAAGAATACTAGGTAGTAATTTGTAACACAAAATCGAAGTAATAAAAAAAAGGAATTAATCAATTTGGGTCAAACCTAGAGTCATGGGATTAGTCTTAAGACCGCGCCGAGCGTAAGACAGATAATGACAGAGTTCGTGCGGCGCATATTCAAATCGGCGCGCGGACGCCATAGTAAAATAGTATGGAGGATTTGAAGTGCTTTTTTGATAAATATGTATCTTTATTGTCAACCAATAACTTAAATATTTGTGACGGACAAATTGTAATATAACTATTTATGTTACGTTTAAGCTGTAAAATAGGATAGATTTCTACTGTTATAATCTAAAAATCACGTAACACGAGCTTACTCTTTTGCATTTTTCGTGCACATTTACGTAATTTTGTAGGTGAAAATATTAATTATTTTAAGTTTTTTACACGGAGTAATTGTAAACACATTCATTGTTATGGTAATAGTAAATTTTATATTTGTATTAAACAACAATTGTTGATTTTATTTACTTAACTGTGACCGCCTGTTTTGGCACATTTCGCTCGGCACAGTCTTAAACAGCACAAACTAATACTAAAAATGTTCTTTGCCAAGTTGGATGTGGAACACTACTGTATACAACAAACATACATCCGAACATCTAAGCATCTAATCCAAACCTTGTGTGATATCGATACACAAATATGTATATCTTATCTACGCGCACATCGCACGGAACAGCCTAAAAACAATATACATTTTTTATTATAAACAAGTGAGAATCGGCAATGAATTGCCGTAAATCTTTGAGTTCGGAAAAATTGTTAAAGTAATGAGCAAATGTCACGTGACACCACGTGACCTTGAGGTCAGAGGTCAAAGGTCATAGTCATTTCGGGGGTATATCGACTATGCTGAGTCGAATGGCGTTGACCACGAGTCTCTAGCTTTTACGGTTCTTGAGTTGAAAGTTGTATAACAGATGGACGGACGAACGAACGGACAAAGCTGTTGTATTTATAAGAGATTTTTCGAACTCTAAAAGACAACTTTCCTACTACGAATAAATCCTGTATCGCAGAGGACTTCACAAACATTCAAACAACGGACACAAAGAACCCCAGACTCGGAACAACTGTATGTGGATCACACAAATCTTGGACCTGGGCCATCGAACCCACAACTCCTAACGCCGTAGCTGTGGCGCGGCGACAACTTTATCACTACTCTACCAAGCAGTCCTCAATCTCTGCCGGTCCCATTAGAATCAGAAAGCGTGAAGATACACCATTAAACGTTTATAAGCATACAGGTTTGTGACGAACTCACTGACCTATTACCTTCGAGGTCAAGCGTCGTATTTTTCATTAAATTTTGACATAATTATAAATATCACTAGAACTAAGGAGGCAAGGTCGCACCGCGAGCGTTGAGGTTATAAATATACTGCATTGATTTATTAAAGACATATATATTTGAAATTAAACTACTTTATACGAATTTTATTAGAATATTACTGTTAGATACTTCTAGATTTCGCTCGCGCTAATGTAGATTTTTTAATTTTCCATACATATATAGGTACATAGATTTACGCCTGTTTCCCAGAGAGGTAGGCAGAGACTACGAATTTCCATTTGCTACGATCCTGACATACTTCTCTGGCTTCATTCACTTTCATCACATTCCTCATACACGCACGTCGGTTTAAGCAGCTCTTATTACTCGCGAATGATTTTC